>CAKNXH010000140.1:392271-412938 GCA_932178445.1 Andricus quercusramuli | reverse complement strand
CTCCGCCTTTTCCATGAAAAAATTTTCCTTTTTCCCATTCTTGATCTATTTTTGGGCTGTGATCCTTGCAACTTTACTTCGAAATTATTTTCAATCACTTTTAACATGTTTTAGTTTCAAAAATCTAGGACTGAACATATTTTTCACGAGATCTGTGGTAAAATATATGGCCTCGACAATTATTATTATTTCCTTCTACAAATAAATATTTTACATTTAAGTATATATATGTTATATAATGTTTACAAAACTAATATTAGTTCAATAATTTTTAAATAATTCTATATATTATGCAGAATTGGCTGAAAATTGGATACCTGTTAGGGTGGTTTACTAAAAACTTGTTTTTATTTTTTGGCGAACGTATCGCGGCAGTTTGTTTCTCTCGGTGAAAAAATACTCTCCTAATTTTTTCAGATTTAAAAAATATTTTTAGAGGTATAAGTTCCAGAGAAATATCTGACGAATAAAAATGTTTGCTAATACAAAGAAGAAAACTCACATTTTGTGTCCGATTGAAAAATAATTATTTGGCTCTGATAGAAGTCATAAAATGTATGATTTTTCATGAACAGACAAGTATAAGAGCATAATTGTACCCCTAAACATTTTTTCTAAGGATTGTTAAAATCCTGGGACATTTTACATAGAATAAAGAAAATATATATAATAGAGATGAGATACAAATTCCGAAACCTGGGCACCAGAAATAATATTTCGAACCAATTTTTTCTGTAACAAGGATTTGAATAGTTTCTCCATCACTAAAATTTGATCAAATATCAATATACATCAACACGATAGAGACAGAAAAAATAACTTAATCGATATCAAATCATTTTTTATATTTTTTAATTACCAGCACGAACATACATTTGAACAATTAACACTTTTCTTATTAGGAAAAATGTTAGAATGTGGGAATGAGTATCCACTTGAGTGAGTACTTGTGCTTTTTTGCTCCTTAAGTCAAAACTGATAAAATTTATGTAATTACTAGTGACATTTTACACATTCTCTTAGCGAAAAATGAGCCACCAAAGATTATTAAAACATTACTAATTCGATTATTCGAGATATTTCCTAATTTAAAAGTTGTTTCAAAGATTAATATAAAAATTTTAAAAACACAATTCTGGTCATTAATTGCTTTTACTTATAACAGGCACACACCAAAAGTATAGGACTAACTTTTCAATCTGATTATATTTCAATGAGAACACCACTGTTGCAGAAAATAGTGAACTGATAAAAAGAATTTCGAAAGTGATCAATCTAATCGCTGAGTAATAAACTTTATTCTAAAAATTCTGGTAAAAAAAAAATAATTTTTAATGGAAATATAATCAGATTATTAAATTAATCCCTATACTTTTAGTGTACTTGTGTTTGTCCTGGGGTAAATGGTCATGTGACGTCACTTTTCGTGTAGGGAATTTCGAGGGCTACAGCAGGGCATAAACAGAGGACTTAGGAGGACCTATAGAGGGCTCAATTTTTATTAAATTAGGCCCTATTTTAGCCTTGGGAGTGGAAAAAATTGACTTGGGGTAATTCATATTTATGTTGACATCCTGTTTTATTAAGTTTATTTTTGCTTCCTCACAGTTTCTTCCTTATAGAGAAATTTTTTTAATGAGTATCCTTTAAAAAACTATGCTACTTTGAACACTGTTCACCCCTCCTCTTCTTCCTCACAGATAATCACACAAAGCTTGAACTCTCAAGGTGTCGTCAAAGATACAACCACCTCCTTCTCCTGTAAGTCAGAAATTGTCTTTGATTCCATTTGATAAACGCCTAAAATAAAACATAGAACATACATAAATATTTATTATTCAATTAGTGATTTGAATAATTTATTTCTAAATAATTATACCATTGATTTTGGTTTATGTTAACTTTTTTTGAATTTAACTTCGATCCACTTTGGAATCAATTAAAACGGATTTTGTGGACACATTTTATAAACCTGTTTTTCATAAATGCGTTGCCAGCTAATTTGCCAACATGCATTATTTGAATATTGAATACACGGGAGAGTACTTCTATAGGTATGTGCGTACATAAATGCAAAATACGTCTGTTCCATTAATAAATCAAAATGTCATTAGTAGCAAACAATGGGAGAACTTTCCTGTCGAAACGTGGTATTGTTTTTGATTAAAACCTGCACTCAAAACCAAGGAACAAAGAATAATATGTAATCTATTGTTTGGAGGACTCAGCACAAAAAATGGTTTCACATATTTCATTGTCCGTTATTAACACACAAAATTCACAAGTATCAAATTCAGCTAAACCACATTAAAGTGTTACACAATGGGCAGTTTTCGTTTTCCAAATAAAATGATTGCTACCTGTTTTCAACGTTTTGATAGCCTCGGTTTTTGTGTAAACTATTGTTCGTCAAATATCCAGAACCTTCAGTTCACGTTTACGTGCCTAATACGTAAAGTATTACAAAAAATACAACAATTATTCAATTATTTTTCGAACGTAAGTGTGAAATGAAAAAACTTGAAGTCCTGATTATACAGTATATAACCATCCATATAACCGTCTATTTCACCAGCCAGGCTTTCTATGATAAAAAAAATTCTTCAACAAATTGTACCAAAACTAGAATTTGTATCATAGCAGACATAGGATTTTCAGAAATCTAGCGAGTGAAACATATCGCCAGCTAGGACCTAATTTGAAAAAATAGTCTGGATCACTGAAACATTTCGCCAGGCAGGACGTAATCTGAATTTAAAAAAAGAAATATGCAACTTTCATTATTTTAGTTCATATCAATTCTTGGCCCTAAATAAAATTATACATTTTAATTTTTCAACAGTTTTCAACCTATCCGGGCTCAAAACAATTTCTAAAAGGCCGATTCTAGATATTTTTTGTTCAAAATTCGGGATTGAATTCTTCAGAGATTGGTGGTAACCGATTTTGGATTTTTCGTTTATTTAATGTTAAATAATTGTTATAAACAAATTATATTAACAAATACTTGACGTTAGTGATTATTTGTTCTCAGAGTATATTTTTACTCTAAAATGCTTGCTTCATCGTTAGGATGATACATGGCCCTTGAAATTTGAGATATGATGTTATTAACTAATTTTAAAAATAAATTATATAAATAAATCTGTATCGCAGATATTTATAGGCAGAAAACAATAGTTTTTCCTTCTTTCTTGATTGGAATCAGATTTTTAAAGATGTTTTCTGGAAAAATTTTTCTGTTGATGAATATTTGTTTATTTTATAAATAAGTTATACAGACAAATGCACATTTTAGGCTTTTTCAAGCGAAAAGAAATCGTATTTAATATTATCTTTGATTAATAAAGGAATAAGAATTTGAAAAGCTTCGTTAAAAAAAAATTTTATTATTTTTTTCTGACCCTGCGTGTAAATTGGACTTTTGTGTCGTCTAGTGTTTCGTTTATCAAAGGAATGTTATGCTGGCGAAACATTTTTGAGACGAAAATTCGGGAAAGTTGTGATAAAGTTTACTATAGGCTCCTTAGAGAATACAAATTCAATAAAAGTTGGATCACAAAACACTTGTCAATTTTATTTAATTCTCGAATATTTTTATACAAAAACTATACAATTTAATTTTTTAACGCATGAAATAGCTAGACGATTATTAGTTTTGCATACTATTTTCCTTGCGCATAATTGAATTCAATAAACTGACTCCGCATCCGAAAAATCTAATGAATTATTTTTTTTTCAATTAATGTATAAAAATATAATAAGCGAAGTAAAAATGTTCTCAGAACGTATTAATTGGGGGTTGACAGAACAGTAATAATTCTTCATTTGAATAGATACATTATTCTGAGCGAATACTCGGTTTTTACAAGTTTTTCGTACATTTCGCGTCCAATTAACACTGGTTCTTTTTCATCATAAACCTCGATTTGTTACAGATATGCTTTCCATTTGAATATGAAGCATGTTTACTTGATCAATTTTTAGCAAGTGAAAACTATTCAATGTAGACTCAAAAACTTTTTCAATCTTACATGTGTAATGTTGGGAGAAGAGTTAAGTACTGACTGAGTTTATAAAACCAATTCTGAAGGACTGTTAACAGTTAGGCAGTTACAAAGTTATCAAATTTTCATTATGGAAGAAAAATGTCGTCTTATCAGCAAAAACTCACTTGCGAAACAACGTGGCTCAAGGGTAAGCCCCTTAGCGCTCTAGCTCTCTCGTAAACTCGAGCGCTGTCATAAACTAAAATTATTACTGCTCCTAAATTATTTAATATTTTTATTTGAAAATTTCAGAAAAACTTTATCATACATTGTTTTGAATTTTTGTGGTGAAAAGTTCCTGCTTGCTAGAAATTCCGCCGATAAACAAAATACTAGAAGACATAAAAGTAATATTTTCGCCCGATGACAGAAAAAAATTTATTACATTTTGATAAATGGAAATTTTCAAATTCTAATTGCTTCATCAGTCAAAAAATACCCTGAAGTACATTCTCTGAGAATTTGATTAAGAATTTTCGAAAACTAACGTGCTGAGCATGAGTTACAACGAAAAAAGATTTAAAATATATTTTTCCAAAAAAAGACCGTTTTTTTTTAAATTTTCAAGTAAAAAGCTGCAACTTTTTTTCAGAGTAAAAAGGACATAAAATACCATATAATATCTAGATAAACCCTTCGAAAATTTAAATTTAAACATTTGAAAAAAAAAACCACCAGGGATTTTTGCCCGGAAAGTATGCGGCCTTGTGGTATACAAGGTGTAAGAAGTAATTCTGATTAATGACGATAATATCCCCTTCAAATTCTGTCTATTGGAAGCCACAATCTTCTTCCAGCGATCCTCCCACTTTCGAAAGCATTCCTTACAGTCATCTTTCAGAATAGCTGACAGCTGCATCGTCGCATTCTATTTTATTTCCTCTAAATCTTAAAACCGGTTCCCTTTTAGAGGATACTTCAGTTTGGCAAACAGCTAGGAATCACCGGGAATCAGGTTGGGGCTGCATGGGGGGCTGCCGAAGCTGCGTGAGGCTGTACTACACCAGAAATTGCTGAATAAGCTGCCGGGAATGGGCAGTTACCTTGTCCTCGTGAAGGACCTAGTTGATATCTTGCCACAAATCAGGCTAAAAATTTCCGAAACAATAGTTAGTTTGAGTATCACTCATAGACTCATCACCATTCCATTACTGAATCATAACGGTTCTTTCCGAACATGAATGGCCAAGTTTTTGGCAAAATGTAATGCACACTCTTTGTTCGGTGCGTTCCGTCATTCTGAAATACGACTCGTACGTTGCTAGACATTTACGCAACTGCGTACACTAGTCGACTAAAAAATTCGCAGGTTACTTAGTAAGGAGCCTCACGGAGGTCTCCCCTCAATAGTAAATACCCGTTTTTGACAATAGCACAACTAGGTACAAAGTTAGAGCAGCAGGTCTGATATTTTCCAGGCGGACCTCATATGTAATATTGTGAACGAAGTGAAACTGCAACATGTGCAAGCTGGGCAATATCAACTCACCCTGAACTCTTTGAATCCTGGAGTAACCTTCTCAAGAGCAACTCTCATGAGTATAGGTGGCAATTCACCAATCAGCTTTATTAAATTTTGGTGTCTCCAATATGAGGAACTCGTAGTTAACTCAATCACTTCTCTCAGCCCTCTTCGACCGCTTGAATATATACTCAGTATCAGAGAGAGACTCGGCAATGTTGCTCAAAAGACAAGTCCACATTTTCATGCACAAAAACTGTGGTGTTTTCGCGTCTCTTTATTGTGGCTTGCTTTTCAATGATGACATTTTCGCAGTAAATAATTTGAAATTGAAAAAAAAAAAAATTATGTAAATGCTTGGATATGGTAAATATACATGCATGTAAAGGAAATTTTAATATGCCTATCAGTAACAATTAACCTAAGATGGAATTGAAAATTACAGTTTCATCTCTTATAATTTATATAGTAGAGAGTTGTATTTTACTCTCTTAAACTGAACCAGTGGAACTCTCACTTGTAAAATCAGTATTTCTAATTATCACTGGTGAACCAGGGATTTTCACTTTAACTGGTTGAACCAGTAAGTAACTCACCTGAATCACCGTTACTGAATATACCAGTGACGCCAGATGATAGATTCAACCAGTAAAATAGCGCTCCACGCGGCCAAGACATGAACCTTCATTCGAGTCGTCCGGTCCGCGCGTGTCACGTCATTACATTTAGCGAGCCCACGTGTTACTTGAAACTGTCGAAAACGGACTTTATTATGAACTAGTGTATGTTTTAGAAATATTTAGGGTCTGGGTGCAATAAGTTGGGGATATAATATATTTCGCTTGAAAGTGGTGAAGCCTCGTGCCACTTGGGTTTGACTTGAGCGACGCGACACGTAACTTAGACAGGCCTTCCCATAGTGAGGCTGACTGAAGACAACGACCAGATGACTTCCGCGACTGATCGTAACCAGTGAACTTCACGGATTGTCAGTCACACACTTCTGGCTGATTAACCAGCGATATTTAATTGAAAATTAGTGATATTTCACTGGAAATCAGTCAGATTTCACTTGCAAATTAAAGAGAGTAGCGTGAATTGTTTGGAAAATTTCAAAAAATACAAGAGTAATGAGGAACTATGAGAAAATTAAAATCTAGTAGTTTTTTATCTGGAATTTTTAGGATGCACATTGATGTAAACTTGGAAATGAGTGATAGATCCTTTTAAAACTTATGAGAAGGTTGACTATTTAACAATACTATCCTGCTACGAAATTGCACTAAAATTTCGATTAGTTGATCCTCTAGCAATATTAGTAATTACTGACTGCATTTTGAGTTTAGCATTCATCATTAACCTATTGTGATTGTTGGAATTTTCCAAGCAGTCTAAGCCAAAATAGAACTCTCTACTATGCAAATTACAAGGGATAGCACAATCAACTTCTTCGGAATGTCGAAAACAGCTTTTGTTTTCTTCCTAACCTCAAATAACTTCTTTTTTCGTACATTTCACAGCCCCCCAAAAAAGTAGGAGTTCCGACCGACCAGACTAGTCAATTCTTACGTATTTTCGTCCTTCTGCGATACGAAAATTGCAATCATTTCGAAAACTTTTTTAAAATTGTTTTCTTCGAATAAGCATCAGCTTGAATAAGTATGAAATTCAGTGCCTGATGAAGGTTATTTTGATTGCATAGCTTTTTCCCTTATGCAAAAGATACTTTGAGGCATCTCTAAATCAAAATTGGTAAAATTAAACTATCTACTAGTGAAATTTTACAGATTTGATTCAGGGAAAGAAAGCCACCAAAGATTAGTAGAAAATTATTTATTCGATTACTCAAGATACTTCCTAGTTTAATAGTGGAAAGCAACTCATTTTTTCATACAAGAAGTAAATTCACTTAGGACTGTACATAATCATTGAAAAAAGGTTAATAAAGTGAAAAACTTGAAAAATAGAAAAGTTTGAAAGAACGGCGCTATGGTGTGGCATTGTTAACTCTATTGATACGATGAGTAGGTCATATTGTGAAATTGTAAACGTGCTGTAGCCTGTTTTCAGTATAAAAGCAATCTTCTTTGATTGTTTAGAGAAAGGTAAGAAAAAAAAAAGAATTTCTGAAAATGTTAAAAATGGAAAGGAAGCAATGGGCTTTAAATTAACTATACACATTTAGGATCTTTATGCGTATTTTTAACAGAGTTTGTTTTTGATTTTCAAAATTTGGTTCGGTTGTATATTTTTCTAATTTTTCAAAGAGAATAGCAATTATATAGCAATTTTTGTAAAAATGATTTGCCTTCAAAATGTTGTCTTGTTCAAAATATTTCCTTCTGATTGTTTGCACGAAGTTAGAGAAATTCAAATTCATCCAGAAATATGAGTTTTTTTATTAAGAAGATTAATGTTATACCCAATTTTTTTTTAACTGCGTCAATTTTCAAGCAAACAGTTGAATTTTCACCTAGAAAAGATCATTTTTAATTAAAAATGTCAATTTAAGAACCAAAAATAAAATAGTTTCATTTTCAGTTAGAAAATTCATTCTACACGAAAAATGCACTTTCGAACAAATATTTGAGGTTTCAACCAAAGAAATGCATTTTTGTGTGAAGTGATGGATCTTCAAACAAAAAAAAAAAAAGATTTTTCACAAATTAATTCTACTTTCAACAAAAAAAGATTTCTTTTCAACGTGAATATAACAGTTGATTTTTTATCCAAGAAAGATTTAAATTGAAATAAGAAACCTTCGAATTTACACAAAAATAAGAATTTTCAACCGAACAGTTAAATTTGTAACCAAAATTATGAATCTTTAACAAACAAGAAAAGGGTTGGAAAACAGAGTTGAACATTCAACCACTTAGTTAATTTTCCAACCAAAAAGATTGATTTTTTACCAAGATTAATTTTTTTTACCAAAAATGAGAAATTTTCAACAAAGTTCGTTATTCAAAAGCACCTAAAATTTCGAAGTACTTGGTTAGTTTAGTTTTCTCTACAAATGATGTCATTAATTTCAAACCTACTGATTAAACTGTTTAATTAATAACTTCTGTATATTAAGTTGCTTACCAAAACCTAAAATTTGTAAACGCTCGCTATTTTGACATTTCCGAAGCTTAGAAATGCTGAACTTTTGACAGAATTTAACTTCCAATTGATCAGTAAGTTTACAATTGATGTCATTTTTTTTGGTAAGAAAATGAACTTATTCGAATATTTCAAAATCCAAATTTAGCGGGATCGAGTAATCATATTTTTGATATCTGTGTTGCTACAAGATATAAATTTCGAAAATTCCTGACTTTTCCTTGACCAATTTTTTATTTTCTCTGATCGTTAAAATTTTTGTTCGTATGTATAAGAATCACAATGCACCTAGGAGATCAATAATGTTAGTGTGAAAAAAATTGTAAACACTCTTGAACACTTTTAGTGACGCGAGTTTTCAACCAAATTGTTCAATTTTCAACTCAAAAATATAAATTTTTAACCAAAAATAGAAGGATTACATTTTCAGTTATAATAATTGGTTTTCAACCAAGAGAAGGGAATTTTTAAGAAAATAGTTAAGTTTTCAACCAAAGTGATAAATCTTTGAATAAAAAGAATGGATTCTCAAAGAGAAGTTTATTTGTTTATATTTATACCACAACATATGTCAATTTTTTCATCAAAAGCAGTTCAATTGAACCAAAAAAGACAAATTTTCAACAAAATATGTGAATTTACAACTAAAAGAGATCAATTTCCTAGCCAAAATGAAAAAGCTTTGTTTTCAACAAAAACAAAACGAATATTCAACAAAATATTTAAATTTTTAACGAGAGAAAAAAATAATTTTCGACTAAAATGATATATTTTAAACCAAAAAATTAATTTATAATCAAATAGTTAACTTTTCAACAAAGCAGTTCCATGTTTACCCAAAGAAATTAATTTTTGACTAAAATGGTGGATCTCCAACCGGAAAGATAAATTTTTAAGTAAATAGGTAATTTTCTAACGAAACGGATGAAGGTTCAACCAAAAAGATTTAATTTCTATCAAAAAATTAATTTTATATTAAAAACAGATTATTTTTTAATGCCATACATGAATTTTCAACCAAATTTCAAAATTTTAGATGAATTTTTAACCTAATAGTAGTTGAATTTTTAATTAAAAAATCAATTCTTAACCTTAAAGGTGAACTAGTCATCAAGAAGTTGAATTTTTAGTCAGAAAATTAATTTGTATCAGCAACACAAATAACGATAACATGTTACAGTTTGAATAAAAAAAGGGTTTTCAACTAAAATTATGAATCATGCATAAAAAAAATGAATTCCTAATAAAGTAGTTCCATTTCCAACTAAGTAGTTAAACTTTGAACCAAAAAATTTGTTTCAGTCGCTACTCAAGAATAAATCGAATCTATACATCAGGAAAAAAATCCTGGGAAAAACGTAAAATTGACAGAATTATTTGAGCACACCTGATTTAAATACCTTGTGAATTCCAGATTGTTCCATTTTTCTGTCTCAGAGGTATTCGCCTGTAAAACTATGGAGAACCACTAAAGTGTCAAGTTTTGAAGTGAAATTTATGCAATTCGAAATTTTTAAAGTTTTATGTTAAAAAAATTCAAATATTGGACCATTTCAAATATCGCACAAAAATTTCAAAATTTACGAACTGCAGAATCGAAACTATAATTTCCAATTATTTTTGTGCAGTGTTAGACAGTTTTTAGTTTAAAGGTACTGGAATACAAAAAATTTAAAAGTTTATCTTCTTGAAATTGAAACAAAACGTCAAAATCAAAAATCTGGATTCTGAAAAATGTAGCATTAAGAAAGTTCGAATAAATACTTTTTTATTTGTACCTATATTCTTATAACACTCAACAGTTCCTTATTTTTGTCATTTCGTTCATAATTATTATATAAAGAATTAATTCGCTTATAATTTTTGTTAGAATCTCAAAAAAATAGTCTGAAATAGTGTCCAAGTACGAGATGGATGCAGAACCCTTCAAATTTTTTGAATGTTTGGAGATCTTTTGAATCTCTAAAAACGTTATGAATAATACTTCATAACATTATGTATTGATTTGAAGAAACACTGGATAATTAATATCTTTTATTGTAAGTTATATGTAAATCGAAAATTTGTGCACGAAGAGGTCTGAAAAAAATTGTAATAACTTGGACTTCCTCTCTGTTGTATTTAAATGTATACATACTAAACCATGAAAATATAATAAGAATTATTATTATATAATCTTCAACATTTAATTTAATTTGCATATGCTTCTTATTACTGGTGACAAATAAAATGAAGATTTTAATTTCATAGAATATTAAATTCATTAAATCGCTGTTGAATGTTTTTGCTACGTTTCATTATTCCTAATATTTAATCGTTCCAATAAAGCGAGAATAATAGACTCAGATGATTAACTCAATCAATAAATTGGCGCCTTACATAAACAATTAAGTAAATTGCAGGAATATTGATTCCCTACCCACTACTGTCCATTTAATCAACTTTTTTGCGTTTTTATTCCGAGTCTATCATTGACCGACCTACTTTTAAATTATTGCTTTTTCCATTAAATGTACTTCATTAGAGCTCTCTATTACTCTACGTCAGTCAGAAAGAACTATAAATTATTTAAAGATTAAAGTACGTCGTTTCCATGAGAATTTTTGAACAAATTAATTACAACTTTCAATGGCTTATTCTATTCAAGTAAAATCATAAAATAAATGCAAGGTGTAAAATTGTTTTCGTTTAATTGAATCCAATTAGCAAATCGCTCTTAAAGTCGTACGCTAAATAACGTTATAGTTGCCTTTGAAGCCTTTGAATATTATATTTCGCATTTTCCATGCGCGTTCCCAAATTTATTGCAAAGGGCAAGAGCTTTCAAAGGTTTCCATAATTATTTGAATGTTATCATTTCTCAAATTCTCGAATATCATTACGTGTGAATATGTACACTGCCATCGGAAATTACCTATATGGCTAATACGAGCGGTACTAAAATTCACTGATTTCTTTAAAAGACAATAACTCGGTCAGAAGTAAAGTTGGACATTAAAAAAAATTGAAATGTTCAGGAAATTTTACTTTAAATGATCTTCAGTAGAGATATTTCTGACTTATTGAAGAGGATGTATCACTATGAAGTTTTTTAAGAAAATTCAAGAACGGGTTCCCAGGATATAATGAAAAATGTCCAAGCTTATTTGCATGAGCGCTGTTTTTTTAGAATTTCTCGAATTTTTTATTTCAACTTCAACTCGTGTTGTGACATCGGGAACTTGTGCAAAAAATCTGAAATTATCAGAATGTAATCTTTTGAATTTTATCTTCAATTTGTGTCAATGAAACTTGGAACATTTTTACGGGTTCTCATGATCTGGCTAAAAATTTCCAGGCATTGTTGCCTCGACGCTAATATGCTTGGACATTTTTAGTCATAACTCGGGAAGCGTTAACCAACTAGTTCACATTTAAATCGAGAAGGATGAATTTTTAACAAAAAAGTTAACTCTTAAGTCGGAAAAGATGAATTTTCAACCAAATGCTTGAATTTTCAACTAAAAAAAAAGTTTTATATGAAAAGTGGAACCGATAATTTTCCAGTTGAAGAATTTTAAAACAAAAAACCGAATTTTCAAACATTCGAATTTAACGAGAAAAGACGCATTGTCATCAAAATACTTTAATTTTTTACCGAATAGTCGAATTTTGAACTTATGAAGGACAAATTTATAAGCAGATGGATCTTCAATAAATGAAATGAATTTTAAGCTAAATAGTTTAATTTTCTACCAACAAAATATGTAATAGTTGATATTTTAACGAAAAAAGGTTTGAGTAAGAAATAAAAAACAGTTGAATTCAATCAAGAAAGAAGAATTTTCAACAAATAGTTCAATTCTCAGGCAAAACGGATTAATTTTGAATCAGACCCTTGCATTTTTAATAGAAACAGATAAAATTTCTACCACGAGGTCAATTTTCAAAACTAATAAGATGAATATTCAACAAAAAGTTCAATTTGGAAAGGTATGCAATTTGAAACATTTCTTTGGAATTGTTCAACTTTGAAGAGTTAAAATCGAAAATTCATCAATTTTAACGATTCGCAATTTTAAACCCTTCAATTTTAAATATTTACAATGGAAAGATCTTCAATTTTGAAAGATGTACATATGAATAACAATTCTTAAATTGTGATGATTTTGAAGATCAAAAATCCAGAGTTTCCAATTATAAATCTTCTAATTTAATAAAACTTGAAATGGAAATCATCAAAATGACAGCATTTTTAATTGTAAAACTTAAAACTTGAATAACTTTTGAATTGTAAATTTTTGAATTACCATTTTTTTTAATTTTCAAGCTTTTTCATTCGAAGTCCTACAGTTTTAAAGATTAATAATTCAAATTATTCATTGTCAATGATTTTAACTTCAAATGTCTTTAATTTAAAAAAAAATTGAATTTCAAAATTCTGCAATTTTGAAGAGCTACAATTGAGAATTCTTGAATATCGAAAATATGGAATTACAATTACTCAATTTTCAAGGATTGTATTTTAAAGGTATGTTCTTCAAAACATTTTTTTTGAATATTTCAATTCTGATGTCTTACAATGGATGATTTTTCAATTTCAACGATTTGCAATTTAAAACCCTTCAATTTTAAAGATTTGCAATTCACAACTCTATGATATTCAAAGATTTTTAAATAATATTGATTTTGAAGATCAAAAGTGGAGAGTTTTCAATCTTAAATCTTCCAAATTGATGAAAGTTTAAATAAAAATTATCAAAATTGCACAATTTGTAATTGAAAAACATGAAGCATTAAAAAAATCATAATTTTTAATGTTTCAAATTAGGAAATAATAAATTTTGAAGATTTGCAATTCAAATTTTTCCAAATTTTGAAGAGTTACAATTTAAAATTCTTGAATTCTGAAAATATAGATTTGCAAGTTATTCCATTATCAAGACATGTATTTTAAAGAAATGTAATTTTAAACTTTTTTTTATGGTTTAATTTTGAAGATTTACAAGTGCAAATTCTTCAATGTCAAGGACATTCAATTTAAAATTCGTTATTTAAAAAAAAATTTGCAATAAGACTCTTCAATATTATTATTAATATCAGTAATTTTTTTATATTTTTAACTGCTCTTCAAATCAGCCAGGTACATAATATTTTATAAAAAATAAATTGGAAGACGAAATTTTTTACAAAAATCATAGATAACAATGTTATAACTGTTATTATATTTCATGAATAACGCGAAACTCTAGCGGAATCAGGTTACGTTAATTATTTATTAAATGTACATAAATTCCGAATGTATTAAGTTACAGCAAAACTCGAAATTATTGACTAAAAATGCAAACATTTTAAACATACTTGGATTATAATGAAAGAGATTGTAAAAAATGGCTGAAATATTATAAAGTACATTTTTTAAATGTTAAGTTTGAAATAAATTACTAAGTTTCACATGAGTTTAAATCTTAGAGGGTAAATCTAACAAATTTCCAAACTCAAATCAGTTATAATGAAAAATTTCCAAACAATTGCTTCCACTTGAAACAACTGAAAATATTTCAAATCACTTTTTTCACCTATTACATTTTTCAACAATATAACTTTTTGTTACCTCCAGAACGTTATAAATTATAGACGATTCAGACATTCAATGATAATTTTGCATTTTGCAACTTAGAATAAATGCAGTTACGACGTTTTTCTGAAACACAAACAGTGTTTTCCAAAAATTATGCAATTTCATAATCACAGGAGAATAGTGGAAAGAGTGGAAAGTCTGAAATATTAAAATGATTCTTTAACTTGTTACGTTATTCGAATTGCATTTTCGCAGGGCCATCTTTTGCAAAATTCGCAATTTCGTGATAATTTATCATCAGAAAATTTACTGAATGTTACCTAATTTCGTAACGTTGCTTCCCATATTGTGTTTCAAATCTATCAGTGATTCTAGTGCCACCTGCGCTGGTCGTGCAGATAATTTTCGACAATCTGGTGATAGCGTACTTCTAATATTTCATTTGCACCATTTTTACTGAAATTGTACCGATTCATTTCGGATACCTAATACTGCTCAAACTCGATTAACGTTTCGTTTAGTAGTCTCTAAGGTCGTTAGAAGCCGGCAGTGCCTCGTAACATCGTCTAGTTGATCTATTTTCAGTGATTAATTTCAGAGATTAGTGATTAGTTTTCGAGCAGTAGCAGCCGATAACAGGAAATACGAGATTGAAATATGAAGCTCGTTTCTAATAAGCTGTGATTTATTGCGCCCTTTCTTCCTGATTTTCTTGGCGTTTATCATTGATAAATACTGCTAGTAAGTAAATAATAATCTTAACAAAATAGTCCTTCATGAAAGTAGATGTTACTGAAAAAATACTAATTTTATTCTTTTTTTTTAAGCTATGCAGCATTTTCGCGTCACTTAGTCCTCTTTCAAAGTCCGTCATGAAAACAGTTTTAAAATGAACAAAATGCCGACGACTTTTTGCAGAAATCGAATTTTCGATTCTTTCATACAACGGAAAGTAAAAAAAAATGTTAGGATTAATGTTCACACATCTGGAAAAGCTCTGTAAAAATACTAATGTATAAATTCTTATTTTCATGTTTTAAAAATTGAAAAGAAATGAATTTCTGGAATATTTCACGTTTTTCCCTCTAAATCTAAAACAGATAATTGTACGTATTTGATTATTCAATAACAATAAATTAGTACTTGCTTTCATCAGGTAAGGGAAATGTGTCGACAGTTGTTTTGTGTCCACAGCTCCTTATTTTACATTTAAAAAATGCTTTTCCTGAGGTGAAAGGCTGTTTTTTTTTCATACAGGATAATCTATAATTATATCTACAAAGGTTAAGATATTATTATCGTAAAGTGAATAACGATGACAACACGCAAGTGTGATTATTCAAAACCGGAGTCATATTATGACTCTAAACATATTAGGAAGAAGACTTTAATTTGCAATTGTCTACAGAGTATAAACATGAAAAACTCAAGTGGAAAAAATCTTTTCACTTTTCTTCTTATATCTCTAATTGATGTATTAAATAATTTTGCCAATAATTTTCAATTCATTTGTTTCTACGGGTCGAAGCATCTTCATTTTTCAAAAAAAGTCTTTTTTGGTCAATCCTAATGTGATACCATGCTCTCAAATTTTACCGTTTTTTGACAAGAGTGATCCACTACAGTTTTTAGAGCGAAATTGCAAGCTTCATCGTAATTGATAACTGACAAAATTTTCTGCCAGTGTGTATGCTTATATACAGATTCGCCCTCCATGTCACCTGACGACGTTTACGTAAAATTTGCAAATGCGTTCAAGAAAAGTTTTTTATCAAAGATATATATTTTATTAGCGTCAACTTTGCTTCATGGAGGGAGTCGGTACATACCAATAAGGATACCCAAGCGCGCAATGTTTTTCTACGATGAAAATAATTTGAACATACTTTTATAAATTAGTTAATCTCATTTGTTCAGTCAGGTACTTTTCAGTGGACGACATTTCGTCAAATTTCTAATATATATTGCACTAATGTTAAGGTTTATTGGAATAATTTTTTAACCAAATTTGAACAGAAATCGAAACTGATATATAGAAAAACTCTTCAATGTATGTAAACATTTCGAAAATACGTTATTAACAATAAGATATAATTAAATTATAAGCTATACTGTCATATAATTATCTACATTTACAAATTTTCCATCAAATTTTGGTATTGTAAATATGAAAAGATGCATTCCTATTTCCTTTACGTTAATATTTCAATGTCAGCAATTTCAATAAATTAAGTGTAATCTGAGAAGTCGTGAACTGGAACTTTAATCTATAAATCTGAACAAGTAGAGGTTGTACTAATTGAATTAGCAATTGTGTGTTTGACTAGTAAAATACTTATATTTTAGTTATTTTCAAACTATTTTGAGCTAATCGAAAATTTTTATTTTCCAAAACGATTTTCTTCTCATTAATTTGTAAGTTTTCAATTTTATTGAATATTAAGTTTTATGGAAAAGATGTACAGAACTTCAAAGTAGCCATTAAAAAAATGATCAAATTCAAAACGTTGATAGAGATTGGGAACATTTTCAATACATATGCTCATAACTTTTTTATATTTTTTGAAACCTCGTGTATCAGAACCTTTAAAATGTTAAAGTAATAACAAGATTACCAAAACTTCTTTATAACTGCGGAAGATATTAGTTAATATTTTTTAGTACGCATACATTTTTTAGAGTCATATAGTTTTATTGTGTACTAAATTTGATCGGAAAGATGCACAGAACTCCGGCGTATATCGATGTATTTTTTATGCTCTGATCACGAATGCAGTGATGAAAATACTCGCAAATTTCATTGTTAAAATACTTCGTATGAAATTTTTTCAAGTTTTAACCATGAAAATAACATTTGCGGTTATTTCTATAGCCATATATGAAATTATTTAGGGTCATATATATATATATATATATAGATTAAAAGGTTATGAAAATAAAGCTGAAAAATAAAAATGTTCAATCAGAAAACGCGATTGTGTAACATTCTTAATTTAAACAAGAAGATAAGACAATATTCAGAAACTTGTAAATAGGCTATGTGTCCTCCACTAACCTTAGAACATATTTACATGTCATTGGTTCAAAATAGAAAGGTAAGACTTATGTACACACGTAATCTATTTTATATGACTGTATTCAAGTTTTTCATTATTTTTTGTCAAAGACCTTCGACAAAGAAGTCCCCTCATTGATTACGAAAATTACAAGAGAATTAGTCAATATCTTCACTAATGGACTTTAGTAAATGAAACTTGTGATTTTGTTTTAGCATTACATTAGTGAAATGATAAAATTGTACCATTCCATCAGTCAAACACTTAACTATTATTTAGTTAGTATAATTTCGAATAATTCAGATTTTTCACTGTGATTTAATTTGAAATATCTTTAGACGAATGTGTGTCCCGTTGATATGTTGCTTTTACAACTAGTGAAAATAGACTGAAATTTCATTTATTCACAGTATAAAACGTTCCTGGAAATGAAATTTAATTGAAGATCCGTGGATCTGCTTTGAAATTAATAAAAATATAAATATAGCATATTCTATCCTGCTCCAGAAGGATGTTGTAAAATAAAAGTGATTTTCAAAAATTTGTTGTTCACTTATTTTTCACATTACAATATAAAGGCACCGAAAATCTAGTTAATACATTTTAATGAACATCTGTATAGAGAAGAAAAGGTAGGCTTTTTGCTAACTTTTGCTACGTCTCATTTTTTTCTGTCATACCTCAGTCGTTACCAATACAGCTCCATGTAATTTTCTTTGGTTTGACAATTCAATTCAGGTCCTTTTTTAATGAAAAATGTTGCTTCTCAATTTTTGGTAATTATCCGACTCAAAATAAGACGTCTTTTTCTTTATAGTTTGTAGCCGGGTGGATCAGTTTACATGGCACAGTGCATGTGACCCTGAAATTAATGATTGTACATGTTTAATTATTCAGTATTAATATATTAGTACTTGCTTTATTTTTTAACAAGGCCCGACACATTTAAAGAATTGGGTAATAATAATCAATATTCTGGTACATTTTATACAACGTGTACTTATTTTTTGATAATAAGAATAAGAAGATAAAAATATATCTGTTTCACTATCAATTTACCTTATGAATTGTAATAACATACATTTATTGAAATGATACAATTTCAAAGTAGCTTCGAAAAAAGATTATTGCCAAATAAGGAACAAATATTAAAGTAATCATGAAAAATGAAATATTTACTTTAATTTGCTATATCTGAATAAACAGTTCGGGACCGAGATACAGAGATTGTTACAATGTACGTTCAATATATTAGAGTTGACCGTAACATAGGAAAGTTCGTGGTGTGGACAAATATTATTTGAGTGCGAAGCACGAGACACGTGATGAGAATATGTTCGTTAAAGCGGAAGGAGCTTTAACAAAAGCAAATTCACAATCATAAAATTACAATTGTTGATGATTTCACATTTAATTATTTAGGGTTTCCGCGTGAATATGAGGAAGGAAAAAGACCAAGTGCATCGAACAGACCTGTGCCCAAGGCGCACTCAAATTTGCGAGCTATTCAACTTTACCTGCAATTGGTTGATGTTGTAATCTGCAAATCTTATGGCAACAATCTTCGGGGCAGTCACATCGGCCAACATTATGACATGGCACGTAAGGAGCTCTACCATTACAAAGTATAGTCTCTCCAACAGAAAGAGTCACAAACAGCAGGGCAACGAATGCGATAATTACACGTTTCATTTTAATTGATAACTGAAACTTTTCTACTTTGGTCACAGCTTATATAAAGAATCCTCCCTACATGCCACCTGAAGGCATTTAAGTAAAACGACTTATAAACACGACAAAGAAAAATATCTTATCAGTAGGGTTTTATTTTATCAGCGTCAAAATTAGTTTCGTAGAGGAAGGAACCGTTAGGTCAAGGTCATATTAGTCATAGGGCTGCGTAAGTGCGAGTGAGAAGCCAGTAGACAGCGCATATGTGTCTCTGTCGCACTTATGAATATCACTGCTATGAATTGGGGCTCACTGTATATACATAATGTATTTTTTACAATGCAAACTCGAACATTATGCACGCCTTGCGCGCATTGTTATGTTATGTTATGTTGTGTTATGTTATTTTATGTTGGGTTAGGTTGTGTTATTTTATTTTATGTTATGTTATGTTATGTTAGGTTATGTTATGTTATATTATGGATTTTTCTTTATCATAGCTAGGAAATTCCAGTAAATCCAATATGAATGACACAATTTTTTCCACTTGCAATATTCTTTAAAAAAAAATATATATATTTGCTCAACGTTTGAAGGATATACAGAATACATCTCCAAGGTACTCCCGGATGAAGTATTCATCAAAGTAGAATTAAATTCAACTATTTAAATTTGATTCGAATTTTCTATAAGGCTCCATTTATTGCGTTTTCTGTACAAGTCTGGAGTAAGAAAAATGTGATATTTATGTTCATGATGAAATGAAGCACAAACGTTTAATTTTCGCTAGTTACATTAAAAATATGAGCTTCTTTTGCAGTAGGTCTCAGGATTTTTCTTCTAAAATAACTACTGGATTAAATTTTACAGATTTTCGCTAATCGTGAATAGAGACCGGAAACCCTTTTTTGGTTCAAAATCCACCCACTTACTTGAAAGTGGAACTATTTTGTTGAAAATTCATTTTTTGTTGATGATTCACCATTTTAGTTAAAAATATTCTTTTTTTGTTGTTAAAAATGTGACTATTTTGTTGAGATTTTTAGATTTTTTTCAACTGAAAATTGAACTATTTTGATGAAATTTTCTTTATTTTGTTGAAACTTTGTGTGTTGTGGAGGAATAATCTTCCTGATGACTATTTCATCTTTTTGGTTGAAAATTCAAGTAATAGATATAAAACTCTGTTAAAAATCTGAATATTTAGTTGAAAATTCATGTATTTTGTTAAAAATTATTTTTTTCCTTAGAAAATTAATATTTTTGATTGAAAATTCAGTTCTTTGCTTGAGAAATTTAAATAAAATTATCAAATTTTTTTTTTATAGAAATTCAATCTTTTTGCTAGAATGTTCGTTTGTTCGAAAATTGAAGTAATTCGTTGGAGATTTATTTTATTTCATTAAAAAATTATTGTATAGAATTCCAGAACATAAAACAAGAATCCGACGATCAAATCTGGACAACCACCACAAAATACTCCTATTGAAATTCCTAAAAACTGAAAAAATTGTTTCATTGGACAAAAATAAAAAAGAGGAAAGAAAAAGGAGAAGGCAACCAACCAAATCTTAGATCTCAGTCTTAGATAGATAGATAGATAAATAGGCAGACAGACAGACAGACAACAGATGGATAGATAGATGGATAGTTAGATAGATAAATAGACAGGCAGGCAGGCAGACCGACAGACAGACAGACAGACAGACGGACGGACGGATGGATGGATGGATGGATGGATGGATGGATGGATGGATGGATGGA
>CAKNXH010000140.1:371633-392261 GCA_932178445.1 Andricus quercusramuli | reverse complement strand
GATAGATAGATAGATAGATAGATAGATAGATAGATAGATAGATAGATGATAATTAGGAATTGCAATTATGAGCATTTTGTGGTGCTTGTCCAGATTTGATCGTTGGATTCTTGTTTTATTTTGAGGAGTTCTATACATTAACTTGAGTATGGGACGTTGAACATGATTATGAATTTGATTTTAATCAAATCTAAAATTTTTAAATTTTTTAAAATTATTTCTCTAACTGAAAATTAAACTTCTCTATTTTTTGTGAAAACTTCATCTTTCTTAGCTGGAAGTTCATCCAGGTGCTTATTTTTTTGTAGAAAATTAACCTTTTTGGTTGAAAATTCAACTATTTAGTTAATTTTTTCTATTAAAGATGCATCATTTTATTCAATAGTTCTAGTGAACTTGGGAAAATGAATCAAATTAAATTAAAATTGAAGGGATTTTAACTGATTCCAAACACTTCAAGGGATTTTCAAAGAACTTTAATACATAAGTTTAATTTAATTTGAATTTTAGCAAACTTCCATGGATTTTAGCGATTTCCTCAGATTCCATAAAAATTTCACGCAACTTGTAAAGATTTTTAAACATATCAGGAGGTTTTAAAGGAATCTAAAGGATTTTAACAAATTTTAAGAGACATCCACGGGTTCTTAACCTTTAAAAGTATGTTTTTGGGTTTCTAAATATATAAACTGATTTGAAAGATTTCATTGGTTTTCAAGAGATTAACTATATTTTCACGGATTTCGAAAAATGTCTAAACATTTAAAGGGATTTTACAGGATTCCTACGTTTTTTAACAATGTAAAGAGATTTTGAGGAATTTTGTAGGATTTCCAAATATTTCGAGGGATTTCTAGTGAACTTCGGAATATAAAATTGATAAAAGAAAATTTCAAGGGATTCCCAGCGATTCCAAAGATTTCAGAGGATTCGAAGGTATTTCAAGAGACTTAACAAGATTCAAGGATCTTATTGATTATCCTACGATTTCAAAGAATTTCAAGGATTCATAGGGATTTAAACCATTTTTATAGATAACTTCATCGAAGAAGTTTGATTTAAATTTTATTCAAGGGCCTTTAACGTATTCATATTTTTTCAAATTGATTTTTACGTTTTCAATAATTTTAAGGTATTTTAAGGGAGTCTAACGGATTTCAAAAGATTAAAAACATTTTAAGGGATTTCTAAAAATTTTGTAGGATATCCAAAGATTTTAAGGTATTTCAAGGAATCTTGGAATCTAGTTTACACCAAAAATACCAAAAGTACTAAACATACAATGTTCGAAAGCCGTTTTAAGGAACGTTTCTAGGACGTTCTAATTACGCTTTTAAATTTCCTGTCCACTGGGAAGTTTCATATCCAGTACTTTACTGGTACAGTATTTGAAATCCTAATAGGATCCTTCTAGCACCTTTCTAAAACTTGCACGCATTTTCGAGTTAATTTTCGCCCTCTTGATGTCTGTAGTCTATATCTTGCTTGTATTTGATGGAAATGGACATAACAAGGTGGAAGGAGATTGAGGATTAGGAGGAGAGGGCGAGCGTGAAATGGACGTGAGTGCTCGCAGTCATATAGGTTTAGTGGTATTCACAGGTATATGCCAAGGTACTTGTTCAGGGGTCAAGTGATACCACAAACTAGCCAAACTGAATCTCCAGTCCAAGGAATGGAGCGATGTGTACAGGTGTATCTGCATACATCAGAACTGAATATGTATATGTATATTTACATGTATGTGTATTTGTATATCCGTTTATATTCAAACTCCCGAATCCATCGGGAAATCATTCCCAAGGCCTGAAAGTCATTCCAGATTCCCTAGTGAATCCCTTCCTCCTTTGCATATGACGCTTGCCCTCAGGCGATTGATACATGGGCTTAAATTATACATGGATCGAACCCACCACCGTTTGGACTGGCTCGATGTAATACGTGGTATGGATTGGTGGTGGATTTACTATAGCTCGCTTCGTCCATTCAATACCTTTCCTCATAAGTTATAGGTACCTCTGGAAGTCCAACCTCAGATTTGTGGGATGAATTAGCAGCTTGAGAGGATGTTTAATTAAGCTAGTTGGTCTCAGAACTCAGTATTTTCATGTGAATCGTGAATTCAAAGTTGGAAAGATCAGTACACAGGGAAAAATGAATGGTCAAAGTTAGGATCAAAATATAGAGAGCCAGTTTGTTCTTCTAGATGGTCGAAAGGGCCTGCCATAAATTTTTCGACGTAGTCAGTGAGACTCTCATTTTATGGTCAGTCTGACTGTTATAAGAAGATCAGGATAATTAAGGTATACTTCCAGGATGGTCATTACGATCATCTTGTTTCCAACCATTTCGATCATCTGCGGAAGAGTAGATGGCCTGTCACTGAGGGCCAACTTTGTGCGTCAATTATGCGCATGAAAATTAAAAGGGTGAGACCATTTTCGGAGTTATCAAATGTCGTTGAGCCGTTCAGCTTCATATTTGCTGTTTATTGAATTTAAACATATTTTCAATTAGTTTGAACTGCTTTTCGGTATCTCAAATATGCGTGGAGAGTGAAGAGCATAAGGGAGAACATGGTTCTCCTTTATTTCAAATTTGATGCTACCAAGGGATAAAGACAAAGGTTTTACTCGACGCTTAGCTATCATTTTGTTGTCACCGTGTCAATTCTGACTTGAAACATGCTAAAAATTTTCTCATTTAATAATGATTCAGGAAGTAAAGGGGTAGGTGATATCGGTTCACGAACTTGCTCCAGTGTTTCAAATCTTACAATTCAGTGCAGTAACGCCGTCTTCTTAGCCTCTCGCGTTCCAAATAATATATTGTCAATATGCACTGCTTGTGCTTATCAAATCATTTCTCATACACCTTGTTCTTCATAAATAATCAAAAATGCTTTCAGATTGTATGTATTTCATATAAATTTTCAGGTTTTGTAGGTTCCCCTCAATTTTTTAACTACCAGTCTCTCATAAGTTGAATCCTGCAATGTCACATATAATGTATAACATATGTAGAAAAAGGATAATCAAATCGATCATTTAAGGTGGCCAATTCGATTGTCCGAGGAGACCAAGTCGACTATGTGAGATGATCAAATTAGTTCTCTATGATGATCAGTCCGACCATCTGTGATGATCAGTGTGGCGCTCTACGATGATCAGTTTGGCTCTCTATGAGGGTCGCGTCGGCCGTCCGAGTCATATATAGTTGATTCTCAAATATGGTCAGTCTGCACATCTAGATGGTCAGACCGACATTCTATTCTTCTCCGGGTAGGGGAATCTATGCAAGATCAGGTTAATACACTTTTTAAATGTTTTATATATCTTATAGAAAATTATGGAAGAAGAAATACACCCTACGGGAAAGCTCTGTCATCCTGATGAAGAAACTATACAACTGCATTTGAGAAGAACAGAGATATGCAATAAAACGCGTTTGCATCTGTACCTTTTAACGTATGAGACTTTTTGAAAAAAATACTGTTCTTGGGTATATCGGGCATCCTCTATTCATTGAAACAAAAAATTGCAAATTCTAATTATTTATATGCAAAACTGTAGATATGCTAGATATTAATGCACAAAGTTGCCGAAAATCCTTACTAATAAACACATCTGTATTGTTTCTACATCAGGAATTCTGGAAAATCGCTGTAGATATGCTAATTGAGACCTAATTATCTCGAGATTTAGTCACAATTTTTAATAATGATTAGCATTGTTAAATTCGTCTTTTCATTACGAATCCAACTATATAAAAAACTCATTTTTTATAAAAATGCAGTTGTACAGTTTCTTCATCAGGGCGGCAGAGCTTAGCTAATCTTTGAACCATTACCATCCTGAAACAATGAATAAAATCCAGAATTCGTTGATTGGATCTTTTTACAAAACAATCTCGAAGTAAATCCAAATCAAACGAAAATTCAATCATCAGTTAAAAATGTTTTTTATGTAGCAATATCATTTATCAAGTTTCATTAGGATCGAACAACCATTAGCAGATCCTAATATTCCTGACGTGCACTGGCCCTAATAAATATGTGTGTTAATAGCTGGTAATCCAGGGGAAAAGTGGATTGAAACTAACAGACGAGAAAAAAAAATCGAAATTTCACTTCCTTCGCAAGGAAAGGAAATGCAGAAAAAATTGACTTGAGGTAGATATGTAAATTCGTGGCATTGAAGCATTTTTGTACCCCGTCGTCGTATAAATCGCTCTGAAATATTTCGAGTCAGATCGACGGGTCGCGCTCCTCAAAGAGCATAGAATCAGCGATGAAGTTTCTCGCGGGCGGAACATGGGTCTAAATCACCCTTTTTGGTATCTTCAGGCTGAGCGATAAGAAACGGCTTTCGATCAGAGAAAAGCGCTTTTCTTTGAAAAAGTGCTCTCTCTCCTCCTTCCATCTTTCCTTCTTAGCTCTTTCTCGTCCCCTTGCTTCTTCAATGTTGCAACGAGGACGAAAGGCCGACGGTTGAAACTTTTCCTCGATAAAACGAGGCCTCTTTTTGCCACCTTCTATCCCAGTTTGCCCTTTCCTTTCTCTCGCATTTCTCCAATGTTCCTTTTTTATCTCCTGGAATATCGAGTCTATAAATCCATTGTCGTCTTACTTACTCGATTCAACTGTGCGTCATTAATTTCAAAGTTAAACCACTTTCGACGATGGATGGGTGACCCTGTCAAGGTAGAACATTTGTTACTTGAGTCCTGATATCTCACTGTTTGTATTATGCACTTCTGTTGAGGAGATTGAATTTGAAATGGGGAACGCACGTAGAAATTTTATGGCCAGTCTGACTTTTAGAAGATGATCAGACTCACTGTTAAGACAATCAAGGCATCCTTTCAGGATGGTCAATACTGTCATTTTGTTTCCATTCATTTCAACCATCCGCGGAGGAGCCAATTTTTACGCTTCAATTATGCGCGTGAAAATTAAAAAGCCAAGATCATTTTCGGAGAACATGCTTGCAGCGTGAAGTAGATAAGAGAGATCATGTTGGAAGAGGATTAAGTTTTTCTTTTTTTTTTTTGAATTTCAATCGAAAAATTTGATGCAAAATGTGCAGCGTGTGTTTTTCGTGAAACTGTCTATTAATGATTCTTAGTAAAATAATTTTAAAAATTGAATTGCAATCGTTAACAATGCGCTGAATTTTGTGATAAATAATATTTATTCAATTATTAACAATACAAACATGATTCTTGATCTCTGAAATTAATTTTTTTTTTATTTTGGGTGTGCAATATTCAGAAAAAAATATTATAGTCGATTTTTTAAAGTCCCATTTTAAAAAAATCATAGTAGAAATTTCACAACTTTTTAGCAACGGCTCTAATTTGTTAAATGAGCATTGAATTTTGAGCATGGAAATCAAATTCAAATGAAATAAAAATTTGTTTAATCATTATTCAAATTCATATACATTAGAAACATATTGAAGAAATGATATATTATGTTTCAGTATTTCTAATTTATTTTAATATTCGATAGTCATAATTAGTATATTCAAGAATGTTGTGTAATCATTATTTTGTGAAGACTTCCCAAATTACATATATTATTCAAATTACTAAAAACCTGTACCAATGAGAAATGATATGTGTTTATTTATAGAGTTACGTTTACAAATGAAAATAATCATATTGTCAATTCAGTTTTACATTTTCAATATATTAAGTAGCACCCGAAAAAACAGTAGAAATTTTTCGGTAAACGTAACGAAGTTTAAAAAGCAGAAATAAATGCTTGGATTTACAATAAATAATCTTTGACAAAAGTCCTTAAAGATTACCAATAAGTATATTTTTCAATTGACGTCGATGGGATATAATTTCGCTCAAAAATATTTGATAAATTCAATAAATTGAAAAGTAAGAAAAGGACGATGATAATGCAGGAGAGTATATAATTCAAGCTCGAATGTATTTTTTATAACAATTAAGACATGTTTCGCGACTTTCAAAAACTTATATAATTAAAGGAAAACTTATAATTAACGCTGTAATAATTAGGGAACTTAAGAGGGTAAGAGCAGAAAGTTTATGGAAGCAATATGACTGCTTGATAGCTGTGGATTTAAGTTTTCCCCACTGTAATCCAAGCTTTAAAGATGAGTCTGCAGGGGACTTGATTTAGCCAATCAGCTACCGAGGATGAAAATTTAGCTGAGGAAAGCGGTTAAACTCGGATTGAAGTGCTGTGCCTCATTTAATTATAAGATTTATACGAATATGTGAACAATTGTTCAGAATACTATCCTCCATAAACAAACTGAAAAACAAACTAAGCAAATCATAACAATGATTGTTTCATTGCTTCAAAAATATCAAATTAAAAAAATTAATAGAACTCAATAAGAAAATCCAAACATTTTTTGTTGCGAAGTCTAGTATTATATTTTTGGTTTGAAAATCATTTCATTCGGTTAAGAAATGGTTTAAAATTCAATTATTTTGTTGCAAATGCAACTATTTTGATAAACAGTCATTCTTTCTTGTCAACATTCAACTACTTGGTTGAGAGCTAAATTACTTTCTCAAGAATTGATTTTTGCAGATTAGAGATTCAGCTTTTTGGCTAGAAATTTTACTATTCCATTTGCAGAAAATTAATCTTCTTGTCTAAAAAATTATCTTTCGGGTTGAATGTTAAACTTTTTGTTTAAAATTATTTTTTTTATGATTCAGCATTTTCGGCGAAACTTTGTCTCTTTGGTTGAAGATTGAATTATTTCGTTGAAAATCAGTTTGGTTTTTGTTGTTGGAGTGTTCATTTTCTAAACTAAAAATCTAACTATTCCATTTCGTTCCAAATTCGTCTTTCTTATTTGAATTCAACTGTTTTTCATGTGAAAATAAATTATTTTTCTGTTGAAATATCAGCTACAAAATCTGTCAACTATTACACTTTTTTTGAGAATTCATCATTTTTTGTTGAAAAATCAACTACTTTGCGTGAAGTTAAACTACTTTTTAAAAAATGCATTTTTCGCAGATTTACCATTTTAGTTGAAAATTCATATTTTTGGTTGAAAATTCTATTATTGAGTTAAAACTATACTATTTTTATGGAAAGTACACGATTTTCTGGAAAAAATGAACTTTTTGTAGAAAAATCCTATTTTATGAGTTGAAAATTTAACTGTCCTTTAGATAATTCGTCTCTTTGGCTTCACAATTCGAGAATTGTTTCTGAAAATCATCTATTTTGTTAAAAATACGTCTTGTTTTGGTAACTATTTACTTCTTACTTCTTTGGTTGAACATTCAACTACAGGTTGAATGTGCAACCACTTTGGTAAAAATTCAGTTTTTTCAGATTCATCTCCTTGGTTAAAAATTTTAATATTTTGTTGAGAAATTGTTTTTTAACTATTTTGCGTAAAAATTGTCTTTTTGGTTAAAAAATTAGTCTTGTTAGTTGAATTTTGATCTTCTTGGCTGTGAATTCAACTATTTTAATGAAAATTAATTTTTTTTCGCTCAATTTCACTAGCTTGAAATTCATCTTTTCTGATTGGAAATTTAATTATTTCGTGGAAAATTCATCTTATTTTGAAAAATTCAACTGTTTTTTAATTATAATTGAAGCCTTTTTGATTGACACATCAACCGTTACATTTATTGTCGAAATTCACCTTTGACGGTTGCAAATTCAATTACTTGATTAGCTCGAACTACTTTGCAAACAATTTTTTTTTTGATTGGAGATCATGATACAAATTTCATTATTCTTTTGGAAATTCAACTATTTTGCTTGTCACTTTTTTAGTGCAAAAATTTAACTGTTTTGTTGAACATTCATATTTTTGTATTGAAAATTCATCTGTATTCTAAAAATTTCCTTTTTTTTTTGCTTGGAAATTTAAATAGTTTGTTGAATTTAAAACTGATTCTGGTTGAAGTTTAATTTTTTTGGAAATTCGGCTTTTTGCTTGAAAATTCACCTTTTTGTATTGAAAATTCCACTAGCTAGGTGAAAATTTAATTGGTTTGTTAAGAAGCTAGCTGTTATGATATAAAATTCAACAAATTTAAAAATGACGGAAAATAGATTGAGAAAAAAAAAACATTTGAGAAAAATTACTATTCGGACCTTTAAGTATAACTTGCCTTCACTTTTATAATGTTTTTCCCCAAAACATATTAATATTTAGACCTTTAAGACTTACTTTTACGTTTAGAATATTTTCTCCACGATGTTGTTTGCACTCCTATGTCGAGAACTATGCTAACTGTATTGACATTTTCACCTATCCTTCCATGACTGTGACGTCATGCTAGAAAACTCACCAGGCCGAAAAATATTTAAATCGTTTTTTAGTTCTATTATATTGATTTCCAACTGCGCAAATTAGGGTGGTCTGAACCGTTTCCAATTGGAATGAATAATGCTGCGCAATCTCGGCATGTGAGTACCCGCAAACTGCGCCTTCCTGCGACGCCGTTCAAATAAGTGGAAGTTTAGTGTAGTTGATTCTTAATGTAACTGTTCTCTCAAAAGTTTTTTTTGTGTGTGTTAAAATTCATCTTTCTGAATTGAAAATTCATCTCTTTTGGTAGAAAATCGGTTTTGATTGAAAGTGCAATATATTGGGACTTGAATCTTAGGAATTTGAAGCCGAAAACGAGGGGTCGGGAGGGGTCTCAAGTAGCTTAAAATTGGTAACGTAGTTTATATATGGCTTCTGAGATATTACAGCTTATTTTTGAATCTGCTAATTTTCCTAAGCTCCTTGAAAGCCCCAACGTTTTGATTCTACGGCGTTTTAAGCCCCAAAAGAGCGACAAAAGCAGCGTACACAACGCTTTCAATTTGCAAGGAATAAGAAACTCAACAAGTTTCACTAGAAAATCAGCTCAACTCGAGGGATCTTGCTCTGAAAAATGTAGGTTCGTTAACGGCAAAGTTCAGACGCAAAGCACGAGCTTCCATGCGCTTTGCTGCAAGTGAATTGTAAAGTACCAAGCGAACCGACAAACGCTGACAAATAGCGCGTCTCTGAATACCGAGAATTATTGCCGGAGAACATAAGACGAGTGAGACGAACAAAGAAGCTCCGGCACTTGAATAAATCTATTAGTATAATTAACGAGTCTGACAAAGTAGGCAACGTCAATGAGAAGCTGGGGGGTGAACAATGTAAGTGGTGATGAGGGTGCTATGGATATAGATGCCACTTAGATGGAGTGGCCTAGAGAGAGCGAGAGAGAAAGAGAGAATGAAAGAGAGAGAGAGAGAGAGAGAAAATGAGAGTAAGTGGGAGAGATCGCGAGGGGTGGTTGAGAGAGAAGAACGGGTGGGGGACAAGTAAACTGTGGAGGGAGAAGGAATCGACACCCTTCCAGCATCCATTCATCTTCCGCTGGGACTGGGATACCAACTCAAAGTTTTGTTTGTCGATTGTCAATTCCGGACGATGTTTCAGAGTAAATCTTCCTGAAACCAGGATCCTCTGATTTGATATTACAGATACGGCTATTTTAGGTTTCAAAGGATCCCGCGCCAAATATACAGGAAATGGCTCCTGGTAAAAATGTCTGATAGAAATTTTTTCGTACAATTTGGAACCTCTAGATCAATAAGTAAAACAAAATTATCAAGAAAATGGACCGTTCTCATCCAAACAATTGTCAAAATGCCAATTTTTGCATATATCTCTCTATATTGATAAGAAGATCTCGTCGCCGCACAGTGGTCCAAGTCAAGAATTTACTATTAATAATCCTCTACAGGTTCTATTTCTTGACGGATTTTGATGTTTTAGGGTTTTGTAGTCTCGGCCAGAAACCCTTGTAGTTTTGGTCGGGTGTCCATTCGTCTTACTTTTTTCTAAGAAGGGGAAGTGAGGAGAAGTGTGGAAAAATTATTGGCGAGGAAGTACACGAAGTGTGGCGAAGTGAGGAAAGAAGAAGTAGCTGAAGTGAGGGGAAATGAGGAAAGGGGACGTAGGTGAATCAATGGCAGGGTGATCAGGAGGAGGGGAAGTATGGGAAAATTAGAGGAAGGGAGAAGGGAGAGTCAGGGAAGTAGGGGAAGCGAAGGCAAATGCAGAAAGGGGAAAAAGTGAAGGGAGGAACTTAGAAGACTTAATTCTCGTCTTAATAGGCTATGAAACAATTTTTCGTAGGTACACAGCGCCTGCTTTGACTAATTTTTTTAGAAACGCTCAGTAATAAGTACGTAAAAACTAGGCCAGATTGGATTTTTCTATTTCTTTTCGTAGATAATAATATTTAACCCTTTTTGGCATAGAGCCACACATGTATGGTACATTGTTGACCTCATATTTTGATATTTTTCACATAGTTAAAAAAGATTAAAGAAAGCAAAGACAAGTTAAAAGTCTCGTAGAACGCCATTTTTCTTTGAAAAAACTTGATAACATTTGGTTTCCTAATGTAATGGATTTTATTATAATTATAAACAAAGTGAAAAAACACATCCTTTCTACACACTAAATGTCATTGAAAGTAATGAACAATAGTTGATCATTATCTGAAAATAACGTATCTAGATTCGTAATAAGCGACCACAAAAATCTCTGAGGACACATTTTGAAGCCAAGGGACTAATTATTGTTTTGTTGGCTGCCTTAGTGAATCCGCCATATTGAATTTTAGAATGTTCACTTCAGATTCGTAATCAGCTTACCTCAAAACTCCGAGTACCCATTTTGTAGCCATGGAACTCTTTTTCAAATTTTTTGTCTTCCATATTGGATCCGCTATTTTTAATATTAAAATTGTAGCTTCAGATTCGTAGACAGCATTAAGAAAAGCTGGAACCGATTTTTAAACCATAAGACTAATGTTTTAATTTTTTGGCTGCTTTTTTAGATCCGCCATATCAAATTTTGGAATTTTGGCATCAGATTCGTAATCAGAGATAAAAAAAATCATAGAACCTATTTTGAAGCCATAGAACTTCTTTTTACATTTTTTGTCCGTCATATTGAATCCTCTATTTTAAATTCATGAATGTTCATTTTTTATTCGTCATCAGCAACCCAAAAAACTCCTGAGGACTCATTCTGATTTGGAAGATTTCAAAATGATTCAAAGATTTCTGCTGCTTTCAATACATAAATACGATTTCATAATATGTCAGTGGTTTTAAAGGATTTCAACAAATTTCAACAAAACTTTAGAGAATAAAATAAAATTTATTTGTAAGTGATATAAGGGGATATGAATTTTAAAAATATGTGAACGATTTTAAAGATCTTGATTTATTTTAAAAGATTCCAAAGAATTTCAAGAAATTAAAAAAATGTCAAGGTATGTTGGAGAATTTAGCAGGGTTTCTAAAAGCTTCAAGGAATTTAAAAGAATTTAGCAAGATCTGAGGGATTATTTGATAGAACCTTGAAGTGTTTCAAATATTTTGTGAGATTTTACAAATTTCATGAGCGATCTCGGAAATTTTATGGAATTAATACAATTTATTGTATCAAGCGATTTTAAATGATTTATTACTATTTTGTTAGTTTAAAATATTTCGCAGGAATTCAAAAGGGGTTAAGAGATTTCTGCGTATTTCTGCGGATTTCAACAGATTTCAAAGATTTCAATGGATTTAAAAATATTTCCAAACATATCAAAAGATTTTGATGAAATTTCAAGCAATATTAAAGATCACCCGGATTATCCCAAAAAACTTTGAAAGCAGTCTGTGCATATGATAGTTCGCAAATATGAAAAAAATGTTTTATTTTGTCACGTGCACTGTCGTCCCGTATAAGTTTCGTGATTTCGACTGCAGACTTCTTGATTATGTGGATGACTGAATGGCTATAGTTGTTGTAATCTATTCTCTGTGCCTTTGTCTTGCTAGCGTCTGGATAGCTGGTACCCGCAGGGCTGTATTACGTAATAGGAGACCCCAGGATACCGCCTTCTAACATTGATCTTTTTGAAACTCTTCTGTCTCTTGATAAGAAAGACTCATGTTCAACAAAAGCCAAGCTAAACCGGGAATGCTAAACTCCGCAAGGAGAAGATGTTACTCTTCAGGAGAAATGCCTGTGCTAAAAACGTAATTTTTTATAAGCTGAAGGACTCAGAAGCCCTCAACAAGGATCTTGTGTGAGAGCAGGGTCTATACCGGTTCTATCTAGGGTCTGAACTCAAGATCTAGTACGGGTTTGGTCAGATTGGGTTCATCATCCCAGGGACATTGTATTGAAAAAAATCCGAGGTCTTTGTTACAACTGGTCTTTCGGTGACGAGCGACAGATCGGAGCTGGAGAGGCAGAAGTGAAGGATACTTCTGAAGACGAGGAGGTGTTTGCAGGAACAAGGCTATGCGGTCGCAGTTAGTTAAGCGATAACTCCCTCTAAAGAGGATATTCATGCGATGAAGACAGAAACTTCCACAAACTCCACAGAGGCATTTCTTGAGACAAACAGCAACGTCAAGAAAATAAGAGGTAGACCTGAAAACGACGAGGTCGGTTTGGATTCGGCATCCTCATCTGGTGAATCCTATCGTTCAAGAGATGGTTCGATCACAGACTTTCTGCCCTAGAATCACAACTCGGTTAGTCTCGAAAAATCAACCCCCCGGAGTGGAGGAAGAATTTCGCGCAAGGTACCTGAATAACCCCATACTAGAAATGGGGGAGGATATGCCTCGGATCATAATTTGGAATGCCCTCGGTTTTTCAAACCTAAGAGACATTCCGATGTTTCGGCTTGACTCATACCTTCTACGTGTAAGTGAGACGTGGCTTCCGGAGCCACCTGTGCCCCCACCTCCTCCTGGGCTCAACACCGTGGATTTCTCTCGGTGAACGTAACACAAGTAAGTAAGTTTTGGCAGAGCTAGCGGTGGTTTAGCGATGTCTGTGAATCGGAAACGGTGTATTTGCAAAGCAATGGACATATCCCGTCAGTGGTTTTTATAAAATGCACCGCTTTCACTTCACAATTTGTAGTGGGTCTTATTTGCTTTGAGCCTGCTATGGGTAGAGAAGTGATCTGTCAAAATTAGGAAACTGTTCTCACGCTGGAAAATTGTTGCACTTGTTAATTACATAGCCAATATCCGGATCCTCCTGGATAGATTAACGGAGTGGATGAATGAGTCATAATATTTGCCTGAATTCAACGCAAGATATAGGGCTGCTAGAGGCTGTATCGATCACACTTTTGTCGATTTCAAGATAGTCTTCACTTCTATGAATTACGTTTTCCTGTCGACTAATTTATTGAGTTTGAGTGTCAGCACAAAATACATTAAAAAAGTGAAGAGTCTGTAAGATGATGCCAGGGTGGTATGCCGGAGGGCCTTACATCCCCTGTTGTGGTAAATTGCGACGTTCTTCTAGGTGTGCTTCTCAGTCCGTTCTTTTTTATTCCATCAGTTAGTGATCTGGAAGACTTCCTGCTCAGTCGGGGTCTGAGTGGAATCTCAATTTATAATTTGATTGAGGTTCTTCTTCTGGCTCATGCTGATGACATGGTGTTGCTTGCTGATACTCGTATTGATCTCCAGAGGAAAAATAATTTTTTTGCTGAATATTTCAAAACCAATCATTTGGAGGCCAATACATTTAAGCCGAAGAATATGATTTTCCATAGGGGAAGAAGCCTTCCATTCCGAATTTCGCTTCGGACAAAAACCAGCTGGAGATGATTAGGAAACAAAATTATTTCGGTATATTATTCGGGAGCTCAGGTACCTTCGCTCTGGCTTGTACCAAAATCTGGCTGCTGCAAATATTGCTGTAGGTTCGACGTTACAGGTCCCTACACATGCCCCAGGATATGAACATAGACTATAGCTTGGGCAAGTCTCAACCGCCCATGACATTCTGAAGTTGGCCCTGAGCAGTTTAGAGAAGATGCTGCGTATGGATGAAGAAACGCTTCCAGGAATATACTTGAGACGCCTTCAGGCTATGGCAGATTCTGGCGCGTGCGTGCGGCAGTGCACAAGTTCAATTGGTTCCTACAGGTTGAGCATCTACTCTCGTTGTATGAGGCGGAGGGTTTGCGGCCTACACTAGACTTGGTATGTCTGCAGTCTAACAAAGAGACCATTTTAAATAAATTCGAGGCCCATCTTAGGGACTTCGACCTGAACAGGCTCGCGCTGACTTCTTTGCTCCAAGTGTTACTTCATCTCTGGATAGATCCAGTTGGGCAACAGTTCCTTAGATGTGAATTCCTTTTAAATTGGTCAGACTTTTTGCTCAGGTTCATCTCATAAGATTGGTTAGGGGTGGATTCTCCAAAGGGACTGCCCGTTTCGGATTTGTCAAGGGGCAGTTATGCTTAGTCTGCAACCAGGGAGTGGAAGAGAACCTCTTTCATCTTTTAGCGGAGTGCCTGATGTATAGACACCTAAGATCGGATTGCTTCGTGTCATCGGTATATCCCACAGCCAATGATGCGTTCTGGATCGTATTGTTAAAGTCGCCGAATAATGAGAAACTGTGGCTTGTTGTTAAATACATGTCCGAGATACTGGAATTCAAATTCTTCAATATGTCTCCGGAGGGTATAGTTTGAATATTAGGTTTGTTAGTTTAATTTAATGTTAACCTCTTTGCATAGGTCTAGGACCTAAGCATCATTTTGAAAATATACAAAGAGTCTTCTCTTGAAATACATTATATTGATTAAATTTATATGATATTTTTCAACAAAGAAGATAAATAGCTGAATAAATAATCTGAATGAAATTATACTGTATTTCAACTTTCTTTCACAAAATGAGTTTAATTACATTAAATTTATCAGGCGGATACACATCATTTGAATTTTAGAAAAATTCTATAATATAAAAAGTGGATTTCCTAAAAAACGGTTGGATGGAAGGTTACTATTATTGTTGAGAAATACTGATGAAACTAACTAGATTCAAAATCTATAAAAAAATTTATAGGCCAAGGACCTTTGGGTGGAATCATATTCAGGTCTTCCCTGGAAAATTTGGTTAAATCGAACATATTTTGATTAATTCAGCAAAATGTTAATTGATTTAACCAAGCTTGTGGATTGAACATATCTAATGTGTCATATTTGTTTGAAAAACTGAGAAATTTTATTAAGTCTATCAAATATTTTGTTATCCACATATTAGGCATATTCTTTGGTTGAACCAAATTAAATCTGTTTGACTTAACTAAATCGTTTTCTGAGTCACAATTCAGTCTTTTCCGTGGTTCAGTCCAATTTAACGATATTTGGAAATTTTTTATTATATTCCTTTGCATTAAAAATATGATTATGAGCGCGTTTTGTGACTATCATGACAATACAAATTTGGAATATGTGTATTTAGGAGTTTTTACCTGAGAGTTGACACCATACAGGTAATGTACGTCCAAATAATGATTTGGTGCATCTGTCTGGAATATTTTTGTCTCCAACAAATTTTTTTTAACACTCAAACATTTTTTTGGGTACACCCTTTATTATTTGTAAAAACTTCAAATGGATTACTCAGCATTCATATTATTATACTCCCTAAAAATTAAATAATATATAACTGACTTTCTTCGGAACATATATGATCAAGAAATGAAGAAAGGAAAAAACATGTGTGACATAAAGTCGTCCAAAAGATAATTCTTTATTTAGGGATTTAGGCAATCAATATTGAAATTTATACATACGTCAAATTAATTTTATTTTTCTAATCAAAAAATTATTTTGCACAGTTTTAATCCGACGTCGTTATATGTAACCAAATTCCTTTAAAGTTATCATAATTGTCTTGAATTAGGACTATTTTGAAATCCGGGATGCTATTGAATTAGAAACTGGGATTGAAGACGTTCGTCTATATGATAAACCCGAGTCTCTTTTTCGTCCATTGTACGAGTATCAGAAAAGAGATTTCTGTTTATTTTGATCGGTATCTCTTCATTACATATTGCGCGAATCATACCATCAGCTTCAAGTATTGCAACGATGAATCCATCCTCTGATACTAACAAACGAGTATGGTAGTCGATATCATTAAAGCGATGATTCCCTCCTCTAGATTTAAGACCAGTATTAGGAAGATGCAGGTTTGCATTAGCTATACGAAGGTTCCTTAAAATCCCGACAGAAGGAGCAGGTACCTCAGCAAGAGGATGTATACGAGAAGAAAAAAGTAGCGAATATCCTAACTCTGTAAGAATAAACAGAAATAATTAAATTAAAATATCAAATAGAACGACTAATATACGGAGAAGTATTCAGTATAAAATAGTAGACTATCTCATATGTATATTGGTAGCTGAAGAGTATCTCTGTTTGTCAACGAAATGTCGAAACTCTTGCGGGAAAAATTGCAGAAGGTGGTCGTCCTTGGGTCGCTCCATGTCTTCAGAGTGCACGAGGCATTTGCCGGACCGTCGCCGGCGATGGCGAGATTTTTTTATAATATAGACAGAGGTTATTTTTCTCTCACCTTTCCACTGAAATTTTAACCTCGAATTCAGTTGGCATATTTCAACTACAACGTGTGTTATTATTTCTTTTTGTATTGCCTCTTTGAGATTTATTACTCCCAAAAATGATACCATTAATAAAAAATCAATAAACAATCAAACAGCAATCGTTAAAACTTTGATTGGAACTGTAGCAGACACCCCTTTTTGATTGATAATTAAAACAGTTACAAGTCAGTGAAATAGATTGTATCTGCACAAAAGCTAAACAAAATCCTACCCCCTCCCATTCGGTAAACATTCAGTGAATGATTGATCGCAACATTTCAGGTTTGCTATTGCGTATAATCGAATTTCGTGGTGTTTATGTGGAATTTTTTTAACGTGAATAAAGTAAGGTAAATAAATGAAGTGTGTAAATCAGAAAATAATTCTTGTTTTTCCATTTGAATGTAATAGCTTGTGAACAACTTATGTTGATTCAGCTGACGTTACCTATTTACAAGTTTCACAATATTGACTTTTTATTATTGTAATCAAGTGGAAAATTTTACACAATCGTGTTCTTCTGTCCAACTGTTCTATTTGTTCTTAGTTTCTATCATGTTTTCAAAACATTATTTTGAACATTTTCTTTCAGAAAAGGCATACCGAAAAAATGTATAGCTGAACCAACGAATTTATCATCAACTGAATAAAAAGAACCAATGATATTGACAAAACACTTTAAGAATTGATTCTTAAAGTAATTAATTTGTCAATTATCATTAGTGAATCACGTCTTTAAATCGTTAAAACAAAGATACATAGAAATTATAGTTTCGGGTGTCTTAATAAAGCGCTAATTAAAAATCAATAATTTAGACAGAGGTATGAAATTTATAACTGATTTCGCAGTCTACGTTAAAATGATAAAGATTCAAAAGGCCGATTGAAAATAAAAATAAGTAGAATTGATAAAAGAAAATGTTTTAAAATTTCCGAAACTTGGTTGCGATTTTTTTGGCTGTTTCAAACACAAAAATATCTTTTTTTAAATATATTTTACCTTTGTTGATTTGATATTGAGTATTTTTCTGTTGGAAATATAATTTTGGGTATTCTCTTGTTATACTTACCAAAAAAATTAATACAAATAGCCAAGGTTAATAACAGCGCAATAGCGTACTTCATTTCTCTGAATCTGAAAAAACTGAAGGGACTGCTCCATGGAAAATTTGACGAGGAACTGAAATTATATTGCTATTTTTTCAAGCAAATGTGCAAACAATGAGTTATATAGTTTTATTTATATCGACATAAATTATCATGTATCTTGGAAATACGCCTCGCATACAATCTTGTTCACCTTTTAAAAATCATAAATTACTGACATATTTTCTCACGAAATTAGGTTGAAGATTCAGGATTTTGCAATAAGGAATTCAGATGTTGAGTCAAAAAAAATTATTCTTCAATTCAGTCTTGCGATATCTTGAAAGTATTTTCTATATTTCGTCAAATTCAAAATCTGATTTTTTAGAGTTATTTTTCAAAGTTCGTGTAGTTATTTACATTATTTATATCCCCCAGATTATAGATAACAGAGTGAAACGTTTTAAGAATCTCAAGATTGCAATTTTTCAATAGAATTATTATTTAGAAGACTTTACTCAATTTTAAGTCTCTTTTTCTAGATTGATAATTCTCTTTTGTTTTTTATTCATTTTACAACAAATCATGCGCGTCCTTTTTTGACATTTACATTTAGAAAACCCATACTTACTAAGTATCCCTTGACGTCTGTAGCCAGAGTTTTATTAGAAGCGCTTGGATTCGCATGGACTTTTGGCCAAGGGAGAGGAAAACTGCAGAAAGCCTCACCTCAGTGATAATTCTTGTATTATCCTTAATACTATTCTATACCTTTTTATCACTTTTTATTTATTTTTAATAATTGTATTTAAGAAAATTTTACAGAGAAAAACAAAATATTATCTTGGAACATTGTTTTAGTGAACCTATCACATATAGTTCCAGAAAACCAATATGAATGAAGAAAAGAATACCTTTATGTCAGGGTTGCTACAGATCAGGAAATTCCAGAAAGTCAGGGAATTTAAAATATGCCAGGGAGAGTCTGGGATTTTTAGGGAAAACCTGTCAAAGTCCGGGAAATTTCGATAACCTGAAGTTTAAACTAATTTTCTTAGTTTGTTGAAAATTAATTCTTCTTGATTGAAGATTCGACTATTTTGTAAAAAATTCCTCTTTTGGCATCAAAATTCATTTATGTGGTAAGGTTTGCATTTGTTTTGTTGAAAATCACAATTCATATTTTTGGTTGAAAATTCAACTAATTACTTGAAAGTGGAACTTTTTCGTTAAAAATTTATTTTTCAGTTGATGATTCAGCATTTTAATTGAAAAAACTTTGTTGCAAAACATGAATCTTTTGTGGAAAATTATTTTTGTTTTCGACCGAAAATTAAACTATTCAGTTTTTCGCTGATAAGTTATCTTCTTCAGTTGAAAATTCAACTATTTGGCTGAAAAATTCGTCTTTTTTGGTAGAATTATTATTCTCTTGACGTATAATTAATCTTGCAAGTTAAAAAATCAATTTATTAATTAAAACTTCAACCATCAGCTCAAAAATTCATTTAAAAATGAAATATCTTGTTAAAAATACATGTGTTTTTGTTGAAAATTATTTTTTCCATAGAGATTTAATCTTCCTGGTTGAAAGTTTATCGGCTAGTTGAGAATTTAACTATTTCGATGAAGATTCATTTCATTGGGTTCAAAATTAATTTTGTTACTGAATTCCATTTTTGCTTCAAAATTTGAGGTGTGCGGTGATTCGTTTGAACTTTCCATGAAAATTTGGACACATTTGCAACATCGGATTTTTCGATATAATGAAAAATGTAAATTTACATCAAATCTTTATTAAAAATTAATTTCTTCGGTTGAAAATTTGTCTTTTTTTGGTAGAAAATTCATTTTTGGGTTGAAAATTGAATTATTTGGTTGAAAATGCATTTCTCACAATGATTCATCATCTTGCGTTAAAAATTTATTTTTTGTTTGAAAATATACCTATTTTATTCAAATTCAGTTTTTTAGCTGAGAATTAATTTTTTACTTCAAAATGTTACTATTTCATTTTTTCATCATTTTTTTTGTATTAGAAAATCCATTTATTTGGTTGAAAATTGTCTTTCTAAATTAAAAATTTGAACTTTTTTCAAAAAATGCATATTTTCGGGATGAAAACTCCACTATTTTTCCAGGAAATTTGTATTTTTCGGCTTAAAAGGTCAATATTTTGTTTAAAAGCCCTGTTTTTTTCTTTGAAAATTAGTCTGTTTTGGTTGCGGATTCAACTAAGTTGTTGAAAATCCTAATTTTTTGGTTTCATTCAACTTTTTTCGATTGAAAATTCAAAAAATTTTAGTGGAAATATGAATAATTATACTTTTCGTTGGAAATAAATTTTCTTAATGAAAATTCACCACTTTGGTTGAAAATTTAACAATTTTGTTGAAGTTTAACTTTTTTCTTAAAAATTCACATGTTTCATAGAAACTTCATATTTGTGACTTGAAAATTGCGCAATTTGATTAAAAGTTAAAGTAGCTTGTGAAATTGTTTGTAGTTGAAGATTCATCTCTTTGTTTAGAAATTCGAGTGTTTTGTTGAAAAAGAACTTTTTTGTTGAAAATGACTATCTTCTTGGTTGAAAATAAATTAGGGTGTACTTCCGAAAAGGACATATGTCCGATTTTCTTCGGGCTCCGTGTACTTATGTATTTTGACGCGCTGATTACGAATATGATAGTGAAAATTGGCGACTAGACGATTTTCATGGTGAAAACCATGAAAAACCCATAAAAATCATGTTTTTTTTTGCGTTTATCTCAGCTAATATGCGAAATAAAAAAAAATGTTTTAAATAAAAGTTGTAGATCTCATTAAAACACACTTTTTTTACTGAATACATTTTTTTGTACGAGTGATAGTTTTCGAGAAAAACCCTTTTCCAGCGCCCGTGTGGGGGCGGGAAGGCACCCGTGTGACTGGTCACGAAAATAATGTAAGGTCGTACACCTACCCCTTTTCCAGCGTCCGTGTGGGGGCGGGAAGGCATCCCTGTGACTGGTCCCAAAAATAATGTAAGGTCGTACCCCTACCCCTTTTCCAGCGCCCGTGTGGGGGCGGAAAGGCACCCCTG
>CAKNXH010000140.1:340405-371233 GCA_932178445.1 Andricus quercusramuli | reverse complement strand
GCTTTAAGTAGAACACCCTCTTTTCTGAATCTATCGTGGAATTCGCTTTCCCTAGTGTTCGTTTTAAGGGTGACTAAATGCATTCAGGATTTTACACCGTTTCGCGTGAAAGGTACTTTTACTCTTAACACCACCACATCGCTAGAAAAGCGCCTATACGAGCTGTTTGAAAGGGTTGAAAGGAAAGCTCCAGTGGACGAGGTAAACACGATCGGTGCGCTCCGAAGGCTTATACTGACGCACGTTTAACGCCAAGTAGATACGACGTTTTCAAAGGTTCTTCGTTTCACTCAGGGTATCGGTTTGTCTAGGTTATTTCTCCATGTGAAAAAGAAAGTTAAAAAAAAGAGATGTAAAGAAAAGGAAAAGCTTTGGCGGCTTGCAACCGTAAAACAAACACAGAGAAGGAACAGGTCGAGTTTTTTGGTCCGTCGCTTTCGGTATTCCCTGGGATTTTGCTAATCCCGTGCTGGCTCACGTAGCAACTGACCGGAAACACTTCACTACCAAAAGAAACCCTATCAGAAATTCTTTTTCCAGTGAATTTTACAAATTCTGGTGACAAAAAACTAACTCTAGGGATCTAGGTGGATTATTTCGGTTTCAGAGTATTTAAAAATATGATGGCACGGTTTACGATTCCATATATTTTATGTAAAATGCTGGGCTGGATCTTGAATCCCTTGAATCATCACGGTTTTTGTTTTAAAACTTTGGTATTGGAATTCGTTATAAATCGCTATTCCACGAGTTCTACAAGGGATTTTTCAGAAGAAAAATAATTAATTTGATATGGTGCTTATTTTATGAGAACTTTTCTTCCTCATTATGATTAATTAGAAAATGAAGGATCCTCGTCCTTTCGAAACAAGGATGGATGATCCTGCAAGAAGCAACCTCCTACGAAAAAAAATTCTTCGCACAAAATATTCAATTCTGAAAAATATAATAATGTTCTGCATGTGGTTTTTATGGAACTATCTGAAAATATAAGAGGCAGAACTGTTTCTAGATAAAACCGATTCTATACATAGCGAATTCTACAAAAGTTGTGAAGATGAAAGAGAACGTGCACAGAATTTGCTTGTTTCTAATTACGTTATTACAAAATTTATTTTATTTTTATTTTCTGTAGAATTCTTTGTGTGCCGTGAATAATTTTTGTAGAATACGATTTTTCTAATTTGTTTTGTAGAATATAAATTGTGTAGAATTCGTATGTCCTCCCGAGTTTTAAACATAAAAGAGTTTTTTTTTTGCTTTTCGTGTGAATCAGTGTCCGGCTTTAAAAGCATATAATTCGAGTAAACTTGAATCCACGAACACCAGGGTCACGAGCGTGACCCCTTCAGTTTCGAGTGTCAAGTGTCAAATTATTTAGTTTTACAATTTCCATGTAATCCCAGCAGAGTATAATATTGCTGATTGTGTCAAGGGTCGAGGAAGCCCGAGGGATAGTCGCTCGTGGTATCTACTAAAATAAACAACATTCAACCCAATCGAGCAAGCGTTACGTGTGTTATTCCTAACAAATGTAATTATTACATTATTTGAATTAATGTCATTGACAAATACAATTATTTTCGATAATGACAAATTGCGATGAAATATTTATGTCTGAATTAATAATTTGATCTTCCATACTAAAATCAGGATTTCAATAAAATCGCTCGTAATAAAACTTGCTTCTTCAGCTGAAAACTTCTTAATGTAACATAACTTCATTTGAATGCGATCTTTATTTCGCATACTTGATGAAACTCGCAAATGAGTATTCAAGTATATCTGAAACATTGGAGTACTTGTAGTACTGTAGAATTTAATTGAGGTCTTTCTAGAAAAGTGTACATTTTGAATCTCACATGCACATTTTTATAGTCGTTACCTCTTAGTATATAGGCTCCATCCTCCCTATAAACTAACATTCTTTAAAATCTTTTATAAAATCTTCCAAGGAGATGAATTTCACATCTCAAATAAGGACTCCATATTAAAGATACATAATTCAGATTTCACGAGAGAATTAAGTAGTGTGATAAGAGTGCTAGAGTTTCACAAATTTTTGCAGGATCTAAAAATAACTCCCAGAAGTCGGTTCGCAGTTTTTACAAAAGTTTCTAGATGCTCTTCATATCTCAGATCTTGGTCACAATTTCATCCTAGGACCATGATGCCTATCTCTGTGGCAGTTCGCCATCCAGCTCATAGCTAAGTAAAATTGGATCCAGGTTTCTTGTGAAAGCAATTATTTTGTATTTCTGAATGTTCATTTCTAATTTCAGTTCCCGAAACCATTCCAAAAACTACCTGAGCTCAATCTGCAATGTTATAAAATCTCTTATACAGTCGATTTTACATACATAACTTTGTATCATTAGCAAAAATGATTTTATTTGTCTTACTTTGTGCATTCATGTCGTTAAAAAAAACTGTAGAAAGAATTGGGCTTAGATTAGTGCCCAGCAGAACCCCGGAGGATGGTTCAAAGGGAGTGGGATTAGGTCCTACATATTACGTTAATCAAAGTATTTAGCTATATCTAAATAAATTAACCTGTTTCCGATCTTAAAAAGCTTTAGCTATGAACTGAGTGTAGGCTACTAGGTTTGATATTGTAGATCTACCGACAACAAAACCATGTTGGATTTCTGCTATTCTTCAGCTGATGATGTAAGACATAAAACTTACAATACTTGCCTCAAGTACCTTTGAACATTTTTTTGATATACAGATTGAACGATAGGTACTTATGTCTGCGCATATTTTTAATGAAAAAGCTAGGAGAAGAACAGTACCCCAGGTAAGTTTATGCGAAATTTTGTTTGCAAGTTTGATGTCGAATGCATTAATTTGAAATTTGTAACCCAAACATTTCTCGGATGGAAAGGTCAGCTTGTCCTTTGACCTGGAGCGTAAACACTATTAAACTATTTAGCAAAAACGTTTACAATTTTGTTTAGGATTGTTGATTTTTCGATCATTTATGTGCATTATTAGGCAGCCTAGATTCATTACTCTGGTTACCAAAGATCCTCAGAATTTGTTTGGATCTTTCCTTAATGCTTTTTCCTATTTCGTGGTATAAATAATATTTTGATCTATATTTATTAGCTGTACTCTCTCTGATCTTATTTCATGAAAGTCATTTTTCAGGTAATTAAAACGAATGTTTTTTAATTTCATTCCTAATTTTTCCTTAAATTAATTTTTTTTCTCAATCTTTTTGAATACTAAGCTGGCGATCTGCTTGAAAATCCGTGATTAAAAAATATAGGCGCAACCATATCAATTACATCACACAGTTTCGAATGTAAGTAGTTACGTGCGTCATCTACATATTTTCGACTCACAAAGCTTATTCCAGCCTGTGCTAGCTATTTCTAATAAAATTTGGTATATCTTGCGATCCCTTACAAGGCTGTCGCTTGCTAAATTTAAGCTTCGAGTATTAAAATCACCTAAAATAATCGTAGGTGCATCAGAAGATATAAGGAATCTCCGAGTTGAAGAAAATTTGCAAAATCATCTAAATATATTTTTGTAATTGCTATTTTTTATCGATTTCTCTCCGTCCCATATTCTTTCTCTCTTTTCAAACTATTGGTACGAAATTCTCGTTTCGATTCCTCTAAATGTGTCTTGCATGCGAAAGTGAGCTTCTCAAGAAGCCGACAAGGAGCCGGTAAGCCCGTGCGTGCTCCGGCAGATTTCCGGTTCATGAATCATGTATTAGCGACCGCTTCCTGGCCATTTCGGCCACCCGGCGAACGTGGCGAACCACGTTCGCCGACTTGAGAGAAGATCGCAAAATTTCCAGGATCTCGCGGTTCTGTCGATCGCACGGGAGATTTCCGGACTGCTAGCGACTTCCGGTTTCCTGGTACGTCGTTTTGCGAAGCGCCTCCACCCTCTTTTCTCCCTTTTCTCCCTATTTCACCTCGCACCTTTTCCCAGCGTCCATTTAGTTTCCTTTCTCCGGGTCCTCTCTCTAGATTTATAGCGTCGGGACGCTCATTCCGTATCGTTATTCGAAGCCTGGGACCAGGCGAGTACGACTCGTACAAATGGCGTAGGTCCTGATTAAAAAGTTTTTCTCTCCAGCTATATTGCGAACGATAGGAAAAAAAGGAGGGAAAGTGAAGGAGGTCTCCCTATAGAGTTTGGCGGCAATCTCTTCTATAAAGGACTCGGCATGCACGATGCATGTCCGTTGACCAATGGCATCAAGAAAAAGGGTGTGGGAAGAGGAAGGTATCGTCCATCCTACTTTGTCTCACTCTGTTTTTTTCTCACATTTATTTACGTCGGCTTCTCTCTCTCTCTCTCTCATGCTAATTAACCAAAACTGGTACATTTGTACAAGACCTCTCAGAAGAATAATGTTGTACACTTGATATTCTTTGAGGCTGCATTGCATTGATTATAAAAGCAAAGGTAGAAAAGAAAATATCTCATTTCATTTATTAGCATTCATTTTATAATTAATTTTAATTAACGTCACGAGATGTGACACCTCCGTCATTGTACAGCCTTAATACAAATATAAAACAAGATCGCTGGAAATCTTCGCAATCATTTGAAGTTCTGTGATTTGTTTCGAAAATATGTAAACCCCGTAAAATTGTTCAAATTATGTGAAAATTCTTTGAAACCCTTCGAATTTGATGAATATGTACCTAATTTCTTGAAACCCCTTTGAAACGATAGAGCTTTTTAAAATTCCTTTTAACCCTTCAAAGACTGTGAAAAATCCTTTAAATCACTTGAAATCTTCAAAATTCCATAAACATCTATTATTATCCTTCTTGAATGTTCGAAATTTATAAAATCCGTGGAAATCTTTCTAATACTTTCAATATCCCTCACAATATCATAAGATCCATAATGATTACTTGAAATCTCTTAAAATCCCTTAAAATCCTTTATAATATTTGGAATTCATTTGAAAATCCGTACAATCTTTTGAAATCTTAGGAAATTCTCCACATTCTGTGGCTATACTTAAGAATTTTTTGATATCCCTGAAAATCCTTCGAAATTTCGTCAAATCATCGTTCCTTCTTTTATATTCCTTACAATCTGTAAAAACGTCTTTAAACTCTTTGAAATCTTTGCAAATCTTTTCAAATCTCTTTAGATCACTTCAAATGTTCAAAATCTCACTGAAATCCTTCAAAATTCGTGAAAATGCTTTGGTGCCCCATGGAATCCTTTAAGGTCCTTTAAGATCTCGTGACCTTTTCAAAACTCTTATGAAATCTTCTAAAATCCATGGAGATACTTTGGAATCATTTGAAATCGCTTATAATCCTTAGAAATCCCGCGAAATCAACGAAACCCCTTCACATATCTCAAAATTGGTTAAAATCCTTTGAAATCTTTGCAAATATTTAGAAATCCCTTCAAATCTTCGAAATCCTTAAAATCCTTTGATATCCTTAAAAATTTGTGAAAATACGTCGGTCCCACATGCAATCCTTCTAAATGACTTGATATCATGTGATTTTTTTTCAAATTTGAGGAAATCTTCTAAAATCCGTGGATATACTTCGTACTTTTTTCAAAACTTGGTCCTTTTGAATCAAAAATTCATTTTTTGGTTGAACGCAAGTTCTTTTTGGTTGAAAGTGAATTCTTTCCCATTGAAAAGTCTACTATTATATTTGTGGATCAGAATTCATCTCTTTTGGTTCAAAATCGGTACTATCAGGTCGAAAATTTCATTATTTTCTTGGAAATTCAACTATTTTGTTGAAAAGTCATCTCTGTTGTTTGAAAATTTAACCGTTTTGTTGATAGACTTTCTTTCATAGACTGTTTTTTGGATGAAAAAATCATCCTTTTGGATCAAAAATTCACTTTTTGGTGGAAAAGATATCTTTTTTGGTTGAAAATTTATCTTTGATGTTGGCAGTCAATCCTTGATGATTGAAAATTCGACTATTATATTTGAGGTCCAGAATGTATCTCTCTCGGTTAAAAATTCTACTCTTTAATACAAAATGCAATTATTTTGTTGAAAATTCAACTATTTTTTCAAAAGGTTATCTTTTTTGTTTAAAATTTCATATTCACTGATTAAAAATTCAATATTCTTTTAAAATATTCGTCATTCTGGCTTGAAAATTCAACTATTTTGTTTAAAACTTTTTTTTGTCCCATTTTAATCTTTTTTTTCTCCAAAAATTGGATTATTTGGTTGAAGATTCATCTCGGTAGGTTAATCGATAGCGAAACAAGGAGGCGTTATGTCCTCATGACTATTTATCATATTTATGGACAGAGTGAGGGTACGTGGGTTAGCTTTCGCGAATGGCAAGATTGTTATGCTATAGTCAGTCGAGGACTTGCAAAGAATATTGAATAAACTTAATACAAGCATGAAGAACATGGGCCTCAAAATTAACGTAAATAAAACAAAAATCATGGTGTTTGAAGGAAAAAGTGAGAAAACAATGTGCAACATGGTCTTAAATGATGAGAGATTAGAACAAGTTGATAAGTTCGTATATCTGGGTAGCCTATTCACTAGCGACGGACAAATATAGTAGATGGGGAGTTAGATAGGCGCAGAAATGAGGCTAAGAAGGTTATCGGTAGAGCAGGGTCCATTCTCAGAAGTGAAAACATATCAAAAAAGCCAAAATGACCATACATAATTCCACATTTGTACCGACTATACTATATGGTAGCGAGGCATGGACCTGTCAAGAAGAGGACAAGAGTAAAATTATCGCCATTGGCATGCAATCTCTGCGCACAATATGCGTGAATACACTGATGGACAAAGTCGGAAGCGAGATAATCCTCGAAGAATATGGTACAGGAGACACTAGTTAACATATGGGAAAGAAATCAGTTAAGATGGTTCTGACATGTTGAAAGAACGAAAGATGAACGAATGACCAAACAGGTGTATAAAGGCGAAGTAAATGGCAGAATGCCCAGAGGTAGACCACCGAAAGAATGGTTAGAATCTGTGAATGAGGCATTGATCTGAAGAGACATAAGAAGTAAGAAGCCATAGAAACACAAGAGCTTGCATGGAAAAATTCATGGACGTGACGGAAGCTAGAGCAGTATGTCAGGACAGAAAAGTGTGGCGACAAATAGTTTATAAATAGAGTGACAATAGAGTGAATGACGCCTGAAACAAAGACCTTGGATACTAATGGGCCTAAGTGGGGAACCACACATAACAATTTTGAGAGATTCGCCTATCCCGAAAGGGAAATGGCCTAATGGTATAATAATAATAATAATAGTAATAAACGCTTAAAAGATATCCGGGAAGAATATCATTTTTTACCGGAAAAACAAGGAAATAGCCTGGATTTTTTAAAGTAGCCACTCTGAAATTGTTCCCCATTCATATAACAGGAACCTTCAAACTTCAGTTTTGTTTGTTGAAAATAATGATCACAAATTAGACTTCATTACTCCCTGTTCTATATCGATTGCAATTTTAATAGAATTTTTCAAGACACTGCATTTTCTGCAGACAGTAGTTTCATCAAATGAATCCCTAACACATCTCTGAAACGGTTATTACTCCCATAAAAGAGATTCGTAGAACGATTTAATTATCCAGGAATTGCAATAGAAGCTCTTTGTTATAGTTTGCGAACCAAAACGACAAACAAAGTCGTGCACTTGTGTGCTTTCCAGTGTTTAGTGGAGGTAATTACTCTAATATAGAGCGGAATAGGGTCTATTATAATCTAACAGCTAATATCGCCGTTTGCTTATCAACAATTAAACGGTCTTCCCCATGTTATATGCCTAACAAGTACCATTGCTGTATATCATGTACAACGAATTTCCGGTCACTGGTCCATGAACAGCCAACGAGGGAAAATCGATTCGCAAGTGACTATATAGTAGTCTGGTCGACAAATATTAGCGAAAGAATCGAATTCAAAATATCGAAGGTGCTCTCAAAAATATTTCTTTCTTTTGCTGGAAAAAATAATGGTATAATATATACATTTGAACTAAAACCAATAATCCCTGGTACTCCTTCATCTTCCTTAAATCTTTTAAAGCTTAATATCTTCCTTATTTTTCACTTTACAATAAAATAACACTGGGATTATTTTCTTGGATTTTCACCACAATTTCAATGGTGAAATTAGATTTCTAGAAAAATTAATCTTTATAGGTGTTTTTCGCATTGATATGATTTCGTATACATCAATTATCCGTAAAAATTCAAGAAAATGATTACTTTATTTTTTGTTTGTAAAGTCGAAAATAAGAAAGGTATCGAACTTAAAAAGTTGTAAGGCCAATGAGGGAATACAAGGCACTGTTGGGTTCAGTTCAAGTTTATGCTACATAATTTTTTCTTCAAAAGTAATAAATATTTTCAAGTGCACCTCAGATTTATTAATTTCAATTTTCTGGACGACCCTACTATATAGTATCATTGGATTTCTGTAAATTTCCAGTACACAATTCGAGAATTGTAACTGTCTTAATATTTTAAATATTATTTTAGAAATAGTAGTGACTATGAAGTTTTCAGGCAGTCAAGTAAGACAAAAATTAGTACCAAAAGAACATTTCAAGACCTTGATGTTAAAAAACCTCTCTTGGAGTGATCGTCTGAAACGACCACTCTGGCGTTGGTCGTCTAAATGTAATCCAGCCATCACGTCGGGAAAACGGGTGATTCGATTACATAAGTCCCCCATGAATTTTTATTGCCTAACTTCTTCATTTTGGCATTTAAAGAAGATCCTACGTTAGCGTGACTGGGCGGGAACTGAAACGCTTTGAAAGTTCAGGGAAAAATCCTATCTATTCGTAAAAAACTGCAATTTCCGGAAAATCGGGGGAAAAAGGTGTTTTTCCGATGATCATAACTCCAAACGTTTTAAGGCTAGAATTTTTTTCTTCTTCGAATTTACCAGGAATCAGGTCTGCTTTCATTCATCTGAGAACAATTTTTATGTGAGGTGTAAAAAATATGAGAATTTTAATAAAAACTGAAAAGTACCATTTTTACGCGAAAAAATCGGCAAAAGGACAAACTTTGTCAAGCTGCATGTATTTCAGAACCTATATTATAGCTGGAACACCTTGTTTTGCTTGGATTTGTGAGAAATGTTTTCCCCTATTTTCTACGTGAGACATACTACGTAATATTCTTCACTTGAAACGAGATATTTAAAAACAAAAGTAATTTTTAGGACGTTTCGCTAAAGCTGCAGAGGGTTTCGATTCTTACCCTGTCTCGAAAAACATAGTTTCTGCAAGTAGGTTCAGTACTCTGTGGTTCCTTTGATTTCTTTTGAGTTCGTTGAATTCTATATATACTTTCCATTTTTTGTAATTGCCTGGAATTTTTTTAATGCTTTTAAATTCTTTTAAATTCTTTTCACTTAAATGAAATCTTCTGAATTCCTCCGAATGCCTCTCAGTGCCTTTAATTCACCTAAATTCCTGGTTATCTTTGCATTATTTTAAAGTCCTTGAAATTAACCGAAATATCTAGATTCTGCTAATTCAGGAAATTGAAGATATTCAGTGAATTCAGATAATTGTAGGAATTTTGTGAATTCTTTTGACTCTCATAATTCACTTAATTCCTAGGATTTCCTTAATTCTCTGAAATCTGTGAACTCTTTGAAATCTGTAAATTCCCAGAATTCTCTAAATTCTCAGGATTCTCTGAATTATCAGAATTCTATAAATTCCCTGAATTCTGTGAATTTTCTGAATTCTGTAAATTCTTGGAATTACCTAGATTCTGATAATTCCATGAATTCTCTGAATTCCCTGTGTTCTTCTAATTTCCTGAATTCTGTGAATTTCCTGAATTATTTGAATGCCCTGAATTCTTAAAATTCTCGGAATTATCTGAATTCTCTGAGTTCTCTAAATTATCTGAATTCCTTACATTCTTTTGAGTCCTTAATTTCTTTCAATCCTCTGAATTCATTGAATTCTCTGAATTAAGAAAATTCGGGTAATTCCAAGGACTTTAATATAATCTAAAGAATTCAGGTTAATTAAAAGAAGTTCAAAAGAAGTTAAGGATTCCAGACGATTTAAGAAATTTGGAGAATTTAGAAGGGTTCACGGAATTCGGAGAGATTCAGAAGATTTGAAGGAAGCTAAAAAAAATTCAATAGCCTTAAAAAGCATTCCAAGCAATTTAAAAGAATTAAAAGGAATACATAAATTGTAAATAATTCAAAAGACTTCGAAGAAATTGAATGCGAGTTGAGAGTCATTAAAGTACATTTAAATTATTTCTAAATAATATAACCAGAGAGTATAAGTTACTAAGCTTTTCTATCATTTACCGCATAGGTATGCGTATTAATTCGAGAGGCCAATTTATAAAAGAGAGAGGTTCTTTCAGATGACCACCGCCAAAGTGCCCGTTTTAGACGTCACTCCAAGAGTGTTTTTTCAACACGGAATTATATTATTATTATTATACCATCAAGCCCAATTCCTCTCAGGGTAAGCATAAACATATGAGGAAAGTGACAAAGGGAAGTGTCGGAGGAGGTATAAAGGAGGATGTATGAATTCCAGATCAATCTAGAATTCCCGTGTTGCTTATTTAGGCAATACGTTCGTTCCGCGACACCACTCCGACAAAAGTCGCTGATCAATCTCTGTAGCAATCACTCCAGGCAAAGAGCTTCACAAAATCATCATATTTCATAAATGACACAAAAATACGCAAAATGACTGATAATCTTATAGTAAGATCCATACTCTTCAATCCAATCATATCCACTAAGTAAAGCTCTCCACGAAGGCCCATTAGTATCCGAGATCGTTCGTTTCAGGCGTCTCCTACTCTGCTGGAACACTTCATCACACATTGCTTATGCATTATTTTTCTCCACAATTTTCTGTTCTGACATACAACTTTAGCTTGCTTTACGTCCATACATTCTTTTATGCAAGCTACTGTGTTTCTATTTATCTTTATATTTTGTCGCCTTAGAGTCTCATTAACACGTTCCCACCATTTTTTCCTCGGTCTACCTCTGGGTACGCTACCATTCACTTTTCAAAATATACTTCCCAGTGGGCACACACGTTAAAGAATATTATTAGAGCGACTCAGAAACGTCCCAAGTCAGTCCAAATAACGTTCCTTAAACATACAATGTTCCAGAGACGTTTTAAGGACGTATTTGGAACATGGAACGTTTTTAGAACATTATTTGGTCTGACTTAGGACAGTTTTTGGAACGTTCAAATAACGTCTTTTGACTTGTACGTCCAAGAAACGTTTTTAAAACGTTCCAATTACGTTCTTAAATTTGGTGCCCACTGAGTTGCTTCCTCAAACATTCTTCCTTCAATCGCTCAACGTGCCCAAACCATCTCAACAGATTTCTTTTAGTCTTGACAAACAGTGTTTCCCCTCCACCCCATTCTTTGCGAATACTCTCAATGCTGACTTTGGCCATTAGCATCCAGGTCTCGCTACCGTAAAATACAGTGTGTGCAAGTAGAGAATTAAATATTGCAATTTTAGCTTCATTTGTTATTCCGATTTGTATACAGGATATTTGACAAAACGTTCAGCTTTTTTCTTCTGAACACATGCCTAATTACAAAAAGAATTTTAATTAGAAATCTAAATTATTTGTGAATGATTAAATAAACACTTGAAAATAAATTCGGAACATCTAAAAGCTTGATATAAAGATTACCTTTCCATTAGTGAATGCTCAACGACAATCCGAAAATCACTGGGCAGATGTAGTAGACTTCATGCGGTCGTTTCTTGCTAAGGGAATAAACCCATGGAATTTGATGTTTAAGTACACCCAGCAGACAATCTCGCTTAAATTAAACTAACAAAAGGAAGAAGAGATACTCTCAGTGAGCAAATTTCTACTTTAGCCACTATTCCCGGGGACGATTCTACAATCCACACCCTCATTCCAATCTTATTCCACCCTGAGTTTCATGAAGACACTTCGCTAATTTAGCCGACTCGACTGCAGTGACTATATACTCTAAGGCGAAGGATTTAAGTGCGTTCTTGAGTAAAGCAAAAAAAAAAGAGAAAAGAGTTAAAAAAAGAAATTCAAAAGTGAAGAAGGTGAAGGTAAGTTTCACCACTTCAGTAAAATATCGCTCTAATGCGCGAGAGGCGCTTTCCTGGATGAGAGGAGTGTCAAATCAATTGAGAATCGAGTAAAGTGCGTTTCTGATGTTAAGAGCGAGTAAAAGTATAGAAAGTTCTCCTCTCGTTCGAGTATGCTCCTCTGCATTTTGATTCCAGAGTTAAATTTCGTTCTGAGAAATCCATGTATCATGGAGTAGCTTTTAAAATTCGCTTTGCGTGTAAAAGGAACGCGCTTCTTTTTCGGTCCATGAAATTCACAGATTATCGATTTTATAGAGGGGAGATACTATTTGTGTAACGGCGAGGAAAGAACGTTTTTGTGTTTTTTAACGCTCTGCTGCTAAAGTTAATCGATTCTCTGACGGGAATGAAATGCTGTTAGCAGCTTATAATAGGAATCCGAAAGTAGTATATGCAAAACTGGATGAATATGAAGATTAGAATTTTAGAAGCAAAACGAACAATCCTTTAAAAATTTTAAATCCTTCCAAAAACATTTATGAATTATTTGGCGAAATGAAATGTTGATTCCAAAACTGATCAATGTCTCATTTTTATTAAAGTTGAACGATTTCGAGCACAAGAATTGAAATCTAAACAAGTTTAAATTCAGTTTTCTATACCTTTTCAAATTTCGAAACACTCAAAATTAAAAAGTTTTATTAATTAATCTCAGAATCAAATTTTTTTGGACAGTAATACAATATCTTGTTTTGATTAGAAAATTTTGAAATAAAAAAATAACAATTAGTAAATAAAATCAGTTAATTTTTTCTTGTTCTCTAAAAAATTTGAGATCCTTTTTACATTTTGATCCTTTGGTATGAAAAATTTCACATTAAAACTCGATACTTAGAGTTTTTTCATATTTTTTCAGATTATTACTTCGTACTGATTTAATGGTGAATAAATTATTCGAAAAGTTCATCATTTTCGAGCTTCAAAGACGTCAAACTAACGAGCGATTACAAATTTTAGGTTACGCCAAGTAACTTAATGTACAGAAACCTTTGAATATTAAATTTTTTCGTTGATTTCCATAAAAAGTATTCATCACAGAACTCAGTAAATTTGCAATTAGTGAAATTTTCTGTAAAGAAAATTAAATGAACCAATTACTTCAAAATTTTAATTCAGCGCTGTCGAATACGGAAAACCAACTCCAACTTAGTTACCAAATGCCAAACTTCAAAATAGCAGTTTTGAGTAATTTTTATCTGTTCAAAAGAGAATTATCTTCGAAAATATGGAAAACCTCTAAAAGTGTCGATTTGAAGTAAAATTAGACATATAACATGATCAGAAAGTGACCAAAGGTGATCAAGTTTTAGATTGAGAACGCAAAAATGAAATTCAGGGGTTAAGTTTTATTTTTCAAAAATAATTATTCTAGTTTGAATAGTGCTTTGGTTAATTACAATTTCGAAGTCATGAATCTTAAATTTTTGTCAGTTTTATCCTGTAAATAAAAGTGAAATTCTTGAACCCTAAACTAAAACTCAAATGATTGCTAAAAATATAGTTTTTTTTTCACTGGAAATAAAGAAGAACAGTATTTTATCTCCAGTTACGTACCTCGCAGAAGTTTTAGTAATTTATAACAATCATTTCCCTCATTTTCTAAATCCATAAATTTATCTGAAATTAATAAAAATTAATTCTGGATTTTTAATATAAATTTATTTTTTTCTGTTTCAGGTGAGTCCGCAATCAATATAATTTATATTTCTATCTTTATGTGAGTATTCCTATATTATTCGTATTTCGTTCCAATTCGTTACTGAGAATTGTCAACAATAATTAATTGAAATTGATACCATTCAGTTAAATAATAAATTATTCTCCCTTATTTAAAAGTCGTTATTTAATATTCTGCAATAGGAACTTAATACCTCTGATTAATCTCTTCCTTCCTAAATTAATTACTTCATAAAAATAGCACGATTTTATTCCATCATTCAGCTTGAAATTATAATAACAATTATTCCTGATTGAGCTAACGTGATAGTCTTAAATTAGCTTAGAATAGATTTTCCTGATTTAATATTTCACCATCCTCATAGATATTGATTTAGTTATTTAAGAGAAATGGTGCTGAAATTAAAGTATGATTAGATTATGAGATTTCAATTCATATTAATTACTCATCTTTGATTTTGTATTCTCTGAAAAGTTCGCGTTTTTGGGGCAATATTGAACAAGGAAAGTGTAGGTTTATTAAATTTGTTGGAAGCTTACCTTTACCATTGAATCTTCGTGTAAAAGTGCCTAAAATTATAGTAAAATTGGGCAAAGTGGCTTATTTTTTTCAGATATTCCACCGTAAAATACGAACATACATTCAATTAATATAAACTCTACCAATAAAAAATTGGAAATATTTTAGAAGTGTGTGAGGAATATCCGAGTGGTTTACTCCTCATGAGAATTATATGCGGATGCACTTTTTATTTTTTATAATTAACGAAACTGCACCAATCATTATTTAAACAAAAGCTTACTATTTGCGGAGAAGAAAACAATCGCTAATCTTAAAATTTTCCATTCAGAGGAAAAGTTAATTAATTATAAAATAGTATATTTCGATATGAAAGGGCAAATGAACGGCTTGCTCACTGTGAGTGTTAAGGGCTAGCACGAACTCGTTCACATATATCGAATATAACCTCACTGAGCCAAAAAAATTGACGTAACAACTAACAACTGCTACAATGGCAAATGACTAACCCGAACTCGCTCAGCGAGATGTTCAAATGGAGAGCAAAATGTTTTGGAGAGAATTTTGCTCAACGGTGACCGTATTTTGCTCACCAATGTTGGGGATTTTGCTCATCGCGTTCACGAACAATGCGTAATCGACTATTTTCGATGCCTATGAACGGTCAACAAACGAGGGTTTTGCATGTGTGTGTAATGAAAAATAAAGTTGCGGGTGCGCTAGATTACCCCAAACGCGCTTCTTAGCCCCATTTCAAGGTAGGATGAAATTCTTTCAATTTTTTGAAATGTATTCCATTTTATTAAATTTGACACAACTGTCGGTTCGTCCCGAAGAAATTGGCAAATTGCAAATGGCCTGTGCGTGCCCTGAACCCGAGAATGGCGAGGTATCCAGAAAAAGTTTCAATGATCTTTACAGTAGGGAAAACCGCATCGGAAAAGTCCCTGGGATTTCCATGTGAATTCTTATATCGGCTTTCGCATACGAAAGTACAGAGGACGTCTATAAAATACGTTGCAGTTTCCAAATGCTAAAACCAACTACCTTCCAGTTGTGATACGTTACCAGAGCAAACAGTCGCATCCCCACAGTGGGACAAAAAAAGTTTCTGCGGACAAATCGATTTTTAGCCTACACTATTCATTCGATTTTAGAGGTTCTTTGAAATTAAAGCTTTTTAAATTTCGGGAATATTGGTCCATTTGGATTTTTCATGAGAAATTTTATTGATTTTTCATTTAGCAACAAAGTTGGCTTGTTTTTAAACTTTTCAGAACTACAGTGATTTTTTTTAATTTTCAGATTTAACAAAGAAGAAGGAGAAGTTATTTTTCAAAATTGGTACTGTTTGGCTCATGGAAATCCGGAGTTTTTGTATAAAATGCGGAAGGAATCAATGGTTTATTATGATTGATTAAAAATACATGCTATTTAGCAATTGTTTAAACAATTTTTATAAGCAAGTTCACTATATATTTCAATGAATAGACCTCTTTAATGGAATCAACTAAGAATGGCTTTTCAAATACTCTTTGCTATGATGATTTGCAAATGCACAAGAATCATTGTTTATTTAAAAATTTTTATGAGCAAATTCAGAGTTTGGCTATTTCCGGACAAATAGGACAAATTGGACAAATTTTTGTTCACAAAATCAACTAAGAATGTTTTTCTGATGATTCTTTGCTATGATGTTTTTTAAATAGACAAATATTATTAATTATTTAAATAATATTCATACACCTTCTTGATCACTCTCTGCTATGATGCTTTGCAAATATACCAGAAACATTACTTATTCAAACAATTTTCATAAACAAATTTGGAGTTTGGTTATTTCCGAACGAACAGGCCAGATTTTTTATACAAAATCAACTATGAATGGTTTCCGATTATGTTTAGCTGTTTTTCAACAAATACGCTTAGTTTTTGTTTTCGAATAAGCCAAAAATGTATTTGCGATGACTTTCCGCTATGACACTTTTTAAATGGACCATCATTGTCAATTATTTGAGCAATATTCAGAAATAATTCAGATTTCGTCTATTTTTCAACGAATACGCTCAAGTTTTGTCTACAGAATTGACTAAGAATGTCTTTCTGATGACTTTCTGCTAAGATACTTTTTTTTACAATTGTTCAAATAATTAATAATTTTTATTAGATTAAAAAGTTTCATTGCGAAAATTAAGTATCGTAGCGAAAGTATCATATATAATATAATAGCAAAAAGTATCATAGCAAAAATTGAGCCTATTAGTTAAAAAATAGCCAAACCCTGAATTTGTTTCTGAAAATTGTTCAAATTATTAATAATTCTTATGAATTTGCAAATTATCATAGCCAAAAGTCATCGAAAGACGTTCTTCTTTGATACCGTAGAAAAATTGAGCGAATTTTATACCGAAACTCTGGATTTGAATGAGATAAACATTGCCAATCCCGAAAAATAATTTTTGTTTAATAATTTTTTTATAACATCATAAAGAATTTCCTGAATTTATCCTTACTTATTGGAATTTATTTATATAGTTTTAGTGCAGATTTAAAACCTTTTGTTGATAAATCTTATAATCTTAACAAAATGGCACTTCTGCAAAGTTGAAAAAAATTATGTTGATTCATAAAAAATAGTCAAATTTTGTTCAAATCCAAACATGCAAATCTTTTCAAAATCTAGAAAGTTTTCATTTAAAAAATATACGTCCAAATCGAATGAATAGTGTGGCAAAAAAATATATTTCTCCGCAAAAACTTTTTTTTTGCTCCACTGTACGTCGCATCGCGTCGGACCCGTTAAAATTCAAAGGCAGTAGTCGTGAAATGACTATCACTAAACTCGACCAAATCAACTAATCCGAAAGCCATACGAAATCGCAGTTTTGAAAGCAGATCGATCGGGGATTATAGTGAAATAAAATGTCACAAGGCTCTTGATAAATTACGTGCTGATAACGCAGGCTTCCGTGCAACGCTGACTTTTCCAGATTAAAGCGATAAAAAAAATCACTTTGAGTTTTATCGGATGCAATCACGTAATCGGAAGACTTTTATTCTTTTTCGGATTTTGCTGATTGAATGAAAGCGGAGAATCCATTAAAATGGAGAATAAAAATAAATTTTGATTGTAATCAAATTTAAAAGTGCTCCAGGGCTCTAAGGGGTTATTAAATTTAAATTTTCTCTGTTTCTCCTTCAAAATGAATTTTTCTGTTTTTCCGATTAGAAATTAATTTGTGAATTTCAACAAATCAATTCTTTGGTACAAAATTTTTAGTTTAGAATTCATTTGACATGTCACTGGATATCATGTAGAATTATGCAATTTCGAACCGGTGAATTGCTTTAAAATACCTTAAATTTAGAATTGTATAATCTTTAGGATTTACGTTGGAAATTTACATTCCTAACCTTCTTATGATGGCTTCAAGTGATTTATTTCAAGATTTAAAAATGCGATTCTGGATGGTCAGACAATTTAAAAATGAACGTTTTTGAATTTGGAAATTTTTACTCAAAAATCATTTAATGGTAAAAATGAAGGAACAAGTATTTCACCAGTTGATCGAAAATTCTTTTTTGATTGATTTTTGTTTTCAAAGATAACTTGCAAATGCTCAGAAATTGATAAAATTTTTTTCAAATGCATTATTTTTTTGTTCGGCTTAGAAATTTTCTCATTTTCAAGTAATTTCAATAGAAATTTTTATTTAGAAAAATGAAAAATTGACGGCTAAGTTCCTTATAAAAGGGATAGGATGCTTTCCTTACATAAGCAGCAACTGGAAACACACCAAAAAAATGTGGGGATTCAAAAAATCTTAATTTTTTTCCGAATTTCGCAATCACGAAATGATGATTTTCAGGAAAAATGCTACCTTTTTATTTTTTCCAAAATTTTCAAAAAATTTCTGCTAATATAAGAAATGTATCCTATCACCTTTATCGGCAATTTGTTTTACTTCTCCTTGTTTCCGTGCAAAATGCAAAAATCTGATTCTTCAAAAATAATTTGTTCATTGGGAAGCATTGATTTACTAAGAAAAAAAACTCAAGAGATAGTAGTAAATATTATCATTTATTTCTTTAAAAAAAAAATTAGAGTGGGGTTTCTGAGCAAATTCGCTTTCAAGTATTTTAGAAAATCACCCGTCACTTTGTCATTTTTAAATTTTTAGAAATTTCCTTGAGAATTAACAAATAATCTTGAAATGATTATAAAAAATGAAAAAATCAAACAAATTTTGCTCTGCCCGAAATTAAATGGAAATGGTCAGAGACAATTTCAAATTAAATCCTTTAAAAATACAGAATTTCGAAGGATTTCATTAATCTTTAATATAAATTAATTTATTTGCATTCAAAACGTTTTTATTCTAAGATTTAAATTTGGCAATTAAAAATAAAACCATTTAATTTTCAGAATCATGATACACAATTTAAAAATTAATATCAAACGCTTCATAGTTGCAATTCTCAGTTTTTAATTTTTCAAATTATAATCTGTTAATGTCGTCTCTCAAATTTCTTCATACTCCATTTAAAATGATGAACTTTGAGAGGATAATTTCAAAAAAGTATAATTTTTGAGACCTCAAATTTTAAATTCAGTTTTGCTGGTTCTGAATTTCTAATAACACGATGTTGAAGCCCGCAATGTTTTGGATGCTTATTACTGAAATACTACAATGTTGAATATTTCCTTTTGAAACTTTCTCAGCTTGAAGTCTTTGTAATAATTGTATTCAAATTCAAAAGTGTACAATTTTTATGAGCAGGAAATTTGTTGCAAGCCGTAAACCCGACTGGAATTTTTGTAATAGATTTTAGTGGCTATACTTATCTTCTCCTAATATGTAGCTGTTACAAAATATTCGCAAATATTATTTACCTAAATTCTGTACTTTTTGTTGATGCTAATTAATTAATTTATGAGTTCAGCTAAATATATAATATTTCTAATTGAATTTAAATTTCCGATAAATCGATGTAGTAAGCAGCAGAGTGCTCTTACTGTATTCCGCCGCTATACTTCATTAGCATTTATTCACGTTGGTGTTGATTATGGATTTTCCAGTATCAAGGCAATGAATGATCCTAATTGGTAATAAAATAAAATTAAGAAAACGTATAAAGTCAGTTATCATATTAACACGTCCTTAGTAATCTTTTAACGAAGAAAAAATATATAATTCTGACCATAATGCAAATTTCACACTGTTCCCCTATTTCCCTCATTTCACTTTTTTTTGAAGAATTCCTCTTTTTTATCCTGTTTCTTCAAAAAACTTCCCCGTTTTCCGCTTTTGTCAGTTTTTGTGTTCAAATGACAACTGAATTAATAAAATCGAACACGAAAATCCAACTATTTTTCGTTGAAAGTTAATTCTTTTTGATTGAAAATTCTATTATTATATCTCAGTCGAAGAATTGATCTCTTTTCATTAAAAATTCTACTATTTGGTTAAAAATTTAGTTATTTTGTTGAAAATACATTTTTTTGTAGACCAAAAATAATTTTATTTTTTAGTAGAGAATACAACTGTTTTCTTGAACATTTGTCTTTATAGATAGAAGATTTATATTTTGGATTGAAGGTCCATATTTTTTAGTTGAAAGTTATTTCTTTTATTGAAAATACTACTATAATATTTTTGTTTCATAATTAATCTTTTTTAGTCAAAGCTTTGATTTTTTTTATAGAATTTCACTTTTTTTGAAAGTCAAATTTTTCGGTTTAAAGTTCAGTTACTTGGTTTAAAGTAAAAATACATTGTAAAAAATGTATTTGTTTCTTTGAAGATTAAGCATTTTAGTTGAAAATTCATTTCTGGATGAAAATGTTACTCTTTTGTTAAAAATTATTATTTGTTTGTTTGAAAATGCATCTGGTTTGGTTGAGGATATAAGTATTTTATTGAAAATTCGTATTTTTTGGTTGATTTGATCTGTTTTTAGTTTTAAATTCAAATCTTTTTGGTTTGAAACATCAACTGCAGAATTTTTCGTTCAAAATTGATATTTCTTGATCGCAAATTAATTCTTAATAATCCACAGGTCTACTATAATATTTGTGGCTTAGAATTGATCTCCATTGGTTGAAAGTAAAGAATTCAATTTTTTGATTGAAGATTCATCTTTTTGGTTAATAATTTAACTGTCTTGCTGGAACTTAAGTTTTTGTTGAAAATTCACGAGTATTGTAGAAAATTCGTCTTTCTGGCTTTAAAATTCCGCAGTTTGGTAGAACTTCTTTCTTAAAAATTAATTTTTTTGGATGTAGATTAATCTCTTTAGTTACAAATTTAACCTTCTTGTTGACAATTTATTTTCTTTCGTTTTGAATTAATTTTTTATTCGAGAATTTGACTATTTCACTTTTGGTTGAAAACATATCTTTTCTGATCAAAAACTTATGTACTTTTTTGGACATTCATACTTTTTGGTAGAAAATTAATCTTCTAGGTTGAAAGGCATTTTTTTGTTTTGAGAGCAACACTATTTTGGTAGAAAATTCAACTGTTTGGTGGAAGAGGAACTTTTTGGTCGGTAACTTCAGAAAAAATTCTTTTTTTCTTGACAGTTTAACTATTTGTTCATTAATATAACTTTTCAGTTGAAAAATTTTGTTTATGAAAATTTAACTATTTGGTTAAAATAGGTTTTATGCTTCCACGATGATTCATTACGATAAATTGAAATTTTGAAGCTTTTTCGGGTTTCAATCGTGTGCGAAACTATAAATTTTGCCGTCGTTTCGCACACGATTAAGCCCCGAAAAGGTTTAAAATAAAAATTTTTAATTAATCATATTTTTTAAAAAATTTATCTTTCATGTTTGAAAATCGACTTTTTTGTTGAAAATTCATATTTCAGGTTTAATGGTTAAATGCGTTCCAGAAATTCGAATTTTCAGCCTAAACATTTAACTATTCAGGCTGTTTATCTTAAGAATATGGTATTCATTAATTTTATTTAAAATAATTTATTCCCCTATCAAATGAAAAAATTTTTGAGAAATTGAAAAGAATAAAAGAAATTCAATTGAAAACTCTCATCACCCTTATCAAAGAAGAATAACAGGTATGAAAAAAAAATATAATTAATAATAATAATATAATAATAATAATAATTTGACCCATGTTCCCTGAAGACTTCGACTAAATAAAAAAGGACAACTTCTCTTTTATCTAGTATTTTATTGTAACATGAAATCAGTTCTTTTGAACCATAATACACTCACTATTTTTCCATACAAATAAAAGAAAAATGGTGCCAATAAAAATTTGTCACCCTAGCCGGAATCTCGCATTCGAATCTCCACAAGGATCAACAAAAGCCGAAAAAATATCGCCCCAAAAGTCTGAATAATTTATCAACGACCCTAATTTAATATAACATATTCCTGGTACCAAACACTGATCTTTCTCCATTGGCTTTCCCACATTCGACATTCGACATGGAAAAAGTTATGGTAAAAAAGTGGAGAAGGGGGACTTTAAGGAAGAGAGTATTACAAATTTTTAGAGAGATAAAAAGCAGGGTTAAGGTAGCAGAGCAAGTAGAAGATAGTTTCTGATTGGTGAGAGTAGTAAAACAAGGATGTCCTCTGAGTCCACTTTCATTTAATATATTAATTTCAGACTTAGAGGAAAGAATTAAGAGAAAAGGATGAGAAGGAGTTAGGATGGGAAAAGAAAAGCATATGCGAAAATGTAAAAAAATACTAAGTTAATGTGGTTTAGAAAAGGATAGGGAGAAAGAAATAATGGACTGGGAGATAGAAGAAATTAAAGTTGAAAGAAGTAAAGGATCTTAAATATTTGGGATATACGTTGCAAACAAATGGAGGTCATAGTGCTCATATAAGAGAAAGGATAAAACAAGCGGCAGAGGTAATGTAAGAGATATGAGGAGTAGGAAAAAGAAGGTTGAGAAAAGATTGGAGAGGACGAATTTGGTTATTTGATACGCTGGTATGGCCGGGATATATGGTGAGAGAAGAAGCGCAAAGGGATCAATTAGGTACTAGAGCGGGGAAAAGGCCATGGAAGTTTAAGACGAATTCAAGGGAGGAAAAGGGACGTAAGTTAGCAAAAAAATGTTTGAAGTAGGTAGAAAAAAGGAGAAGGAGGGCGATAGAATTAACGAGATTGGAAGAAGAAAGGAAGGAATTCCTAACTACTAGAGATATAGAAAAGGGGACTAGAGTACACTATGAAAAATAGGAGAACAAAGAAAGGGAAGACAATTATTAGAAAGACGAGGAATGATTGTGGAATGAAAATATAATGAATCTTATAAGACGATAAAAAAGGAAGGTGTAACAAAGTATTTAGAAAAGGGATGGGGAGAGGAAAGATGGCCCAGAATAGCAAGATTTAGATTGTGAAACAAGGTAAGGAACAGGATATATTTAGGGAAAAAAGGGAACATAAAGTGCAACTTGCAAACGGATGTAAACCCTTAGGGGACACATTTTGCATGAAGAAGAAGATTCTGAATAATGTATCCACGACCCTAATTTAATATAACATATTCTTGGCATCGAACACTGATCTTTCTCCATTGGCTTTCCCACAATCGACATTCATCTGTCGACCGACTCTTAAAACTTCGCTTAAGATGAAAAAGCCACTCCGGAAAGAAAAACATTGAATTCCCATCAGTGAACTAGGGGGAAAGGATCGACTTCTCTGCCAAGTCGCATTCATAACAAGTAATACACAATGATTGTGACTCCTCGCATTGTTAGCGCAAGACATACATCACTTCTACACATGTGTTTCCAGCGTTTCGTGCTTGCTTCTAACGGGATAAAACTAGAGCAATAAATTCTTTCCTGGGTCTCTTCTCCCATCCTCCTACGAAAATTGGCTCTCTCGAGGCGAGTCGCTCCTCCGGGGCTAGTTGAGGAGTTTTGAGGTGGGCAACATCGGGCTTGGCCGCGGGTTGAATGTGGATTTTGGGGGTGAGTTTGAAGGGTTGGAAAGAGAGTACGAAATCGTCAATTCACGTGGAGGCGCGTTTGCAAGCATCCATTTTAAGTTTCGTCTTGCAGGCGCGGTCGAACGAACGCGTTGCCAGACTGCAGCATCCTGATCTCGAGAAGAAAACTTTTTCAAAAAAGAAACCACCCGAGAAGCGAGCAAACTGCACGCAAACGGAATCAAGTTCAGGTCTCGAGGGTGACCTCACTGGCGACTCGAGTGGGCCTGAGATACTTTCCACCAATATAAGAATGTATACGCAAAACGGGGCAAAAGTCTGCCGCAAGGGAAGAAAATAAGTCGGCGGGATGTGGGAGGAGGAGGAAACCTATTATGCCAGTATTGGTCGAGCCGATGCTCTCCATTTTTCATCCTCATTGACAGGTCTTATTTTCGAGGATAGGGTGAATCAGAAACTTGATTCTTGATTCTTTGTGCTTTTTGTAAAAGAATTTGTGTTTTCTATGGTGAACATATCTCTAAGAGCTTATTCAATAAGGGGTCGTTCAAAAACTACATCACAATGCCAGAAAGGGGAGTGACCGAATTTGTGATGATTTGCAAAGTCGGGGAGGGGAGGAGTTATCGCAAAATGTGACATGGCATATGAAAAATATAAATGTGAATAACACTTTTTTGGAATCTTTGGAAAAAATTGAAATTAGTTACTTTATTTTACAAATTAGGCATCTGAATGAGGACATTACACTCTTTTCCATGTTCCTCTATTTACCTTTTTTCGAAAAAAATTATCTTTTTCCCATTGTTTTCAAGAATCTTCCTATTTTCCTTGTTTTTTTGCCTAAACAAGAACTGAATTAATAGAACCAGAAAAAATGAAACTCAAATATTTTTCACTGGAAGGTAATATTATTTGAATTGAAATGTCTGTGATTATCTTTTTGGTTCAGAATTCACCTCTCCGATTCCAAAGTTCTACTATTTAGTAAAAGATAGACCTATTTTGTCAAAAATCAATTCTTTCAACTGTCAATTCAACTAATACATTTTTGACTCAAAATTTATCGTTAATAAATGAAAGTTTAACCATAAAATTTTATATGGAGGATTCATCTTTTTTAGTTGAAATTTCCACTATTTGTTTAAAAGTTTAACTACTTCGCTCAAAATTTATTTGATTGGATCAAGATTGAACTATTCCGTTGAAAATTCATTTTTTGCAGTTAAAATTTTATTGATATCGTAGAAAATGCAATTATTTAGTTCAAAATTAACTTTGTGGTTAAAAATTAATATTTCAGGCTTGAAAATTAAACTGTTTTCTAGAAAATTCGCTGTTTTTATTTGAAAATTCAATAGTTTTGTTGCAATTTTTTTCTCTATTAACTGAGAAAATTTTTTTCCATTGAATAATTGTCTTTTTGTTTTGAAAATGCATCTCTATTGGCATAAATTTAATCCCTTTTGGTCCAAAATTCAACTGTTTGGTTGCAAATTAATTTTTTTGGTTGAGAACGCAAATCTATATTTTTTAATGTATCTTTTTCGAGGGAATTTTGATCTTTTTGTTTAAAAAAATATATATTTTTCAGCTGAAATATCGTCTATTACCTTTTATCGTTGAGAATTTACCTTTCTGGCTAAGTTTGACTGTTTTCCATTGGAAATTAAAAAAATATTTATATATTTTTTCAATATTAAATATTACAATTCTTGTTAAGAATTCATATTTATTGGTTAACAATTATTATATTTTTCTGAGCTCATTTTGGAATTTTTAATTGATTTTGAATTGCATTAAGAAGGCTTATGAATGGTAGGCTACACCTGCAAAAACCAATAAAATTCAGTCAGCGGCTTGGAAGGTATGACGTTTTAAAAAAAGTCGGGTCTCAAAATTGAAAATCCTATATCTCCGTTAATTTGGATAATTTTGGAAAACCATTTCAACCACAAACTTCACTTACTCAAATTTATACAAGTTTTGTTAAAATCTATAAATCCTTCTATAACTCTGATATTCAGGAAATGGATTAACTTATATTCTCTTCCTGTTTCTTGTTTACTCATTTTCTCACGTTTTCCTCTCCTTTTACAACAATTTTCTGACACACTGGAACCCGGAATTAGGAACACCAGTTTTACGATATCAGTATGCGTCCAAATTCAACAGAAATATTACACGTGGCCCTCAGTGTTTACGTTTGAATTCCCTAGACTTAGGATCAAGGCCACTGCAAGCCATGTTTGAAATCGATCTTAATTCCAAGATTCAGTCTATTTCTTCGTTCATTCAAAAAATGTTTAATCTACTATTTTTACTTTTTGAACGTATTAAAGTAAATATGTACAGAAACCAAATAATGTTTTCCCTGAAAGCCATCTCTTTTCGTAATCTGGCGCAGATTATGGGAATCCCCTTTAAGACACAGAAAAACTCTCGCTCAAAAGAAACCCTGGATACGACACTTAAAAGCCACCGACCTCTGATTACAACTTCAAAGTCCCAGTTCCGAGGGAAATTAGTTGGCAAGTACGAATATTGCAAAAGGAATTCTTACTTCACCTTTTTCAAGCTTCGATAAGGAGAAAAAAGGTCCATGGCGCATATTTCTCCGTAGAGAGAAAACTGCTGTGACGGTGTATGCCAAAGTTATAATATGCAAATTTTAATTTACGGTGGTCCTGAGTAATAGTGAATTAGAAACTGTTTGCGCTTGTGAAAGACAAAATAGAGTAAAGCTAAAGAGCTCCTTACTGAACAAGGGTCTGCAACGTTAATAAATATCATGAATATAAATGACGAGCTTCCGAGATGAAGTTAAAGTAATTTTGAGCACATGGAGCAAGAACTTCGAGCAAAAATACGGCGTGTGAAGTGTGAGGGAGAATTAATGGATTTTACTATCCCGACTACGTATTATGTATATCCGGCTAAAGTAACATCGTTAGGTACAAATGGTTTGTGTTGTTAATAGTTCTGAAAAGCATCAAACTTTGACAATTAATTTCAATTTAAAATTATCCAGCTTCTTTAATTTGATAAAAAAAGGTGTCATGTACGAATTTGATCAATTTTTTTCTTAAATTTTGTATCACGTCTTTTTTAGAGTATGTGAGTTTTGACCCTCCATATCTTACGTAATTTTTTCACGAATACATTTTTTTGTGAATTAATTTAGGGATTAACAAGAAATAATGCAATACTGTTGGGCGGAAGGGGGTATCTTAATGTTATTTATTAATCAACAAGGTAGTTCAACTTTAAACTAAGTACATAGTTCAATTTTCAACCAAAAGGATTTTAAAACAAAGAAACTAATGTTCTACTGGAAAGGACGAATTCGCAACAAAATACATGACATTTTAACCAAATAGTTGGATTTTCTACCAAAAAAAGATGAATATTCAATAAGCAAAATAATTTTTAACAGAATAGTTTAATTTTTAACGGAAAAAGACAAGTTTGCAACAAATAATACAATTTCTCAACAAAATGGTCATTTCACAGGCAAAAAAGTAATTTTCAACCCCAAAAACGTATTTCCAAGCAAGTTGTTCAATTTGCGACAAAAAAAATGAATTGTCGACTGAAACTATGAATCTGAAGCCAAAAAAATTTTTTTTTAAAGAAATTAGTTTAACTTTCCACGGAGGAGTTGAATTTTCAAAGTAAAAATATGAATTTTTTTGATACTTGAATTCTCATTTAAAACAAATTGATTTTCAACCAAAAGTAGCATTTTAAACCGAAAAATGGACTTTTGACCAAAAATTACGAATTTTAACCAATACGTCAATCTTCCACCAAATAGTTAAATTTGAAGATAAGAGAAATAATGTTCCACCGAAACGTTTAATTTTTAATCAAAATGTGAATTTGTAACCATATAGGTAATTTTCAAAATGAAAACATAAACCTAATTGTGGAGTTTTTTAGCTAAAAATAAGAATTTTTTACACAACAGTTGAATTTTTTCACTAGAAGATATGAATTTGTCACAAAAAAGTTATTCTTAAATAGGATGAAATTCATTTTTCACAATGGAGTTACATTTTTAATCACAAAGGATGAAATTTTTGCAATCAGAGATGAATTTTTAGATTAACAAAGAAAAATTATCCCAAAATAGTGGAATTTTCAACCAAAAATATTTTTCAGTCAAGAGAGAAAACAGTGGCAATCGAACGGTTGAATTTTAAGACAAAAATACTAATTTTCAACAAAACAGTTAAATTTTCAATTATATACTTAAATATATAGTTTAAAAAAAATGAATTTTCGACAAAATTGTCAAACGAAAAAATAAATTCTCAACTAAAATTATTATTTTTGAACTAAAACAATGAATTTTCTGTAAAGGGGTTAAACTATTAACTAAGAAGTTGAATTTTCAACCTAAAAATATGAATTTCGACCAAAAATATTACATATAATTTCAATTTTCAGCCAAAGAAATGAATTATTCAACTAAAATTATGAATTTTCTAGCTAGAAATAAGAATTTTCCACAAAAAAGTTGAATTTTTTGACGAAAAGATATGAATTTTCAATAAAAAAGTGATTCTTGAATAGGTTGACATTTATTCTTAAGCAGGCAGTTGCATTTTCAATAGAAAAGGATGAAATTGTTACAAAAAGAGATGAATTCTCAGATCAAAAAAGACAAATGATCAAAAAATAGTGGAATTTTCAACCAAAAACATTTTTTAGTCAAGAAAGAAAAACAATGGCAATCGAAATGTTGAATTTTCAAGCCAAAAATAGGAATTGAACAAAACAGTTGAATTTTCAAATACTTGAATATGTAAAGCTCTATTGAAATAAGTTTTTAACAAACAAAGAATGAATTTTCAAACAAATTTCCAACCGAAGAGATAAATTCTCAACTAAAATGATTATTTTTGAACAAAAAAATGAATTTTTTAAAAAGGTGTTAAACTGTTAACTAAGAAGGTGAATTTTCCACCTATAAATATGAATTTCAACCGAAAATATTATATATTTCAATTTTCAGCCGAAGAAATGAGTTTTTTGACTAAAATTACGAATCTTCCGCAAATTAATTTATTTTTAACAAACTTGTTCAACTTTTGGATGAACAGTGGAATTTTCTACCACGTCTTTGAATTTTTGAGCCGAAAATATAAATGTTTCAAAAACAGTTGAATTTTCCATCCGAAATTTTGAATTTTTGACAAGGAAGTTTATTTTGGACCGAAAAAGATTGATTTTTAAGCAGACAGTTGCACTTTTGACGAAAATAGATTAAATTTCTATAAACAGAGATAAATTTTCAAACCTGAAAGACAACTGTTCAACAAAATAGTTGAATTAAATAAAAAACAAATTCAGTTAAGAATGAAAAACAATTTCAATCCAACTGTTGAATGTTGAAGCCAAAAATAGGAATTTTCAACAAAACAGGTGAATTTTTTAATAGAAAAGAATGACTTTTGACTTTTTTGTCGAATCTTCAATCAAATTATTGAAGTTTTAATCAAATGATAAAATTTTTGAACGGAAAAAAGATGAATATTGAACCAAAAATTTAATGGTAGAATTTTGAACTGAAAAAAATCGAGAAAAACGAGAAAAAGGGGAAAGACTAGGCCTGTGATGAATAAATAAATTTTGCTGGGTCGGAGTATATCTAAAGGTATTTCAGACAGGTGGGGGGGGCGGGTTCGAAAAACACCTCGCCACATAACCCTTTCCCCTTCTATGTATGTCAAATAAGAATAATCGTTGATCTACCCCCTCTCACAAAAAAACTTGACATAATTTATGCAAGGCCCCAAAGGGCTTTCATTCTTATGTGATACTAGAAAAATAGTTATTTCTTTAAGAAAAAAATGGTATCAAGTGAGTAAGTATGTATCATTTCCGTAGTACTTTTCAAAGTGCAACTCAATTTCACAGATTAGAAATTCTCTTTTGAGTTTGTATTTTGTTAGAAGGGGATTGGATTTTTATGTGATCTAAGGAGCAAGAAGAAGGAAAATCTAGTTAGAGCTGCTTAATCTTAAGGAAAACCACAACCCGGGACATTTCCGCGGTTTTCTCTACTCGAGGCTTTCGGCAGGAGTTGCCGGGAATTTCACGGAAAATTGGATGGAGAAGGTTGCCCAGGGGCTGAACGATGTTTCACGTTCACCGTAACGCATTCGTGGTCTAGATTCTCTCTTATCTTTCCCGTTCCTGCCATGCTATCGCGCATGATGCAATTCGATTGAAAGTTCGTTAATCCTTGGCAGACCAGCTAGTCATTTCATTTACTTGCACTTGATGCGAACCAGAGAGATTCCTTTGTGAGAAAAAGGTCACTTTTCCGTCAGGGTAAAACTAGATTGATGATGGTATAATATTTCATTTCGATTTTTCGAAAAAAAAAAATTTGTAATTTTGACCTGACCTTTGGCATCTGACATTTAATGCTTGATATTTCTCCTAGGATATTGAACTTTGAGTCCTGAAATTTACCTCCTGACCTTTGACTCTTAACTTATGACTCCGCACTTTCACTATCACCTTTGAACTTTGACCTCTGAACTAGCTTACGAAGCCCTTCGCTGTAACCTCTCACCACGATCTTGAAATTGTTACCATTAATCCGTGACCTTTGACCCTCTTCCTTAATATTTGTGTATGCATTTTTTCATTTACTAGGATGGCCGTAGATCAGGGAAAACCTCGGGGAAAACCTGGAAATCAGGGAAAAGTTAGAGAATTTTATTGGTCAGGGAAAGTTAGGGATATTCAATAATATCCTCTAAAAGTCTGGAAATTTCTATAATAGGCACTTCATATAACTGCCAAGCATTGAAATTTCTTGCATAACACATGAATGATTTCAGCCCTTTTTGACGCCTATGGAGCAGGGCTAAAGCTCTACTTTTCACTTCTTAGGGAATAAAAAGTACTTTTTTCTCCCTAGGGACTGAAAAGTGACGTCAGACGTGAATACTAAAAATTAAACAGTCATGAGCTCGCATTTTACTATTATTATAAGGCCACTCACCGCGTAAGAACTTTGAGGTTGGAGATGATACAATTTTGTGGTTATTTATAGAAAGTTACCATATATAACTTATCAAATTACCGTAAATGACCTAAATTGCCAAAAATTTTCATAAATTTCCGGAAATTTATTGAAATTTTCAAACATGAATTTTGGTTAATTTATGGTAAGTTAACATGTTTACCGGTAAAATTACCATAAATTACCGGAAATGTTCAGAAATTTCCGGGAATTTATGCAAATTTAAAAAAATGAATTTTGGATAATTTATGGTAAGCTACTATATCTACCTGTGAAATTAACCCAAAAGCCCAAAAAATTTCATAAATTTCCGGAAATTTATGGAAATTTTCAAAAATGAATATTGGGTAATTTATGATAAGTTGTTATTCTTACCGGTAAAATTACCATAAATTACCAAACATTTGCATAAATTTCCGAGAAATTATTGAAAATTTTTAAAACAGGATTTTGAGTAATTGAGCCGCTGGATAGTGTAAGGGCATATAAAATTCACATGGC
>CAKNXH010000140.1:260739-330405 GCA_932178445.1 Andricus quercusramuli | reverse complement strand
CTGTTTTATACACTAATCGAAGGTCGAAACTGAAGAAAGAGATGCACAACATAAATATGCTATGGATGAAATATCTACTATTACATTATTGGTTGAGAATTCATATTTCTCGGTTGTAAATTCCATTAATTGATTGAAATTTAAATAATACATTGAAAAATAATGTGCTTATCTCCTTTTTTCTTGATTAAGAATGTAACTGGTTGAAAATTAAATTTCTGTTAAAAATGTATATTTTCGGCTTGAAAATTCAATTGCTTTACAGAAAATTCGTCTTTTGTCTTGAAATTTCAACAATTTGGATGAACTTGTTTTTTCGCTTGACTGAAAAATCTTGATTTGCTGACAATATGTCTTTTTTGTTGAAAAATTCAACTACTTCGCTCGCAAGTTTGAGTGGACTTAGGACGCGTGACTCTTGCTTCTCACGCATGTCACAGACCTTTTAAAATTGAAAATTTCACAAAGTTTTTTACAACTGTAATTTGGTGATTGTGAATTCTCTCTTGTGTAAGCTCCTTTGTCTTTCAAGAACACATTATCAACACGCATCTTGTGCTTCGCACTCGATTTTCTCAAACATTTGAACTATTCTACATTATGTTCAACACTAATATATCAGATGTATATTTATTTTTTCCTGTAACCATAAGCCGGCACTGCTTATTCAGATATTTCAAAATAATGTATAGATTTTTTTTTCATCATAACTTGAAAATTTGCTCTTTTTTGCACTCATTTTTATACCCAGCTACCCTGAAGAATATATCATGTCAATAAATTTATATTATAACAATTCATAATATGTATTGATATTGAAACATATTTATTTTCATTGTCCTGTTTTTATAATTAAAAACAAAGTGCGCATCCTATAACAGAAATGTTGTTACTACACATTTTATTGCAACTCGTGTCATCTCTCCATAAATTTAATTTGTTTATTTTCAACGTTATTTTTTACGATTCAATCTGAAAATACGCATCCCAGCGTAAAGTTGTTCTAAACAAATTTGTAGATATGATTTACGTGAAAAATTGTGTTAAAAAGAAAGTTATTGTAGCTTATGTCGTTTTTCCAGAAGTTAATTTTTAATTTTGAATGTACTGGTATAATAAGAGTTTATAAAAAATTTATAGATCTTTTTTCGTTGAACAACTCTTGTCTCCCCATTTTTTTTGTCTCCTGTGTCGTTTTCCAAAAAATTAATTTGTTTATTTTCATTCTTATTCTTTACGATTAGAAGAAAATCATCTTGTTCTTTTTCAAAATTATAAATAACGAATATCTGGATTCTCTTCAAGTGCACAATTTTTCTCTGTTAATTTTTTCCGTACCTTGTGTCATTTTTCAAATAATTTAATTTTTTTGTTTTTAATGATATTTTTTTATGATTGAAACAAAAACTACGAGTACTATCAACAAAATTACTCATGACAAATTACAATGTTCTTTTCCACGATTAAAACAAAAACTAAGCCTCCTATAAAAAAATTATGACTGAAAAATGTGTAGCTCTTCTTAGAATTAACAATTTTTGTTCAATTGCTCCTTTGTAGCTTGTGTCGTTTGTTCAAAAATTCAATTCTTTTTATTTTTAATGTTGTTCTTTACGAATAAAAGGAAAACTACGCATACGTCCTATCAAAAAGTAATGAATAAAACTTTTTTGGTTGCAAAATTTTTGTCTCCATATTTTTTTTTTGTATCTTGTATAGTTTGACCTGAAAATGGAATTGTTTATTTTCCATTATCATTTGTGCAATCAAAATTCGAATTTTGGATTTTCTAAAAAATTCAGAAAGTTATTATGATAATCTTGTAGGGCTTTCAAAAATCAATGTTTTTTTTTCATTTTTGTTTCTTTTTTGCATGTTGAAAATGGTATAGCTTTAGTAATTTGATTTTTATTAGAAAAAGTCATGGAAATAAATTGTTCTTCTTTCTGTGCACTACGAATCGTCGTACAAAGAATTTTTAATTCGGGAAAAAAGTGGTCTCAAAAATTTTGAAAATGCTGTTACTTTTTTAATTTTCATCCAAAATGGCTGGCTAACAAACTTGACCTTCAGTTTAGGAGACTTGAAGATAGAATCAGAGAGAGACACATTCGCGAAAACCTGTGAGAATGTTAAAAATAAAACTACCGACAAAACTTAGTCAACGAATTGAAATATTCAGAAATTTTTAATTTTCGAAACTTTGAAACCAGAATTTGCAGAATCTCGAAATAGTAAATTTTTGTAATTAGTAAATTCCCGAAATTTCTAGTTACCACAATTTTAAATTCCAAACAAATAAATATATTTAAATTTAATATTTTTTATATCTGTTAGAATAATATTTCAATACTGCATGATGCATAGGTTTAAATTTAAAAGGGCTCTTTGAAATTTTAAACTAAACACGTATACCTGTAAAATAAAAAATTACCTTAACCGATAAAAATATTAAATATAATATTTTTCTCGGCTGTGTGGAACTTTGGTAATCTGTAATTTCAGGAATTCATTAATTTCGAGAGTTGACTAATTTAAGCAATTCGTAATTATGATTTTTTCAAAATGATGTAATTTCGGGAATTTAATAATTGAGAGTATCTACACGTACGAAAAAAATCCGGCTATTGGTGTCGAAATTTTGGCACCTCTTTCACCTACCTATATTCATTCTGAAAAAATCTGCCTGTTTGTACCGAAATTTCGTTACACGTAGCCACGGCTTTATCAATTTCGGACTCTTCTCAATTTCGTTAATTAGCATTTCCGCTAGTTTCATTCTTGTTCGTTGATTTAAAATTTCGGGAATATTCTGTTTCGGCAATTATACTTTTGGTATTTTTCAGCAGTCGGGATTTTTCTTTTTTTTTGTTGCAAGATTGTGTCATCCTGATGATGAATTTCGGAAAATAATACTAAATTTGGAGGAAAAAGTTATAAATTTCGTGAATCGAAAATAATTTTGGATAAATTGAGTTACAAATTCCGTAATTTTCAGTTATATAATTACGGAATTTTCTGATACATTGTATCTGGAAATTCCGAAACTTGTAACAAAATGTTTAACATTTCGAAGAACCGAAATTTTATATGTAAGTATTATAAACAAAGAGCTCTTGAATTGTGTGATGAATATGAAAAAGCATCATGGATGCGTTGAGGAAAGAAAGGTAAAGCGATTTTATTCTGATTGGAATTGCATTGCCATTCACTGTGTGGGTGTATAATGTATATAGTATACACCTGAGGCTAATCGAGTGCTTTCAAAGCAAATCGCGAAATTGCAATGGGAATTACGCGGCATGATATCTGTATGCGTAAAAGCGGGCTTAACGATCTCCTCGAGGTTCTTTGGTCTTTTTATTTTGCGACGAGTTACGAGCTCGTTACGCCACCCAGATTCTCGCCTCCCGCGCCGCGGTAGCAACGCGACTTCCGCGTTCTTTTAGCCCCTTTCCCCCTTTCCTCCGGCTCACGCCATTCCTTTCCTGAACCTTATCCCCTTTCCGACGGTGTGACAAATGAAACTTGGAAATTCGAGACCTACCGGATTCGATCTTTGCGGTTGGGAAAATTCACCCCCTCGGAAAGGAAGTGAGTAAAACTTTCGGGGAAGGAAGTAAACTGCGAACATGGCAACACCCATATGGGTTTGTAATGTGATAGATCACATAAAAAAATGTAAGGAATTTATTTTGCTGTCGAATTTTCAAATATTCGTTTGTACTCTTTTTGGTTTGCTACAACTAGTAGCAGAAAGGCAGTACAAACTTTATTTTTGGTCAGTTAAACCAGGTTGTCTAGCGTCCTGGAAATCCTTCAAAACCTGGAAAAGTCATTGCATTCTTTTTCACCTGGACAAACCTGGAAAGATCCTTGAATTTTGCTCATGTTCCTGGCATTTTTATTCTCTTGAAGAAAAAATATGTCTTTAAACTTGTTCTCTGCTGAACGAAAAGACTCTTAAACTGTTTTTAATAGTTTTCATTTGATTTATATTTTCTTATAAGTATAGAAACACACCCTTTTAAGAATAAAAAGTGAGTTCAATTCCGCTTGTGATGAGTTCTTATCGATTAGAATTGGTGAAAATTTTACTGACATTATCTCACATTATCTGTACAGTATGGCCGTAGGTCAGGGAAAAAATCAGGGAAAAGTCAGGGAATTTCAATAAGAGACACTTAATCTTTCAAGGTTGATAAATTTGAAATTTTTCAATTTGAATTTTGATTTGCCTTATTACATATACAAACGATTCTATTTTGAAAATTTTACAAGATTAAGATTCTAGTTCTTGAATATTAATGGTGATGGAAAATAAAAAATTGGTCAGAATAAAGTTAGGGAATTTTGGGAATGAAATATAAAATTCTTGTTAGTAATTCATTTGCCTTGTATTTTTATTTCCTTTTTTTCATTGCTTCCTCCTGATGACTGTACTTTTGGTTGAGAATTTCATTATTTGGTTAATGATTCAACAATTTTATTAGAAAGTTATCCTTTTATACTGGAATATCTACTATTACATTATTCTTTGAGGATTCATCTTTTTTGGTGGAAAATTCAATTATTTGCCTGAAGGTTGAACCACTTTATTAAAAGAAAATTTTTTGTTGAATACTCATAATTTTAATTGAAAAATCATGTTTTTCGCTGGACATTTTTTTAAATTGAATATAAACTTTTTTAATAGAAAATTTAATTATTTCAGTTGAAGTTTCATCATTTTTGGCGAAAATTCATCTCGTTCTATAAAAGTTGAACTGCTTTGTTACAAGTTCTTTTTATTGGTTGAAGATTCAACTAATTTTTGGAAAATTCGTTTCGTTTTGGTTGAAAATGAAGTTTTTAACCGAAAGTGCAACTATTCCATTATTGGTTGAAAATTGATAGTTTTCAGTTGAAAATTTATATTTTCTCTATGAAAATTCAACAGTTCGGTGGGATTTTTTTTCTCTATTTACTAAAAAATCTTCCTTGGTAGAAAATTCACTTACTTTCTTGAAAATTCGTCTATTTGGTTTGGAAATTCATCTTTTTTGGTAGAAATTTGATCTTTTTCAATTCAAAATACAACCATTCTATTTTTGGCTCAAATTTTTCTCTTATTTTTTTGTTGTTAAAGATTCATAATTTTAATTGAAAATACATCTTTTTAGTAGAAAATTATCATTTGCGGGCTGAAGGTTCAATTTTTGTTGAAAATTCGTTTTTTTTTTAAATGTAATAGCAACATTATTATCTGAAATCAGAAGCTCTTTTATTAATAAATATATTTACTCTTATGATATCGCTTTCGTGATGATTCATTATAATAAATTGAAAATTGAGAATTTAAAGCTTTTTCGGGTTTCAATTATGTGCGAAACTATGAATCTTGCCGACATTTCCTGAACATTGCAGTTCACTTCTTCAGGGCTGACCTGAAACTTCAGATTCAGGTCAGCCATATATTATTATAGACTTTACAAAAGGCCTTCTGGGCATGAAAGGAGGAAAGTTAACTTAATTTTTCCTCAAGCAAAATATATTTAATGCCTTCATAATGAAACTATGCTTTTTTTAATTAACAGTCAAATTTGTTGAAATCCAAGGACTCAAGAAATAGACAATATTTTGAAATAGTTTAATATTACACAAGAAGCCTTCAATATATTTTTTCAAATGGTAGTATTTCAAGCAATTTCAATTTGTCAGTATCCAATTAAAAACGTTTGCAGTTTAAATTATTATTTGAAACATTAAACTGTCTGATTTATGAAGCTTCAAACCAAAGTAATTTATTTTTTAATGTTTTAATATTTAAATTGATTAACTATTTAGAACTACGGTATGCAATAGTACAATTATAAAATAAAATTTTAAAAAGATATAGAGCTCAATTATTGTTCAATTTTAAATACTGTAGTTCAATTTTTAAAATATTCAATTAATCTATGTTTACAGTCACTGTTTTGAAACATTTTTCTGTAAAAATTGTTCAATTTCAAATACTTTCAAAAATTGAAAACTTGATTGATTCAAAATTAAGTGATTGAGAAATGAGAATCTTGAACATTAAATTGAATATACAAATTTTGTATACCAAAAAGTTCAAAAATTTCATGGATGAATTATACTAACTTCTCTACTTGTTTTTAGTCAGTTTTTTGAATCTCATTTCGTTTTTATTAAAAATAATCTTATTATTCATATCCATGTATTATTTCAAACAAAGTTTCCAGCGAAGGGCATAATGTTGCAATGTTCACGAAACGTCGGTAAGATCCAGAATTTCACACATGATTGAACCACGGAAAAGCTTTAAATTTTAAATTAATTTTTCAGCGTATTTTTACCGTTTTTTCTTACGTATTTTCTAGATGTCTGAAAACATTCTTTCTACTTTTCTATAGGTTTCAAAATTATTTCATGAAAACAGGGTTCACTCATCATTATTAATCTCTGATTGACCTGCAAATAAAAATCTGAAACAATTTTGGCCTCCAGAAAAAAAATCAACATTCACAAAAATATCAGAATTACGAAAATAAGAATTGTTTTGAAACATATTCTGTTAATGTCTAAAACTAAAGCGTTCATCGATTTAATCCAAATTAATGTGCTTTTGAGGCTTCAACTCTCTAGTTTGGCACCGATAAAAAGTATCTATTCGTTGAACATTTTTTGATATCCGGGACCCATTGCAATTTTTGAAATTTTTTTAAAAACTGCAGGTTTCATCAGTTTTTTGAATATCTCTTCATTGCAGAATATCCTAATTTACATTTTTGACCGCGAAATGTAGTATCGGGACAAAATTCTTTTATTTTCAAGATAATATCTCCAATTGTTAAATACTTGTGAAAATCGCCGAATGGACCTCGAATCATTCAAAAATTAAATTTATATGTACTTCCATGTTTCGATTATTATTCAATTAGATAATCAGAAATCATTAAACGCTTCGCTGGAAACTTAAAAAAAAAATAGATGGATATGAATAATGAGATTTTTCAAAATGAAAGACAAAGTGAGATTGAAAAAACTGACTAAAACAAAGTAGAGAAGTTATTATAATTCATCCATGGAATTTGTTAACTTTTTGTTATAAAAAAATTGTGTATTCAATTTATCGTCAAGATTCTTATTTTTCATTCTCTTAATTTTAAATCATTCATGTTTCCAGTTTTTGGAAGCGTTTGCAATTGAACAATTTTTACAGAAAAATGTTCCAATTCACTGATTGTAAATATAAATTAATTCAATATTTTCAAAATTGAGCTGTAGTATTTACAATTAATCAATAATTCAGCTGTATATCAATTAAAAACTTTCATGTTTTAATTGCACTACTTCAAACTGTAACCCTGAACAGTTAATCAATTGTCATATTAATACATTAAAGAATAAATTACTTTGGTTTGAAGCTTTATAAATCAGACAGTTTCATGTTTAAAATAATTTAAAATTCAAAGGTCTGTAATAAGATACTGTCAAATTTAAATTGCATAAAATACTACAATTAAAAAAATTATTCAAGGCTTCTTGTGTGATATTAAACCATTTCGAATTTTTCATATCGAAATATTGAGGCCTTAGATTGCAATAAATTAAAATGTTAATTAAAAAATCATAGTTTCATTATAAAGGTATTTAATATTTTGCTCAAGGAAAAATATATTTAACTTTCATTCTTGCTCAGAAATTTTTTTTTCATTTTCTAATATTTCGCACTAAATTCAATTTCAAAGTAATTAACAAAACTTATCCCAATTCTCGTAGTTTTCAAGATTTTGCAAAAAACAGTTCAAGCAGAAGGAACTTTGTAAGTTCTATAATACATAATATATTTAAAAAATGGTCAAAATTTTAATATTTAAAATTATCTGAAAAAATTCCCTGGATTCTTTGTATACAAACACGGCTATCAAACTTTTTTAGTATAAGCATGAATTCTCACAAAATCTAATTGTTATACTATTTTTCTTTTGTTACTTGAATGTTCGTTATTTTATTCATCCTTATAGAGTTTTCTTATTTATTATGATAATTGTGATACCACTCATATTTTTAAATAATGTGAAAAAATACGATGTTAATCTCCATGAGAATTGCACATTTTTGAAATAGTTGGCATGCTTTCAAAAGTCTTATTGCAGATTCAAAATACGATTTTGTTTTCAAGAAATTGTTAAATATACTTCCGTGAGTGAAAATTTCTCAAGTAAAAGAAACCTCTACAAATCTAACATTTCTTATCCAGTTTCTCGAAAATTGACACGTAAATTTAGAATTCCTTGAATAAAATTGTACAGAAAAATATTTTCATGTTTTCAACTCAAAAAATCATGTTTACGATAATGGGGAGTAAGACATATATATAGGTGGAGAGCAAAATTGAATTTCGTGTGCATCTGCGAATGCAAAACCGGTTGAAATAATTTTATTCAAAATCGTGCGACGTTCGTTAGCCGTTCTCTTGAGGAAAGATGCTTTTCTAAAGAGAGGGAAAAAAGGAATTACTTTATTCCGACACTATTATCACCTGGAGACAAGATTCATTCAGGCAAGGACATGCGGCGGAACTCGCTGAGTGTAATACACAACTAGGGTAATCAGGCTTTTGTTCAGGCGCTAACGAGGTGTATAGATAGTCGCGGTTTCTAGAATACACATGCACTATGTTTCCGCATTAGGTTCCTCTGACGATATCAATAAACGCGACAACACCATCAACAATTCTTTCTCCTTTCTCCTATTCTTTTAGTATTTCTTGGCAGGAAATTAAACTTACAATTGCTTTTCCGTTGAAAATTAGAAATGAGGATTACAAGTCACTTTTTTCTTTTTCGAAAAATTACAGAATAAAGAAGAAATACTTTAAATTGTTGCACCTTAATATTGTGAAACATATTCAGGTTTGTCTCAATTTAAAGCCTAATTCGTAAATGAAGATATTCTGATATCTAAATTTCAGGACTGGACAGAATATTTTATTTTATGTCTGATACCAACCGGGATGGTGCCACTGTCAAAAATCAATTGAGAGGCGTTTTGGACAAATTACAAGGCCACTTTGAATTTACAAAAATATTTCATTGTCCTTTATTTATTTAGTTCACAAATCTGACAGTGTTTTCTACTCATTAACGTCGGGAAAAATGTTCCGCGAGCACAAACACTTTTTCATATTTCCACAACGTCGTCCTGTCTATTTTTGGATTCCATGGTCTTCTCAGATCCCGACCTCCGTCACCCCTTTTTACGTCATATAGGCTCTCTCCGAGCTCCTCGTCTCACCCATAAAGGTATTCTATTTTCACTTCATCACCTGACTAGGGTTTTCCTTGGATATCGAGATCTTTTTACCCTTCTAATCAGATTTACAATGTCACTAGATGATAACAACACTACTGTCGATCATCGCCGACCATAACACGATCGTTGGCCACCGCACGACCACCACAATACGGTCGGTCACCGCACGACCATAACGCTACCATCGGCCACCGCATGAACATTACACTACTGCACGGCTAATACCGCACCACGTGCTTCGAAGACCAAATTATGTGCTTGGGATATACATACGATATCCTGGTATGTTTTGTAGACGTTTGATTGATATTTACATTTAATATTTGGATTTTGTCGTTTCTCGGCAAGAAATTGCTAATATTTGAATTTTGAAGAAGCCTCTAAAAACATTATAGGCTATCATATGGATCCAGAAAATATCTCCAGGATATCGACAGGATATCTGATGGATATCTTTGGACATACGTTTGATAACGTAGTAATACCCTTGTAGTATGGGCTTTTGAGGCCAGTTTTGCTTAAATTCAGGCAACTTTCACTAGATTTCATACGAACGTATTTTAAGCATTCGTTTTCACTGCATGTAGTGTGAGCTAAAGTTTAGTAACTTTGGCGTTGCAGCTAATGACGAGGATTCCCATGAATGTAGGACGCTTTTTAGAAGAAGCCATAGAAACAGGTGAGCCTGCATGAAAGAATGCATGGACGTGAAGGAAGCTAGTGTAGTATGCCAAGACAGAAAAGTGTGGTGGCAAATAGTTTGTAAACAGAGTGACAATAGAGTGAATGACGCCTGAAACAAAGACCTTGGATACTGATGAACCCAAGTGGGGAACCATACACAACAATTTTGTGGGGCTCTTCACTTGGAGTGATTGCTAGAGAGATTGATCAGCAACGTGGGTCGAAGCAGTGTTGCGGAACGAACGTGTTATTTAAATAGATAACACGAGAATTCTAGATAAATCTAAAATATCCATACCTTATTCCTATATACCTATATACCTTATACCTATATACCCAGATAAACATTACTATTTTTCAACCGAGCAAGTCACGCCTACCCCGAAAGGGAAATGGCTTAATGGTATAATAATAATAATAATAATAATGAAATTCGCACAAAAATTGAAATATTTGCCAAGAAATTCCAAAAAAACAAAATCATTCTCATGATGGCGGCCAATTGAACATACCAAAAATAGCTCGTTTTTCCAGTTTAGAAATAAATATTTTTAATCTTAGCTATAATAAATGTTTGGTTTAGAAATCACTCGATGATACCCGTAGTAGAAAAGTTTGAAAAAATTCAAGATGGGGGATAATTAACATTCGAAAAATAGCTCATTTCTATGGGTTCCAACTGAATGTTGAATAATTTTGCTAGAAAAAGAAGTTTGCCTTTAGAATTCATCCTAGAATCTCAGAATTTGAAAATGTGGAAAAAATCCAAGATTATCCTTTTTCTTGGCTTTTTTCTGAAAATTTTGAACTTCTGGGATCATAGGATAATTTGTGAAGTCCAATTTCTTTTTCTCAGAAAGTTTTAAAATAATTTATTAAAAAATACATAAATGAGCTATTTTTGGAATATATAATTGGCCGCCATCTTGATTTTTTTCGAAATTTTTTATTTTCCCGCCCAATATTCATTTAAAAATAATTGATTAGATTTTCCCCAATGTTTGAACATTCTGAGTTAATAACTATAGAAAATTAAATTTCTGACCCTAATTGTTGAATCCGCCATTCTTTCAATTTCTTCAATTTAAAATTTGAAATATAGTAGTAATATTACGTGGGATTGCAAGAGGATTACTATGGATAACAAATAGATTACCTAGAATTATATTGGATGACCTAGATGACTCCAGATAACAAGTAAATCACTCAAAATTGAAAGTGGATTGCTCACGATTACAAGTGGATTACCGTAGATTACGGTTAGAATACCTAGGATTACAAGTGGATTACCTAAAATTACAAGGGGATCACGTAGCATTATACTAGATTACACATAATTACTAGTGGATTACCTCGAATTACAAGTAGATTAATTCGGATGACCAGTAGATAACCTTAAACTATAGCTCACGAGTGGATTAATTTGAATCGCAAGTGAGTTACTCATGATTACAAGTGTATTACTTCGGATTACAAGTTTATTACCTGGGTTCATTACTTGTAAGCTCACAAATGGATCACCTAAAATAATACTGGATTACTTCGATTACTCGTATTAAAAGTGCATTACTCTTGATTGAATCTGGATTAGCTGGGATCACAAATGAATCATGCTAGATTACAATCGAACTATTCCAGATTACAAGTGGATTACCAAAGTTGTTTTCATGTTAAAAAAAGTAATATAAGGACAACCCCATTGAGACATGTGCCTCGTGTTAAGAATAATATAAAGTCTCCAAGTTCTTTATGGCCCTAACATCAAAGTAAAAAGTTTCACTTTTATATATTCCCTTCTAAACTTTTACACGATAAGAATGTGTCTTTGATATCTTATTCCAAGCCTTAAAAGTTCTTCCGTTTACCGTGAGAGGAGAACGCGTCTCCTGAGATAGATTGCGTTCAAGCAGCGTAAAATTCATAGCGAGGACTGTTATTTAAGTCAACTCTCTATACATATTGCACGACAGGGAGAATTAACGTTGCGAATCACATATTTTTCCAGTGCTTTCGTCGAGAGAGAGAGAGAGAGAGAGAGAGAAAAAAATAAATTCCCACGAGAGCTTTGTCCCTTTCAGCAACGCAATCGTCATGGTTCCTGAGGATGTGGACGATAGTCCCGTCGACCCTTGATCCTGGTTTCGCTTAATCTTCGCCATTCGGCTCATCCCGAGCCAGCGATGTCGAGCGACATTCTGAATAATACATCAAAAGCTTCGACCGGATGAAAACGCACTCTCCACATTGGCCAGGAGGCTTCTGTCTCGAAGCTCGGAGAGGGCCGGAAATCATGCGCTGAGGATGGATCGTAAAAAACGTCCCACACCCTACTGTCGCTCTTTATCTCCATCCACCTGTCAATAACCCTGGGTTTATCAGTTTCTCTCAATGCCGTGCCTTCCCAGTTGCTTGCTCCCTTGCTCAGTCTATTCATCATTATCGTGGCTCAACGGAACTGCTACACTGAAAACGGAATCCTGAATTTGCTAAATTTGATGGGAGATTGTGGAAAACTTGTAGAAACAGGATTTAAAGGACACTGATGGGATTGCAATTACTGATGATGGTATCCTCTATCGTTGGGAAAATTTGTTGTTGGATTTCAGATGCTATAGAGAGTACAGTAGCTATTTCAGTTCCTGCTTGCAGCATAGGATGAAGGCAAGTTCTGCAATCAAACGGGTAGCAATAGCCTGTGCATCACACATGTATCACATGCTTTTTCTTGCAAAAATTGTCCGAGAAAATTATTCAATCATTTTTACGTATTTTCTTGCCCACAAATGACTGAATTCTAATCGGATTTTATTTTATCATTTAAAATAGGGTTTCTTTGGATATAGAATGGTAACTTTTTAGAACAAAATCAATGTCTCTGGCGTTCTAGGAGTATTAGGACTTTTTTTATAAAGTTTTAAAATTCGGCTCTAGGTGAAAATTCAAATCTATCGATGGTTGCGTATAAATCGCTATAGCTCCTTCAAAATGTATTGTATCATTCAGGACAGAGTTTCTTTGGGTTTCAGATACTTACTTCCCGGAGAAATCAATATTTTTGGCGCAGGGAATTTTTTAGGAAAATTTCAAAATTCGCTTTAATGTTAAAATTCGAATTTACTAATGGTGGCCTATAAATGGCTACAGCTTCTTCGTAATTCATTTTATTATTTAGAGCAGGGGGTTTTCAAATTTAAGGCAGTAACTTTTCTAGGAAAGGCAATGTTCCTGGCGGCCGAGAAATAGCAGAAAATGTTTAAGTTCGACTTAAGTTAAAGATACGAATTTACCGAGAGTGGTCTATAAATGGCTGCAAGGTCGTCGAAATTTATTTTATTATTCAGAACATAGATTCTTTGGATTTCATATATTAATTTTCTGAAGAAAAACAATATTGCTGGCCACCTGGGAGCAGCGAGGAATTTTTGGTAGAAAATGCTAAAGTTCGGCTTCAGGTGATAATTCCAATTTACCGGTAGTGGTCTATAAATGGCTACAGTTCCTTCGAAATTTATTTTAGTATTCAGAACAAGTTTTCTTTGGAATTCAGATAGTAACTTTCTTGGAGAGAGCAATATTTTCAGCGGCCTAGGAGCAGCAGCGATTTTTTAATGGAAAATTTTAAAGTTCGCCTTGAGGTAAAAACTCGAATTCACGAAAGGTCGCCTATAAATGGCTACAGATTCTTCAACATTTATTTGATTATTGAGAGCAGGGTTCCTCTGGATTTCAGATAGTAATTTTCCTTGAAAAACAATATTTTGGCAGCCTAGAACCGGCAGGGAATTTTTTGGGAAAATTTTGAAGTTCATCTTGAGATAAAAAATCAAATTTACCAATGATGGCCTATGAACGGCTGTAGCTTCTTCGAAATTTAATTTATTATTCAAAACAGGGTTTCCTTGGATTTCAGATTGAAAATTCCCTAGAGAAAACAATGTTTCTGGTGACCTAGAAGTAGGACATTTGACTGTAAAAATTAATACTAAATTTTTACTAAATTATTACCTTGTAACCATTTTAATGCGGCTATCTGGTAATCCGAGTTTCACGCTCCTTGATTTTTATAAATTTAAGTTGAATAATTTAATTCTAATTTTGATTTAGGTGGATTAAGTTAATCCATATTGCATTCACTTTCTATGAAAGTAGAAACGTTCCCTACTAGTAACATATTATAATCTTATTTATAAAATGTGACCAATGTGTTGAAAAATCTCTAAATTAGAAACAAACTCAATAAATTTCTGAAGAGAAATTATGAACTCCCTTTTGGGCAACGTGAAATAATTACTTAATATTATGGAGGGAGCAAAATTCAGGCTAAGCGTAAGGTTAATGAAGAAAAAGTACGTAGAAGCTTGGAAATTGCGTTATATGACTGTCGCAGGGCTTAAAATAAGTGAAAAAAACTTTAGGTAATAAATTCATGCTAACTTGTATCAATTTCGAAACTTTGACTTTACATTATCCAATTATTGGTTCCGTTATCATTGAAAACCTTATTTTTTAGAACCTACATTCTCGAAAAGTAAACCGACATATCCTGAAGTCACGGATAAAAAGAAACATTTTTTCCTGAATTTTACAAATTCCAACCGAGATACTTTTGCAACAAGTTCCATAAATCTTCAACCGAAATTTTTCGAGAACCTCGTCCTGTGATTAGATTCTTACTGAATCCGCAAACACGATTCCACAGGGAAGAAATATTTGAGATACGCTGTGCAAAATTCTAATCCCATAGGAATTAGAGCAAAACGTACCTCACACTTTTACCTTTCAATTCCCATGGGACTTGGACAGAAAAAACTCTCTGCGTTTTCTTTCCTTCATGATGGATGTTGTATTCAACATCGATTTTCTGAGTTTTCTTCATCCAATTATCTGTATTATATTCCTACTTTCAAAGAAGTTAGTTTACTAGACACCATTCTTTCTCTTTTTCAAAGTTGGTTTACAGAGTTTTTGAGCTATGAGAAACTTCTAAAAAAGAATAACAGAAAAACTTCATTTTATTCCTTTCGAATATTTTTTCGTAGGAATATACGTAGAATTATTTTCTAATCCTATAGTTAGATTTTCCAAGTGAATTTTGCAACAAATATTATCAAGAATTTGAAAAATCATATTTCTAAACTGAAATATGATCTATCAGTAATGTTTAGGAAAATTGGTTTACCGTCCATCCATCCATGCTACTATATAAACAAGGGTGAGGAACTTCAGTCTGTGAAACCAATTTATCAATACACTCTAAACACAAATTATATAATGAACTTCACAACAAACATACAGAATATGTGTGAGTATGAATACCTGAAATTGAATCCATCTGTTTTGTAATTAAAATTTGTCATGATGGTTATGAGCTTTAATGCAGGCCTGTGAGACCTTCCCACTTATTTTTAAAAGTAGAACGCATTACACATATATTTTCGTGAATATTTTGAGTTTTAACAGTTCTTCCCGAATTTTCAAACTGTTCAACGGGTTTGTACCGTAAACCAGGACTAAGCGGCACACGTGAGAAAAGCGGCACATGTGGGGAAAAGTAGCTCTTTTTCATTTTACGAGATTTAAATGATTGAATTTAATCTCCAAGGATTTTAGAGTTTTCTCGGCATTAAAATGGTTTTCTCAGAAAACTTCAATGAATAAGTTTGATTTAATTTATATTCAAGGGATTTCAAATGATTTCTGTTCATTTAAATTAATTTCTGCTATTATAGATATTTATATATTTCAAAAGATTCCAGAGACTTTTCCTAGATTTTCAAGGAATTTGAAAGAATTTTGTAGGATTTCCAAGGAATTCTAGCTCAGTTTTAAGGGATGCCTGGAGAACTTGAAAAAATGAATAGAATTAAATAAAATTTCAAGGGATTTCAAAGTATTTCAAGGAATTTCACAAGATATAAAGGATTTTATTGAATCTCCAATGATTCAAAAGATTCCTAGGAATCAATGCGGTTTTTTTTAGAGAACTTCAATGAATATGTATAATTTAATTTGCGTTCAAGGAATTTCAAATGATTTCTCCTTATTTAAATGAATTTCTACAATTTGACATTTGTGCATTTCAGAAAATTCCAAAGAATTTCACAAGATTTAAGGGATTTTATAGGACATCCAATAATCTCAATGAATTTACGGCATTTTAGGAGATTTCAAGCTATTTTTAAATATTCCATAGATTTCAAAAAAATTCAAGCTTGATTTCCAGAGGTGTCTAGTCAACTTTAGAAAAAAAATTAAATCAAATGAAATTTCAAGGAATTTTAATGTATTCTAAGGAATTTCACAAAATTTATAGGATTTTATGGAATCCCCAAGGACTTAAAAAATTTCTAAGGATCTGAGTAGGGTTTTTAGAGAACCTTAGTGAATAATTTCAATTAAACACATGTTTAAGGAATTTAAAATGATTTTTCCTTACTTAAATTAATTTTGTAGATAATTTAGTTTAAAAGTTTAACTACTATCTCCAACATTAATTTGTTGTTGTTAAATAATTATAATTCTAGTTAAATATTCATCTATCTCGTTGAAAAGTGAACTACTTTGTTGATAATTCTAGGAAACAAGATTTTTTCTATCATCAATTGATGAGGCGTTTCAGTTTTTCCGTAGAATACAAATCTGAGGGTGAACATTTTCACGCGTTTTTCAGAAAACCAGGTTCGAAAAGTGAAAAATTTCCTTTTTTGTCTATGTCAATTTTTTATGTGATATTCAACATTAAATCTTGATTATTGCTGAAACTATAGATGCAAGTAAAAAAAGAAGGTTAGTTGCAGAATCAGTGCTTTGAAATGCATAAAGAAATACCATAAAAATTGAATAAACAGAAATTTTATAAAATTTTGAAACTTAGTGTGATTCGCTTTATTGGTAAAGAATCAATTTTTAAACTGGAAATTTAACTATCTTGTCAAAGATTCCTTTCCGTCATTGAAACTTAATTTTTTTTTAATCTACATTTTTTGTAGAAAATTCGTCTGTTCGGTCTGAAAATTTAACTTTTGCGTAGAAAATTCAACTATTTCGTTTAAAATTGAACTAATTTGTTAAAAATTTATTTTTTAGCTGAAGATTCATCATTTCAGTTGAAAATTCATTTCTATGATTGAAATTTAACTATTCCAATTTGTTATTAAAAATTGATATTTTTTATTTAAAAATTCAACTATTTGGTACAAAAAATATGAAATTTGTTAAAAATTCAATCATGTGGTTAAAATATTTTTGTTTTGAGAATTCGTTTTTTTTAGTACTTGAATTGATCTCTTTAGTTGACAATTTAATTATTTTGTTGAAACTTCAGCTGTTTTTTAGAAAGCTCCTCTTTTTTGCTTGAAAATTCAACATTTTTGATGAAAATTTTGGACCTTATTGACTAAAAACCTTTCTTATTTGAAAACTCAACTCTTTTTGAAAAATTCTTTCTCTTATCAGAAAATTGATCTCTTTTGGTGGAAATGTCATATTTTTTGGTTAAAAAAATGCAACCGTTTGTTGGAAATGAATCTGATTCGCTTGATGATTCAACTATTGTTTTTGAAGTTCATCTTGTTTGCTTAATTCAAGTGTTTTTTTTTGTATTTAGAAATGGAAATCTCTTGCTGAAAATATTACATGTTACATTTTATACGTTTTTTGTGAATTTTTGAGATTTTCAAAAAACCGCCCCTCCATCCAAATCATCTTCCGTTGTTTCTGGATGAACCTCAAATAAATTAACGAAACAAATTGAGTCAGTAAGAATTATATAAGTGATTCAAATTTGAGGAAAAAACTTTACATGATTTATGCACGACCCCATATTAAACAACGTGGAGTGAAAAAGTTATCTGTGAAACGATATCTTCCATCCCTTCTTACCTCATTTCACTCATGCATAAAAAATTGTATACATTTCTATGTTTTTTATCCTATTTCTTTTTCCAATGATTCTGGACTTTGCTATATCATTCAATTCTACTCCTCTTTCCAAAAATTCGATGCATTTCTGTTCCTTTCCATTTGATTTATCCAGCAAAAAATTAGATTAGATAGGTATAAAAAATAAATAGTATTGAGATAGATTTAAAATAAATTACGAGATAAAATTTAATTCCCAGGAGGAATCGAGTCTTAAGATGAGAAACAGCATTTTCCCTGGCATTGACATATCATCAATATTCATTCATCCCAGGTCGAATCACCAAGCCACAACATATTTCAAAGGACCTTTTTTCAAAATCTGACTTTTCCTCCCTAGATTTAAAGCCCACGTTTCCCAGTTTCAAATCTCATTTCTTCGATTCACTTCGATTTCTTCTCAACTATTTGAAAAGAAGATTCCTCTTCAAATACGGTTTCTGACTTTACCATCAGTACAACCTCGACTCGCTCACGTGGTTCCGTCGAAGCTGTTGAAAGGATTCCTGCATCCTATTTTTTTTCTCCCTCGACGAATCCACAAAGCGTTATCCCATATGCCTATAAGCCAGGCTTTCCTGGGGTACAAAATCATTTGGCCAATGGCCGGTGAACATATAGTCGAAAGGGGATGAAGGTAAAGGGGTGGCTTCACAGTGCGGGGGTGACTGCTTTCAACAGGATCAGAAATGTTTCAACGGGTCCTTTGAGGTGTGTACTGTGCATGTGCGCAGAATTCTGTACATATCCCAGTGCCGGTTTAAGGAAAAATGCGCCCCTAGGCATTTATTTTACTAGACATTTATAGGTACCACCACCCCTTCTTTGAACCTATTCCATACATTTTTCTATAAAATTTCTATTAAAGCTCCTTAAATTATGCCACCAAATATTTTGGGTGATATAAATTATTTACTCTATATCACTTGTTTGTTTTATGAGTATATATTTTATGAATAAATGTACTCTTTCAACGGTTGAAGAGATATAAATAAATTTTCTCTCTCAATTTTTTAAAATTATTTTGCCAGTAATGCGATGTGATTCCAGTAAAACTCTACAGTGACCATTTATTTATATAATAGTTTTCTTATAAATTTGTAGTCAGGAGATGTTTTTTTAATTTTGGAAGATATTTCTGTTTTTGACATTTTTCTCCCACATTACCATTTGTAAACTTTCAGACTTTTGAAGAAATGAGAAGTATGAAATCATGGAGAAAAACTTAGGATATCTTAATTTATGTACCAGTGAAAAATTTTTCGGTACTGGGCACCAAAAAATTACCGGTACCCACAATAAGATTTCTGGGATTTTATTAAATTTTAGGAACAATTTTAGTTATTTTAAAAGATATTTAGAAGTTTCAAAAAGATTCGAAAATAATTTATATCTTAAGAAGATTTCAAAAACTTTCAAACAGAATGTAAAGTTTTGAAAATCCGGAAAAAAGCCTTTGAAGGGATCTGAAAGCTTTCAGAGAATACAAAATTTTCTTAAGATTCCGCAAAAAATCGCAAATGATTTTTATTTTGATATATGACATCCTAAATGATTTCTAAAAATGACAACAAAAATCTGGAAGTTATTAAAGCAATTTTTGTAATTGTACAAGACTTTTCAAAAACTTCAGTAAAAAATTAAATTATTTAAAATAAAATTTAGAAGCTTTGAAAAATTTTCAAAAATAATTTGAAGTTTTAAAAGATTTAAAAGAATTGTAAACAAAATGTAGATTTTCGAAGATTTCTATGTAAAATTTCGAAGCATGTTAAGAATTTTAAATGCATCAAGGAAATAAAAACTTTTCTTTGCTAATTCTGGGAAAATTTCAAATGATCTTTCATTGAAAAAAATATAATTTTTAAATATTCAAAAAATTTTTAGAGGAAACATTTTTTTTTAATCTGTAAGATTTTCGGGCAATCTTTTAATTCTGAGAGATTTTTTTCAGAAGTTAGGAATAATTTTAGTTAGTTTGAAGGTTGTTTGAAAATTAGTTTCATTTGGGAGAAATTTATTATTTTGTTTTGTTGAAAGTGCAACCGCTTGGTTAAAAAATAATCTGTTTTCGTTGACAGTTTAACTGTATTGTTAAAAATTCGTTTCCTTTTGTGGATAACTTCCTCGCTTTTTCATGTAAAATTAAAATAATTTTTACTCTAAATACCAAATATTAAATTTGTCGTTTAGAATCCATCTTTTCAGTTAAAAACTCAATTACTTGGATAAAAGTTCAACTGCTTTGTTAAAAATTATTTGTTTTGGTTGAAAATTCGTCAGTAAGGTTCAAAGTTTGTCTCTTTGGTTGTAAATGAAACCACTTTGTTTAAAATTCATGTATGTTAAAAAAGTAGTCTTTATGAATAATTTAAATTGTTTTCTTATCAGAAATTATTTTTTTTTTTTTGAATATTTAATATGAATTACATTTTATGTTGGGAATTTATCTTTCTTGTTGTTGAAAATTCAATTATTCTGTTAAAAATTAACTTTTTTGTTGAAATTTTGTTTTGACGTATCTGAAATCTTCAAAATTTTTTTCGAATTTTTTCAAAAATCGTAGGGAAATTATATTTTGATGGTTCGATCTTTAATTTTTTCTTTTAGTTTCACCACACTGTGGGGGCTGGAAAGACAATACTAATATGACAAACAATTCCTTTTTTTTGTCGGTTTGAACTTGGATTTAACAAAAGCGGCCAAAAAAACCACGGAAAATACATTTTAAGCTATATTGTGTTCTTTTACAATTTTTTATCTCCAGCTTTGGATCTAGCATTTTTTATTTTTTAATTTGGACTCTAAATTCAAGATCAGCGGCCCGAAAAACACCGTAATGGCAATTTTCAGTTATATCGGTGTTGTTTGTGGATCCGGTATTTCGAATATTTAAATATTGACTCAAAGTTCTAAATCAGTGACCCGAAAATAGCCATTTTTAGCCATTTCAGTGTTGTTTTTACAGTTTTGGTCCGCCATGGATACACCATTTTTAATGTTGATGGTTTCACATCGGATTTGAAACCAGTAATTTCAAAAACCTCTAAACACCATGAATGGAAAAATTTTAACCGGTTGGCATAGTTCAGGCTTCAAAAGAATCAAAATGCAAAAATATATTTAAACAAATGTGTGGGGTATAGAGTTTCACATCTAAATGTTTGTGGTAATCAATAATCTGGAATTTGGTAAAAAAATGTAAACTTTAGTCTAGATTGTTAAGGTTGACAGTATCCCTTCACACATTTCCTGTAGTTTTTCTATATTCTGTAGGTATTCTTCTGTAATTTAAAAAAAAAGTTCATCCCGTAGGTGATTCCTATCAAAAGTTCTACGGTTTTAAACGAAAAAGTACGTTTCTTCCCACTGTGCGACATTAGGGTAGCCCTTATTTTTCACTTTTTGGATTTCTCTGCTCTCACCCCCCAGTTTTGTTTGAATTCTCAAAAAAAAAAATCTCCTTCAAATTTAAGCAAAATCGGTTAATATTTAGGGGTCGCGCAAAGACTATGAAGTTTCCCATTGATTTAACATGGCAAAAAGTCAGCTTTTTGTAAGTCTAATATTTAAACGCGACAATACGTTACACACTGAAAAAAAGAATGTCTGGATCCAAGAAAATGCATTTACTTGAATCCTATTTCTTAGCATCAAGAAAATATTCCTTATTAGAAGTAATTTTCATTTAAACCAGACACATATCTTTTGTTGATCTAAAGAAATGAATTCTTTGGCTATATTTTCTTGAATCGAACAAATATTTCTTACATCCAAGAAAACCATTTCTTTGATTCAAAAGGTCTAGATTCGTTGGAATCTGATTAGTCGTTCAAAGAAATATTTGTTTGATTCAATGAGTTCGATTCTTTGAATTGATTCGGACGCATTTGAATCAATTAATTGTGCATACTTGAATCATGTCTTTAAAGTTCATTTGAATCAAAGTAATAATGATTTAATCCAAAATAATATTAATTTAATTAAAAATATATTTATTTGTTACAAAGAGTTCATGAATTTATACCAATGAAGCATTTATTTAGATGAACAAGATATTGTGTTTACATGAATATTTATTTCTTCATTTGAAGGAAATATTTCATTTGCTTACTAGAATTGAATTATTCAGAACAAATAAACATTTATTTCAACGAAGTAATTATTGTTTAAAATCAAGCATTTAATAATTTGTTTCTATTGAATACTTCTTTAGATCAAAGAAATATGTTGTTAAATTCAATATCCATGTTTTTCATTTGAAGAAATATTTCTTTGGCATTTATGGTGAGGGTTAAATACGACTTTTCGCTTTATAACTTCCATGTTGCGACAGCGTCGTGGTCATCGCAGTGGACTTGACACTCAACGGACCCGAGTTCGATTCCTGCTGGAGGTGGATTTTTCATCGAATTTTTCTGTTTCAGGTTCATCGAGATTTTAAATTATGTGCTCTGTTTAAATTAAATTTGTATAATAATAACAATGTTAATAATAATTTAAGTTGAAAGATTTCGTTTGTTTATTTAGGAAAATATTTACTACAGTTGAAGTACAAACTACTTTATTGCACTCGCGCATGGTGTAGGCCAAAGAAATATTTGTTTGAATCAGTGGGATATTTTTTTGCTTCAAATACTCAAAAATTTGATGCGAAGAAATAGTTCTGTGAGCCTATAAAATGTTTGCCTGACTTTAAAATATATTTCTTTCCATCAATTCACATATTCTCATCTCAAAGAAATATTCATTCCCATTCATGGCACATTCATTTGGAACAATGAGTCATTTAATAGGTTTAAAATGTACTCTTTTGCCTCCAATTAATATTTCTTTGATTTAAAGAAATATTTCCCTCCGACCAATAGGTCGTTCATTGAATTAAACAATGTTAACTTAATCCTATTAACATTTGTCTGGCTGAAAGAAATTATTTTTTTCATTCAAAGTGCATATTTTTACTTGCCTCAAGAAAATATTTCTTTGAAAATAAACAGGACTTTCACTTACTTCAGCCAAGTAAAATTCACTTGGTACAAGTCATCTTTTTTTTCAGTGCAAATAATTCCGTGTTTCAGTATATTGTCCAGAATTTGTCAGAGAATAAGAATCAATCATAAATTTTGAGGTTGAATAATTTTAAGACACTCTTATGGATTCCCGAAGAAACCCCCATAAGTGACAAATGTGAATCTTACGTAATATTGCGGTTTATTGCCGCTTTTTAAAAGTTTTTTTTACATAAATAATCATTGATCAGTAATTTAAGAATACCCAGTCACTTTTTAACTAATATTTAATTGTTTAAACGATTTTAATTTGTTTAAACATCTACGAGTATTCATAATAAGCAAATTAGTACTAAAAAATATCAAAATTTATCGAGAATTTAGTCAGAAAATGTTTCTCCTGCTTTTTTTTAGGTACACTTATGGGTTTTTCTTTCGGGACCCATAAGAGTGGCTCAAAATTATTCAACCACAAAATTTATGATTGATTCTTATTCTCTGACAAATTCTGAACAATATACTAAAACACAGAATTATTTGTAACATATCATCAGGTTTAAATATTAGATTTGCAAAAAGCTGACTTTTTCCCATGTTAAATCAATGGGAAATTTCATGGACTTTGCGCGACCCATAAATATTAACCGTTTTTGCTCAAATTTGAATTATTTTCTTTCTTATTTGAATAAATAAGAACCACCCTAGTGCGACATGGAATCCCTACAAATTTGCCTACCTTTGCCTAATGAGTAGCCCGGCACTGAAATATCCACTATACGAGAGATGTACTGGTAAATTCACCCTGTTCTGTGAGCTATAATGGGGCGTCCTTTTGCGAATAACACAGCCGCCGATCCGTGCCATAGAGGGTTACCAGGAGGTGGGAGACGAGGGAGGACAACAGGTAGGCACACGGTGGCGTTAAAGCGAAATTCTCGTAGCCATTACCTTCTGCCCAGAGGTCAACGTATCGGGTGCGACTCTGGGGTTGTCCTCTGTTTCTCTCGTCGCGTCGTTAGCTCGGCGCTCGGCCCTTGACTACGCGCCATTCAGGCGTTCTATAGCTTCTATAGGCACACGGCTCCCTCGTTCAAAGACCTTCTCCGAGCTCGGGAACTACGCTCGCCAGCAACGGAATAAGTAATAGATATACGCTGTCGGGAAAAAGTGACAGCTTATATGCTTTTTGCATGAAAAGCCCTGTCCAGGCTTGCCGGTGGAATTGAAAATGAGGAAAAATGGGATATATTCTGGTCTGATTCAGTACATATTCCATTTTTTTAGAGGAAGTCAGTAAGGGAGCTTCTACATATTATTTAACGTTATTTTCGACCTCTTTCAATCCCCCCTCCCCCACCCGCTACGCTATATATAATTTGTATTATATTTGAAAGCATAACATACGTTTCCTAAATAAATGTAAGATTTTTTTAAGATGTTATATAGAAATTAATCAAACAATATTTTCATTTAACACTGAATGTTTAAACAAAACTTTCCAGTCACTACAGTGGAATTGATTAATACAAGTACTAATTGAAAATCATGTAATAAAACTTTTTTTCTATTCAATTAAGAATAACTTAACACTTTTGAATAAATTAGATGTAAATAAATACTAGATACAATGAATTATACATTTAGATCGAATCCACTTCAAATCAGGTAGTTTCTACACTTCACGCAGAATTTTTCAGTGACCAAATGTATTCGATCTTAGTGCAAATAAAGCGACATGTATTTATCTGACTTGAGAAAAAAAATTGTTGCAAGAAATCACGTGTATTTGAATTTTGACGCTCATTAAAAAACACAAATACCAATTTCTTTCTTAAAAATTCAATAGTTTTTGATCTGTTTCAGATATTCTAATTTTATTCGAATTCTGGTCAGTCTTTTCGTCCTCTTTCGAAATCTGTCGTGAAAAAGTTCAAAAATTGAGAAAGCGGCGACTGTTTGTTTAAAAATATAAAAAGTTGTTTTCTAACAAAAAAATCCGCACTTTTATTTTTGGTTGAATTTCGTGTTCTATAAGAAAGACATTCTGTACGAGTTTTATGTCCGGTTAATCATTTTTCTGACTATGAGAAGTTTCTGTCGATAAACTGAATTTTTATGTTTTTCTTACAAACAATAACAGATTTAATGAAATGCTAAAAAAACTGACCATTGTAGAAAGTTCTGCAAAAAAAGCCTCTAGCTCTTTTTTGATGTTCCATCGTTCACAGGAAAAATTCGAAAATAAAGTTATACACTACCGACAGAATGTTTGGGTACATTTCAAATTCATACTTCATTTGAACGTCTGCACAGAAACTGAATCTGGGACTTTGAAATTTGAAAGATTTGAAATTTTTGCGTCGAATCAGCCTACGTTTGAATAATTTTAATGGACAAGTCAAAAAACATTTAGTTTCGAAGTTAAAAGTTTTGTTAGCTAAATGAAAAATTTGAAATCTTCATTTCAACTCTTTTCCAAATATAGAAAAGTGTTCCTAAAAATTTTTTAAAATCATAAATCCAAGATCAAATCCTACTTTCTAAATCTAAATTAAGAGCACGATTATATATTACGTAATTGCTGAGTATTTATCAAGAATATTTACTCGCGCAATATGAATTTTTCTTAAGCAAAAAGTCCGAGATTCGTCGTAAACCTTCATTTGTTATAAGATGCAACGTTAGATTCCTTTATATTCCATTTTATATCTAATAGAATTTGATGCTGAACTTTATAAAACATGAAGGAACGACGAATCTCGTGCTTTTTGCTACCAAAAATTTCTATTGTAAGAGTAAATATTGGAATTTTCAACAACAAAATTAATTATAAACTGAAAAAGATACCTTATCTACCATAAAAGAGAAATTTTCTACAAAAAAAAAAGCTTCAACCAGTCGAAATAAACAAATTTTTCACAAAATAGTTGGATCCTCATTCAAATAGGTGAATTTTCAATAAAGCAAGATGAATTTTAAACCAACTACTTCAATTTTCAACTGAAAAAAAAATATTTTTTTCACCAAAAATGGAACCGACAAATATTTAGATTAAGAAATTAATTTCTAACAAAGAAAAAAGAATTTTCAACCATTCAAATCCAACCAGAGAAGATGAATTTTGTACCAAATGGTAACATTATTAACCAAAAAGATCACTCTCCACCAAGAAGATTAATTTTCTACAAAAAGAAATAAATTTTGAACGAAATACATCTATTTTGAGCCAAATATATGAATTTTCAGTTAAAAATATCATTTTTGTCCAAAAATATCGATTTTCTAAAAATGGAATAGTTATATTTTTAACCATAGAGATGAATTTTCAACGAAAAATATGAATTTTCAAGAAACTGGTTCAACTTTCAACCAAGTAGTTATATTTTTGACCAAAGAAGATGACTTCTTAACAAAATTGATAAATCCGAAACGAATAATATATACAAATAGACTTTTCGAGCAAAAATAGGTAGAAGTTTCTTGAAAACAGGATGAAAAAGAAGAATTTTCGAAAAAAGTAGAAAAAAGTGATATATGGGAAAGAGTGTGAAGTCTGAAGTATGGAAGTGATTTTCAAACATAAAAATTATTTTTGATGTGTACGGTTGCAGGGCAATTAATTTTTTGTTGGAAAAATTAATTTCCAACAGAAGAAACTGAAGTTTTAGCCAGTTGAGTTAAACGAAAAAAGGCAACTTTTCGAAGAAATAGTTGAATTCTCAACCAAAACCATAAATTTTTGAAAAACAAGATTGGTTTTCTAACCAAAAAGGCGAATTTTTAACAAAATACATCAGTTTGCAACAAAATTATTGAATATTTTTCAACAAAAAAGTTTATTTTCTACCAAAGAGTTAAATTTTCATAAGAATGGTTTAATTTTCAACGAAATAGTTGAATATTTGACCAAAAATATGAACTTTCAACCAAAAATTTCATTTTTTTACCAAATTGTTGAACATTCCAGCGAAAAAGCTCAATTTTCTAGAAATAAGTTTAATTATAAACCTGAAAATATGGATTTAATGTACTTCCATTCTTATTTATGTGAACATTCCACGATACGCTAGTATATGATATTCAATTATAAATCTACTTCAATCTATATCCATTTATATCTCGATCTATTCTAAATCTATCTCGTTTCCTCTTATCCAAATATTTTCCCGAACGTTTTCTATTTCTATCACAATCTCTTCTAAACTTGCAATATTATATCCATTGCCATCCTTTTTTTGGAAAGATAAATTGTATCAGCAGATATAGAAAATAATATAATTACTTGAGAGACTGACAGGATAGAAAGGGATCGAAGATAAAACAATTATTAAAAAAGTAAATAGTTGACAAAGTAGATAAGTGACACTTAATTGGAAATAATGATTGCAGATGTGCTTAGAATCTTATATATTTTTCCTGCAATAATGATATACATTTCCATCCTATTTTTTTCAATATGATGACATCCAGTTATATCCTATTCTGTTCTAAACCTATCTGAATGTATATAATTCTGTCCATTTTTATTCTTTTCTGAACATATTTAATAGGTCCATTTTTTTTACAAAGGAAATTACATAAATAAGAGGGATAAAAGAACACCGAATTTCTAGAAAGGAAGAGGATATAAACATATAGAAAAGGATCGAGAAGGATAACATTTGTGGAAGATAAATAGGACAGGCAGGAAAGGGAAATGATAAAATATAACTCGTTTTAAAAGGAACACCTATTTTGAGAGATGAATAATAAAAGATAAAGACTGATCAAAGAAAAAACTGTAATACTGAAAAGGATAGTTATTTGAAAGAGGCATACGAATAAAACTGATAGAAATTGATAGAACTGAAAATAAATGGAAAATGATAGAATTAATAAAAATCTTACTGAATTTACATTAGAATATTGTATAACTGATAAAATTATTTTCTTTTTTTTACAGGTAAGTGGCTCACATACAGTTATACAATACGAGTTAACGTGAGTATAAATATATAATAAAAAAAGAAATTTTATTACACTGGAGCTCGGATTTAAGAAGTGCGGATTTACGACGTTCCGAGAATTGATGTCCTCAGCAGTTTTTTGATAATGGGATATGCCACTGGCTACTACAAGCTATGCCCAAAACCGGTCTAGAATCCAAGTTCCAGTGTGAATCAAAAAAGGAATGGAAAAATATCTTACACAAAAGAAATACTAATCGCAACTTGAACACTGTGAACTTCAAAATCAATTTTCTTCACATAACGAAAGTAAATAAAAAACATAGCGTAGATTTAATGAACCTAATATACCTTATGCGTAAAAATAACAGTTAGTTCGTTATATGCAGTTAATTAACCAGTGCTCATAAAGCAAGCATCATTTATTAAATGAAAAGTCAATTTAGACCGTTTCACTGCTGTAACGTGTGGCGTTAAATTTTGCAAGTCTGGGAGTAAAAGAGAATTGGATATTGCCATCGTTAAACGGATGCAGTATTTATTTATCTTCAGTTAAAATTAGTGTAGTGTGGAAAAAATTGACTTTTTCGCTGTCGATTGAAAACAAGAGAAAATCGTTAAATAACACAATTCACGAGAGGGCGTTGTTTGCAGTAAATAACATTGAAACTTGTTTTTCGTTTGCTGAAAATGCTATTCGCTTTATACAATGGTTGGTTGGCCGGTAGAGACAATACGGCTCTCATATTTTTTCAACTCGGCTCCTGCAGACAAAGATAAATGTTCGTTGTCCTAAAAAAATTCTGGTTCCCTGGGACAAGACCTGAAATCACGTTACAACTCTGCAGAACAATGAGTCTCTAAGTGGAAAGAAAAGTATTCATTTAACAAAATTTTGGACGCTTGTGTTAAGTGTTATCTCCAAAATTTTTTCTCTATTTCAGGGAACGTGCAATTTTTGCTGAAAGTTTGCTTTTTTATACCTAGTAAAACTCGGGGTAAATGCTGATGGAAAGTAATTTGAATATGGTAGAAATAGATTTTTTTTTTTTTTCAACTGAACTCATATTTAATTAAAAATTGATATTGGAAATTTGGTAAAATAAATCAAGGCACCAAGGAACATTTATCTAGTGTTTGTTTATTTTCATAATTACAAATATGAAACAACAAAAATCAAATGAGAAAATTTTTTGTTTTGCGATTATAAAAGTTTAGGACCAAGTAAGTGTTCCCCATTTCTGTTTATTCAGTTCTTAAAATTAATACCAAATTTTAGTATTTTTAGAAATGTACATCTTAACTTCAAATTAAAATTATTCAAAGTCTTCAATTTTATTTTTTCAAATCTGATGATTTTTTATTCAAAATAACTTTTTTAGATAAAAGAACTCACACAACACGTATCAAGCGCGAATATGACCTGAAATTTTATAAAAAAAGTGAATCTTATCTGAATTGTTAAGCTAAAAAAATGAAAAATACCAATTTTCGACGATAAACCTTAACATATATAATATAAAACTATTCAAAACGGTGAATCATCTTCGAAATTTATTTATATGTGTTCAAGTAACCAAGATTCGTTGGAATACGGTAATATAACTCAAAAATTGTATGAAATTGAAAATCTTTTATAAAATGAATAGCGATTTCGGGTGAAAACTGCTAGCATAACCTACAAATTGTACAACAAATTTTATCTTCTTCGAAACCCAATGCATTTTTACCAAAATTACCGATTTCCGATGTTAAAAACCAACACAACCTAAAATTGCTAAGAAGCTAGTAATTCTTTTAAAAATATAATTAAAAAAAAATACCAATTTTCAACCAACAAACACTAACATAATCAAAAATTGTTAAAAGATTTCAAATCTTCTTGAAACAAAAATGTTTTGGTTTAAAAATACCAATTTTCAATGTAAAGCACCAACTTAACCTAAAAATGTTGAAAAATTATAAATATTCTGTGAAATATAATTATTTTTTATTGAAAATCTTAATTTATGATGATGATCAAGAACATAATCCTAAAGTTTTTAATCTTCTAAATTTTCTTTTGTTTAAAAAACCAATTTCAGGTTTCACATCAACATAACCTAAAATTGTTAAAAAGTTTCTAATAATCTTAGAAATATAATTTTTATTTAAAAATAATTTCCGATAGAAAACACTAACAAAACCGAAAGACGTAAATTCTTCAAACCTTGAAAACTAATATTTTTAAACGTGAAACAAATTTGATGGAAAATACCTATTTTCTGTGTAGAACGCCAATATAAATTAAAATTGTATGCATATGGTGAATCTAGTCTGAATTCTATTGATATAAAAAAAGAAAAAATTCCAATTTTCAACAAAAAATCCTAACATGATATAACAAAAAATTATTCAAAACGGGAAATGATCTCTGAAAATTAATTATTTTGATTAAAAATAACCAATTTTTAGCGAACCTACAATTCTACAATAAATTTATTTCTCGTAGAAATATAACGATTTTTTACTAAAAATACCAATTTCCGATGTAAAATGCAAAAATAACCTAAAATTGTTAAGAGGTTATTAATTTTCTTGGAAATTTAATTTTATTATCGAAAATACCAGTTTTTGACAAAGAACACAAACATAATCAAAAATGGTTAAAAGATTGTAAATCTTGTTCAAATTATAAAGATTTTGGTTCCAAGATACCGCTTCTCGATGTGATCTGAAATCCTCCAAGCTTATACATTTTTTGTTTAGAAATACCAATATCAGATCTTAAACCCACATAACCTAAAATTGTTGATAAGTTTTTAAACTTCTTGCAGATATAATTTTTTTCTTCAATCAATTTCCGTTTGAAAACACTAACATAACCCAAAATTGTTCAAAGATTCAAAGTCTTCTTCAACTTATAATTGTATTTGTTTGAAAATGAAAATTTTCTATGTAGAACTCCAACGTAACCTAAAATTGTTTAAGCTTATGAACCTTTGAAATGGAATGATTTTTATTTATAAATGTTAATTTCAGGTAAAAAGAAAGCTTAGAGTTCTAATCTTGGAAAGCTAATCATATTAAAAATAAAATACATTTTATGAAAAATACCTATTTCTGGTGTAAAATTCTAACACAACCTAAACTTATTAGAGATTGGGAATATCCATGATTTTTCGTCTGAATTTTCTTTGAAAGTTCATAATTTTGTATACAATTATTAAAAATAGCAATATTTCCCACAGAAAATTCCCGAATTATAAAATACCCGAAACAGAAAAATCCCGAATTACAATAATTTAAACAAATCTTTTTTTCTAAAGACCGAATCCATTTCAAATCAGGCAGGTTCTACACTTGATGTTGCAGAATTTCTCGGGGACAAAATATGTTGTTTTTTAGAGGAAATTAGGCGATACGTATTTTTGCGATTTGTGAAAAAAAATTTTTTGACAGAGTTATGCGTATTTGAATTTTTGGCTTTGTTTTTCAAAAAAACCCCAATATTTTATTTAAACTCGTATAACTTTTGACCTAATTGAGATATTTACGATTTCTTCTCAGATTCTGGTAGAGTTTATTGTCTTCTTTTGAAATCCGCGAGGAAATTAAAAAAATATTCGAAATCAACCAAATTGCGGCCGTTTTTCTGAAAATGTTGAAAGTCGGTTTTCTCAAAAAATCCACACTTATATTTTTTGCCAATTTTTTGTTGAATTTTTACTATGATAAGGAAAGTACCTTGTAAGTTTAATGCGGGCTAAATAAATTTTGTGGGCAGAAGAATTTTTTTTCATAAAATCGAATTTTCGCATTTTTCTTGAAAACAACAACAGATACAAAAAAATGTTAACAAAATAGTTTGCACATTTATAAAAGTTCTACAGAAAGTTCTCTTACGCATTTATGATATCTTGTACCATTTCCGAGAAAAATGAAAAAATTCAATTTTCATAAACAAAAAATTGTCTTCATTCCTGGCTTGTGGAAATACCCACCATTTTTGATAAATATTAAAAATATATATACATTCATATGAGGAAAACTTTATGTTAGTATCACGTGGGCTGAACAATTTTTATCATCAGAAAATTATTTTTCATATATTCGAATTTTGGAATTTTTTGCTGAAACAATTCAAGTTACAAAATTAATGTCAAGACAAGAAATTTTTTGACTGAAAAGTTTTTATAGTCAATATATTTAAATATATTTCACATTTATCCACGTATTTTTCAACAATGTATAGAAACTTCATCTGAATCTCAGTTTAAAAAATGAATAAATAATACCTGGATTAATATTTAACAAAAATGGTGGGTATTTCCACAAGCCAGGAATGAAGACAATTTTTTGTTTATGAAAATTGAATTTTTTCATTTTTCTCGGAAATGGTACAAGATATCATAAATGCGTAAGAGAACTTTCTGTAGAACTTTTATAAATGTGCAAACTATTTTGTTAACATTTTTTTGTATCTGTTGTTGTTTTCAAGAAAAATGCGAAAATTCGATTTTATGAAAAAAATTCTCCTGCCCACAAAATTTATTCAGCCCGCATTAAACTTACAAGGTACTTTCCTTATGATAGTACAAATTCAACCAAAAATTGGCAAAAAATATAAGTGTGGGTTTTTTGAGAAAATCGACTTTCAAAATTTTCAGAAAAACGGCCGCAATTTGGTTGATTTTGAATATTTTTTTAATTTCCTCGCGGATTTCAAAAGAAGACAATAAACTCTACCAGAATCTGAGAAGAAATCGTAAATATCTCAATTAGGTCAAAAGTTATACGAGTTTGAATAAAATATTGGAGTTTTTTTGAAAAACAAAGCCAAAAATTCAAATACGCATAACTCTGTCAAAAATTTTTTTTTCACAAATCGCAAAAATACGTATCGCCTAATTTCCTCTAAAAAACAACATATTTTGTCCCCGAGAAATTCTGCAACTTCAAGTGTAGAACCTGCCTGATTTGAAATGGATTCGGTCTAAACGTTATTTATTTAAAACGCAGTAATCGAATATTTTTATCAAATACACTTTTTGTTGTTTGAATTTGTTAAATACTATTTTTTGAATCAACAATAATAATAAATATATTTCTAAGTAAAAATGTTTGTTTGAAAGTGTGCATAGTATTCATAAAAAATTACAAAGAACGTTCTCGAAAATTTTGTTTTCAATTTTTAAAAAAATTAGAAAGAAATGTCGAGATAAATTAGTTCTGAATTAAATCCTGCAAAGTTTGTTTGGAAAATGTTATTAGGATAGGAGAAAATTTAGGAAAAATTTTTTTCTCGATCGAGACGGCCGTGTTTTTAAATTTATTTTTAGTAAACGTTTTATGCAATCATTTTTATTTTTCGGTATTTTTCAGACGTCTCTTTTTTCAGTTTATAAATGTGTTTTCATCAAGAAAAGTTTAGATTGCCTTCATTCTAAATTAATTGATTTAGAGAAACGAAAGCCGTTTTTCTTCAGTGAAAGCGGATTTTTCATTAATAAAGATAGAGTTGAGCTTTGGATACGATGTTCAATTTGGTTAAGAGCATTTTCATTGCACCATTCGCAAAGCCTTGAAAAATTCATTTGATAATAATTATTTACAAATAACTTATTACTCAGCATCGTTTTCTTTAAGTGGAAAATTAAAGAAGATCTCCTGTGCTTATATATCATTCTAAAAATAAATAATTTAAAAATAAAAATAAGTGCTTCCTCAAAGAGTCTTCAACGTTTTATGCTCAGCGTGCTGCCACTTTCACACGCTCAATCTTTCTGCACGTTGAGAGGATGGGAAAATAGAGACTTGCCTGAAAAGGGGTGTCATAAAAGACGCAAGAGTGTCTTAAGCTCAATCCTTTCAAGCTGAATGTTAAACTTGGCTCGAAAAACTGCCAGAGAGAAACATCCTTGTTCGTCAAAAGTCAACTCATTCACCCTTTTTTTTCTCTTCAGTCACATTCCTACTTAATTTCTTATCATTATTCTCCTATACTTAGTTTCAAAAACTGAAAAATAGAAAACATGAGCACTTTCAACCAGGATACGTTTGGATAAAAATTCACGAATTGTGCTTTCTTTGTACCATATATAACTGAAAGGTGCCAAGGAAAAAACTTTCAGAGGAGAAAAAAAAATCTCAAAATTCGAATTATTTTTTCATAAAAAAAAAACGAGAAAGTTAATCCGAGATTTGACATAGCTCATTAGATTTATAAGAAAAAAATTTATAACCATGTAAGTGCAAAAAAATTATTTCATTATCAAATATTTGGAAAAGGAATAGCACAAAACCAAATAGATACTTTTTTTTAAGTTTTTGAACTATTGATTTAAGTAGGTGCTATGCGGAAAAACTAATAGCACTATTCGATTCTGCTAAAAAAGTGACATGAGGTCGAACTTAGAATGTTCTCGCACCATTTCGCTGAGGGGCTATCTACACGGAGAAAAATGGAAGGTCAGTTTGGCCATCTAGATGCGCAGACAGACTATATTGCAGGGTCAACTATAGGACAGCCCTTGAAGATGGCTAAGGCCACTATCTCTAGAAGGTTAAAACAAGAGGTTCAAGTCGATCATCTCAGAGTGTCGACTTGGCCATCTCGGACGGTCGACTTAAGTGTCATAGAGTGTCAAACTGATCATCACAGATGGCCAAATTGATCATTATAAAGTGTCGAATTGCTCATCATAGAGGTTCGATTTCTCATATCAGGTAGTCCACTTGATCTTCTCGGACAGTCGACCTGGCCATCTTAGGGGGTCGATTTGATTATCCTGCATTTTCTATATTTGTTGTAATTTTCCTACTTATTCCAGTCTCTCTCTCAAGAGAGACTGGAAATTATAGAATTAAGTGGAACCTATAAAACCTGAAAATTTATATGAAATACATGAATTCTGAAAGTATTTTTTATTTTTTGTGAAGGGCGAGGTGTATGAGACATAATTTGATATGCAAAAACAGTGCACATTGACAATAATATATTTTTTGGAGCACGAAAGGCTAAGGACTCGGCATGGTGTCACAGTGAATTGTAAGATTTCGAACATTGGAGTGAATTCAAAAACCGAATTCCCACATCTCGTTACTTTCTGCATCATCAATGAATGCTTAAATTTTTTGCACTTTTTCAGTTTGAAACGAGACGGTGACAACAAATTGATAGGGGAACGTCCAGTTACCCTTTACCTTGAATCCCTTGGAAGCATCAAATTTGAAGTTGAAAATTCAAAAGAATAAGCTTAATTCACTTTCCGTCATGTTCTCTCTTATGCACTTCACTCTCCACGAATGTTCGAAATATCGAGAAGCAGTTTAAACTTATTAAAAACATATTCAAGTTCAATAAACAGCAAATGTGACGCTGAACGTTTCAATTACATTCACTCACTCCGAAAATGCTGTAGAGTCTAGACCAGGGTGCTCCCAACTCTCACGTCCACAACCGGATAGGCTAAGGTTGGCGCGCTTATTTAAAATGATTAAATGTGAAAAGAAATTGTGTACAGCAAATGATCAGAGTAAAGTTATTAAAAATAATTATCTGCTTAGGAGGAAAACTTATAAAGTGAAATTTAAATTATTTATTAGATTTTCTCTTTAAAAATGAATGATCGGTTCTAACTTCAAAGAAAGGAATATCTTTCTTATCCTAAATATGAATCTACAACTTTTCCTGATATTCTTATGCGCCTTAAATATAATATTTGTTGTGAGCATTTGACTTACACATTCAATCATTTTAAACCATCCCGAAATGATATCTCGCTTATCCCCAATAGTGACTCTGACCTTTTTATAAGTCAGAATGGTCAGAAAATAAGAGCCTCTGCGACTATGTCAAAAAAATTCTGGAAAGCTCTTCAAACCATCTAGAAGAACTGACTGGCTCTCTAAATTCTGACCCTCTAACTTTGACCATCCATTTTTCTCCTTGCAACACTCACTTTTTCGGGGGCTTTGCAGTATCAGAACATGGTAATTTTGAATAAAATATCTTACATCACTCGTATGGTTTCACATGTGTTCACAAGAAATTCAATTTTCGCAGGGACGACCGGAGAACCCGTGGCCTTTGGCTATGGTTTTACTACTCGTTCTGCGAACATTAAAGTCCCCGCGGTATAGACGTACCTAACCCTACTTGTGATGTAGTATACTATTAATAATAAAAATAAAAATATAAGCTCTTCGTGTTCACTGAATAGACCATAGGATTATGTATAATGCGGCATAATCCACTCGTAAAACGAAGTAATTCAAGTAATTCGCAGTAATTTACTTGTAAGAGTGAGTAATCCACTTGTGTTTCCGAAATGATCCACTGTTATCAGGACAAACAACTTGTATTACAGTTCTAATCCAGGTAATCCACATGTAATCCAATTTTAATCCGCCGTAATCCACTTTTAATGCGAAGCAATCCATTTTTAATCAAAATAATTTGGAGTATTCAGGTGATCCAACTGATCATCTTATAATTCAGTTAAATCCAATTTTAATCCGGATAATTCGGAGTAATTCAGGTAATCCAAGTAATTAACTTGTAATCAAGAGTAATCCAGGTAATTGTGTAAATTAAATAGGTCATCCAAATAATTTTCAATTATTTTATTCAAAATTTTTTTTGTGAATGATAAATTCTGTGAACTGAAAATTTAAATATTCCTTTTTTGGTTAAAAATGGATCTTTTTCAGTGGAAAATTCATGTATTATGTTGAAAATTCGCTCTATTAGGTAAAAAATTCATCTTCTTCGTTCTAAATTTATTAGTTTGGTTGAAAATTCAACTATTTGCGGAAAAATTAATCTCCTTTGTAGGAAACTCAACAATTGGTTTTGAGAGTCAATTTTTTGGTGAAAAATTCAACTATTTTGTTTTTTAAATTCGTTCTTTCAAGCTGAAAATTCATTCTACGTTAAAATTTTATCCTTTCTAGTTGAAAATTCAACTACTTGAGAGAAGTAGAAATTCTTTGTACAAAAATAAATTTTCCAGTCGAAGATTCTTTATTTTAGTTGAAAATTTGACTATTTTCTTAAAAAGTAATGTATTCTGTTGAAAATTTGTTATTTTTGGTAGAAAATTTCTCTTTCAACTGAATATGTAACTACTCTATTTTTAATTGAATTTTTTGTATTTAACTTAAAATTTAACTATTTCAGTTCTGATTGTAAATTTGTCCTTTTTGTTGAAAATTAAAATATATACATGAAAATGCATTTATTTATTTTTTCAATTCTTTTTCTAGAAAATTAAATTTCTTGGTTAAAAATTCAACTATTTTGTTGGAAAGTATCTTTTTGGTTAAAAGGTGAAAGTGTTTTGTTAAAAATTCATCTTTTTGGTTGAGAATTCAACTATTTTGTTGAAAAACTCCTTTTTTGTTTGTTGAGTTCAACTGTTTTTGATTTAAAATTGAAATCTGTTTTGGTTGAAATTTCAATTATCAAATTTTTCCTTAATAATTGATCTGTTTTGGATAAAAATGATTCTACTTTGTAGAAAATTCTACAACTTAGATAAAGAGACCATTTTTTGTTAGGAATGTAACGGTTTAGTTGAAATGTCGTTTTTAATTGAAACTTCAACTATTTGGCTGAAAATTTAGGCATTTAAAAAAAATTGTAGAGAACTAATTCTCTGGGTTGAGCATTCAACTTTCGTTGAAAATTCGTTTCTTCCGGTAAAAAATTAATTGTTTTAACTGAAAATGTAACTATTTTTTGTTAAAAATTTAACGTTTTTAGTTCAAAATTCAAATATTTGGTTAAAAATTAAACTATTTGGTTAAAAATAAATCTTCATTGTTTGAAAATTGAACAATTTTTTTCCGTTGACTTCAACTCTCTATGATCAAAAATTAAAATCTGCTCGGTTTGAAATATCAACTATTTTATTTTTCTTGAGAATAGTTCTTTTTTTGCTAGAAATAATACTAAAATAATAATAAAAAAAATTCAACAATTTGTTTAAGTAGTCATTTTTTTGAATGAAGATTCTTCATTTCAGTTGAAAATTCATCACTTCACATGAAAATTTAACCATTTATTTGAAAATTAATCTACTTTGTAGGGAGCTCAACACTTTTATTGATAAGCCATTTTTTGTATTAAAAATTTCACTGTTTTGTTGAGAGTTTGTCTTTTTAAGTTGAACATTCCACTATTTTAGTTAAAAATTTAACTATTTAGTTGAACATTCTTTTTTTGTTGTTGTGACAATAAAATTTCTTAACGAAAATTCAACTAATCCATTCTTGGTTGAAAATTCATGTTTTTGGCTTGAACTTCATCTATTTTGTTAAGAATTCAACAATTTTGTGAGAAGAAGTAATTCTTTTTGGTTGGAAAGTCGCGTGAGTCTAGTTTAATCGAAGTAATTCACAGTAATGTTAAGTAGTCCAGAGTAATCCTATGCAAATCAGAGTAATCTTAGGAAGAGCAGAGTATTTCTGTATATAAAGGTAATTCAGAGTAATCCGATATAATCAGGAGTAATCCACCTCCGATGGGGGTCACCGTGGGGTCATCGGGCCCTCCCTCATATAAAAAAGGAAGAAGACACTTATTCACGTTTGTTAGCAACCCTAGAAAATAAAGGAAGCGTAGTCTGCGAAAAAATTGGAAACTTTTTTTTGTGCCGCCCTAATAAACACATTGTGAATGTTTTCCTGGCGACAGTGTAAGATCGTTCTTTCTGAAGTGAACGGTTACTCACCTCCTTGCGTTAATTTTGGTCGGACGTTCGGGCGGTTAAGCGAAAACGAATGCCAGAGAGATGACAGTGTTCACGGAAAGCCGAGTCTACACGGGATTGGGTCAGGTTATAAATACAAGGCGCCAAGTTGGTCGAGTAAAGGCCCGGTGGTCGGCTGTTTATAGGAGCGCGTAACCGGCTCTTACCGATGAATGGAGGCAATATTTTTCGCTCTATGGAAAAGATTTCATCCGATGTTTAATGGTTCAGGCATTCCGCCAAGTATGAAATCCGGTCTGCGAAATAAAATAACATCCTCATTTTGTCTTCTAACGAGGAAGTTAGCTAATTTCATTTATACTCAACCCCAGCGAAGCACCCGCCGCTTGAAAACACTTTTAAACTCGTACGTAAAAACGCCACGCCGTAGGGCTTTAGTCGTCAAACTCGTCGAAACTGTTTAAATCTCTTTGAGGCTGCTATGGGAAACGAGATACTAATTATTCTAGCTTCTAATTAACTGATTTAATTTCATGAAAATAAATTTTAGGAAGCCAAGTTCACTTTTCAGGATTAGTAGGAAATTTAATAACTTTTATTTTGTTACATCACACCAACCAGAAAACACGCGCTTTGCGCGTGGTTGTTAAATATTGCCATATTTCAAGTACTTAGTTGTATTGTACTAAAGAGGGCTAACTCACTGAAAAATATGTAATTTTAATTAAATTTGATAAATTGCAGAAAGATGAGGAAATATTCTCCAAAAGTTAAGACATTACGTGACACCCATAAAATATAGTGCATTTCTTTCATTCTTATTGTGATTTTCCTCAAAAAGGTGAACATTTTCTCGAGAAAGTTGGACAAATTTTCCAAAAATGAGTTACTCAAGTAAGCTCAAAAGGATGAAAAAATTTTTTTCAATTTCGATGAACTTTGCCAAACATGAAAAAATTTCAGATAAAAATTAGAAGGACCGAATCCATTTCGAATCAGACAGGTTCATACACTGGAAATCGCAGAACCTCTCGGAAATGAAATGTGTTGTTCTTAGAAAAAATTAAGCGAGACTTATTTTTCCGATTCGAAATAGCGTCAAATAGCGTCCTCTTCCGTACGAAAGTTAAAAGTCGATTTTCTCAAAAAAACACCCTTTTATTTTTTGCGAATTTTTTTAAGAAATGTTTTCTTTGATTAGGAAGATATCTTGTAAGTTTTATGTTGGCTAAATTACTTTCGTGGCCAGGAGAATTTTTTTTCTTACAATCGAATTTTCTACTTTTTCTCGCAAACAATGACAGATACGAAAAAACGTTACCATAAAAGTTTGCACGTCTGAAAGCATTCAATCAAAAATGCCTTTTGTTCTTTTGGGATATCTATAATTATTTACAAGAAAAATTAAAAATGAAGAAAAATTTTTCTTTCCATGTTTTAAAATATTCTACAATTCTCAGAAAGTCTCTGAAATTTGATTGAATCTTTTGAAATCCTGCGAAAAAGCTTGTAATCTTGTTAAATAAGTTTAAATCTTGTCAAATCTCTTGAAATATTTGGAAATTTTTCGACATTCCTTTAAATCTTCAAATTACTTTGGGATCTCTAGAACTCTTTTCAAATCCATTCAAATCTTTTGAAACCCATGAAAAAAAGTGAGAAAAGCCTGTCAAATCATTCAAAATCTTTGCACAGACCACGAAATCTCAAAATATTCTTGAAAATCCCTTGGAATATTCTTGAATTACTTGAAATATTTGGGAAAGCTGTGAAATCCCTTGAAATGTTAATCTAAGATCCCTTGAAGTCCGTTGAAATTCCTCGAAATAGCTTGAAATCACTTGAAATAAGTGGAAGTCACTTGAAATATTTAAAAAATGAATCATTCTTATTTATTTCATGAGATTAAGTTTTATTCTCTTATCGAAGTGAATAATTTAATATCTGCATTTGCATGAACGACTGAATATTTCGCCAATGTAAGGATCGCAAATTAAATAAACAGTTCAAAAAAAAAATTCAAAGTTAGCAGCGGGTTTTTATTTTTAAATTAATTAAATGTCTAATTAAGGAATAATTGCATGAGATTTTATTTGTGGTCCATTAAATTTTTCCGAGTCTGGCGATATTAATAGTATCTTTTCTACTTCAGTTTGCATTAACCTATTTAAAGTTGAACGACAACTTATTATGATATTGAGTCTTCTAAAAACAACTTGCGTCAATGTCTTCGAGCATACTTTAAATTCCACTTTGAAAAGAAAAACGAAAGAAAAAATGTAGTTTGCGTCATCCAAATCATTTCAAATATAATTAAATTTATAAGTTATGAGAGAGTTAAATTTATAGTGATAGCAAATGCAATTAATAGTTTTAAAAATTAGATTCTGAATCAGAATTTCGATAATTGAACACTCAATAAATGAAGTCTCAAGTTGAAATAATTCGTTGGTGAAGGCACGAGTACCCTGGTATGATGTCTGACCAAATAAGGATATGACTACTTATGCGCATACCGGTTGCATTAGATGCTTTCTGAAATCGTTAATTCTGGAATCGATTTTGCATCACAAATCCAGAAGTACTTGAGAATTATGTAAAATAAACGAAAGTTTTATTTTCGATGATTTCTGTAAGTGAATTTGTAAATAAAAATGTCAAAAAATATTGAGGCATGGCCTAGTGGGGAAAAATTAAATATTGTCGAGAAATCACTCTAAATCAAAATTTTCATCCGATATGGGCGCTTTTTTAAAAGTTAAGACTAATTAAATTCTACAAGGGCCTCTAGAGACGTATTTTCAAAAAAACTTTGTCTTCTTATAATGGCGTGTATACAGTACAAAAATTTGTTTCAACAAAAGCATTCTCCAACTGGGGAAAAACCAACTTTATAAACATTTATTATAATTTGAAATTTTCTCACGAGAAATTTTTTTTTCAATAAAATGTGATGTGATTTCGTTACAAAAGTTTTATCAAGTAACATACATTTTTGCATTATTAACAATTGCATAAACAATTATTCTAGTTTGTTGTTTTTGCTTAGAAAAAATGCTTCTAGGCTAGGATTGCTGCAATTCGTTATGCAATTATTGTAATAGAAATTTTATGTTTGACCAATTCATATAAGTCATTCTTCCACGTTGAAAAATGGTTTTGTTGAAACAAATTTCATCTGCTGTTAGGGCAGATTTTTAGGAAACCAAAAATACAGAAATTGTTCCTGAAATATCTCTGAAGAATTCAATTACCTTTACTTTTTTTTTTTTAATTTCTCAGTTGGATACATATTTTTCCCAAAAATCTAGTTGCTTTTCTCATTGATATAAAAAATCTGAAAGTATATAAAAATACTGTTTGACTCCAGGATAAAAATAATATCTGGTTGTACAGATTATCTTTAAAAAAATTATAAAGTATGAGTTTGTTTTAGACCAAATCCATTCCCAATTATGCAGGGAGGCACTTTTTTGTATATGATAAATAAAGAGATATTTGGGGTTTTCTTGCTTTAGTACATCCAGTTTTCCGCACTCTTTTAAAATCCACAAAGAATGTAAAATAATAAAAAATGTTAACGTAATTTCAAAACAAAAAAAGATTTTTCAAACAAGAAAAACGCCACTCTTTCGAGAGAAACCAAATTTTTTCTTCTCTGCTCTCGCATTTATAGTATTTTGTTATTGCTATTTTTTCAAGATAGAAAAATGTTATTCGACGTAAGGATCTAATGCGTCAAAAATGCGTAGTGGGTGATAAAACAAAGTGTTTTAATTTTTCAAAAAATCAAAATAGAACTAGCATTTGTTATTCATTCTTCGATTTTCTCATCAGTTTTGAATGGGTGAAGAGAAAATGAACAACTGGAACATAAAATCTTGAAATCTCAAAAATAGCAAGAAGGGGCACGATTATAAAAAAAATATCAAAAATAATTGTTTTCTTCTGAAGATAAAAAAAATACCCAATGGGAAATTTGTGGTGAGTGACTATATTAGTATCTATTATTGCTAAAAATTTTGAGAAGAAACGCGTGGTTTTTGAGAATTTGGTTTTCATTGTTCAAAAAATCTATATATTTGCACCATTTTTTATAATTCTCAAATTTTGTTGTGGGTTTTGTAAGGGTGCAAAAACTAGATAATCGGAAATAAAACAACCCTTATCTCAGAGGCCGTATCTAGGGTCCCTGAAATTCAGTGGGCATTAAACAAATATTACCGATAAACCCAGGGGAGCTGAAAAAGGGGGGCTTTGTTTACAGTTCCTAAAGTAAAATTTGAAAATATTCGTAAGAATGTAAAAATGCCGCATTGTTAATTAAAAAAATACGTTTCTCCTTATTTTCCACATATAGAAATATATTTCATTGGCAAGCCAATCCTGAATATGTCAAACGCCGGCCTGGATAATTTCAAACGGATTCAGTTCTTATTGAAAAGACATCGCTATTACTCAAGTTTGATTAAAATTGAAAAATCCTGAAACAAAGAGCCTTTGACTAATTAGGTTTTTGTTTTCTATTTCTTCTTTCAATATTTTTTCAGTAGCTATCGAGGTAATGCGTTGTGAGTCAATGGCGTGAGCTCAAACGCCCTGTGTGTGTATTGTGTGTGTATGTGCCTACCACATTACTACCACATTCATATTTGCGTTTGCGTTGCGGATGCGTTAGTCGTGTATGTAGCTGGTGGTTTCCAATACTCTACCATCAAGAGAATGGAGTTAAATGTGGCGTGCATAAGTGGGTAACGTTTCAAAAAAAAGTAAAGCCAGGATCCCCGTCTTTTTCTTCTATATCTGGTATTTTTTCACATCCCTTTGCCTTCTTTTAGTTTCAAGCTCCTTCAACCTCTCTTCTCGATCCGCCGAAAGGTTCTCCCTTCATGTGCGTACATAATTGAATACATACACACCCATATATATATATACATATATATATATATATATATGAGTGTTTATAACATATATACTTCCTGCAAGCCAGTCCGAGAAGCGATGTATCAACGAGGTGCCAACGATTCACACCCACGTCTCAGCGCAATATGGTGGGGGAAGAAGTTATATCGTGCCGCCAGCAGGAAGAGAAAACAAAATAAAATATACTTTTTCCGGATCAGGGATTTTTCTCATAACTCCTGATATCATCTCTTTACTTTTTCATTGAGGGTGGATAAGTGAATGGGTGGAAACGATCGAGATAGGACATCAGACTGAAATAAGTAAAAGGACTGGGTAATGGTCTTATTGTCTAGTATGATATCAATCTATTCATGGCTGAATAAATTCTTATGAACAATTTGTGATTAAGTAAACAAGGAATGTACAAATTATTTATGGCGTTTTAGCATTGATAAATTAGTCGAAAAAGTCTATATCTCATACACTACCGATGGATGGTTATCGGACCTATTACCAGATGACCTACTAAAAATTACTTTAGATGAAGTAATTTGGCCTTATGGGTATTATATACGCACGAGAGAAAGAAAAAAATAAAATTCCGATTTTCAAGGCATTTTGTACTTGAACTTCAACTCTTGGCCGGAGGTAGGGAAATTAATTTATTAATTTGATATTTAACAAAAGTGATTTTTGTTTCTGATTCATTTTTAATAGGTTACCTGATTATTTGTTCGATACTGTCCATCTGTAGTGCAAAATCATTTCAATAAAAAAATGTAAATAAGAATTGAAATTACACTGAAGTTTCTCAAATTTTTTATAAATTGAAATACACATTTCGACCTTGGGATCACTATAAAATCACCTACAGTCAGTTGAAATCACCAGAAGACACCCGAAATTTACTCTTTTTCCCTTCTTTCTTTCCCTTATTTATCCTCACTCCTCCTAACCTTCATTATTTTCCCTACTTTTTCACCCCAATAACCGGCATTTTCCCTCCTGCACCTATTTCCCTTTACATCCACTGCTTCCCTTCCCTTCATTTCGCCTCACTTCTCCTAGTTCCCCTCACCTTATTTTTCTACATTTCCTGCCCCTCATTTCCCCTAATTTCCTTCCCTTAATTTAGGTGACTTCTCCTATTTACCCTCCAGTCATTTACCCTCCTTTCCCATACTTCACCATTCTTCACCACCTCTATTTTCCTTAGCCTCATTTCCCCTCTCTTCCAGTCTACCATTCCGCTCATTTTCGCTAGTGCACTTACTTCCCGTTTCCTTATTTCCCCTCACTCCACTGCTTCCCTTCCCTTCATTTCGCCTTACTTCCCCTACTTCCCCTTACCTCACTTTCCCTTATTTCCCGCCCCTTAATTTCCCTAATTTTCTTCCCTTTATTTAATTCACGTCTCCTTCTTACCCTCTAATCATTTCCCCTCCTTTCTCATACTTCCTCACCCTCACTTCCTCTATTGATTCCTCATATTGCTTTCTTTTTCAGAAAGTATCCGTGTGTTTGTATGTAAATTTTGTCTGCTCACCATATCTCGAAAAATAAAAGAGCTATGATGATGAAATTGAGAAAAATTGTAGTTAGGAATGGTGTTCAGGTCTAACAGGAATTAGAGCTGGATCGGCCATTTAGAAGTAGTTTTTTTTTAGAGGATTAAAGAAATGATCTTGCTTATATGAGAAGAGAGGCAAGAATCGACCTACTGATGAACCTTTCATGACTCTCCAGTACCGATTTATGAAGTTTCAAAAAATCGTTTATTCTGTTCATATGAGAAAAACTTTTTTGACATTCAAAATACAAGAACACGATATCTTCTCTATTTGTTCGAATCTTCGAGAGGCATCTATTGACCTATAGTTGAACCTTTTATGACCCACCAGTACCGATTTACGAAGTTTCATAGAAATGTGTGTATTCTTTTCATAAAAGAAGAACTTTGTTCATATTAGGAATACCGCAGTACTGTATCTGGCATGTTTGTTTGGGTCTTTGAGACTCGTTAAATGATCAATTGACGAACCTTCTATATTCTCTTATCATACAGCAATACTGATAGATAATTAAAAAAAATATATTGTTAATCTTATGATATAAGGGAAAGGTTTGTAATATTCGAAATACAATAGTAATGTATATGATATGTTCGTTCGCGTCTTCGAGATGGATCGGTTGCCCAATTAAAGAAGCTTTCACGTCCTATCGTAACCCTCCAATAATTTCTCCTCACTTCCTCTTCTCGGAAAAAGTACGACCGGCGGACAAAAGGACACTCAATCGAAATTATAAGGGCTTCTGTCCGGGCCTGCGAAACCCTAAAAAGATAAAAATGGATTATGAATTGTTGCCTCTACACTAGGGTGGTCCAAAAATGCATTGGAAATTTTTTTTGGATTTTTTATCGGGACACCCCAAATTTATTCGAATCCACTCTAAAATAAATCCACTTTTTTCGTTGTAAAAAAAAAGTTATATTTAGGGGTGCCGCAACCCCCATGAAGTTTAACATGTATTTCCCATAAGAAAAAAAGACGTTTTTGTAAATCTTACCCAGAATCCTCAATATTATCTCAATCGAGTTGAAACTCAACATTTCTCTTCACAATTACCCATAGAATACGAATAAAATGTTACTTTCCAAATATCACCCCAATAAGTCTGTTTTATAGGGTCCCAAAGAAAGGCCATAAGTGAAAAAATGGGGTTTTGCGAGTTTTTGACGCTAATAATAATTTTTTTGCGGTTTCTCTGATGCGAAATGTTTCTAATACATAAAATATTACTTTATACTGGAAATTATATATTTTCATGAACTGTTTAAACAATTTATTATTGTTTTTAGCAACTTTCTCATGTAATGGAGTTAGAAAGACGCGGTTTTTTCACAAATTTTCCATTTTTTGTCCCATTTTCAATTAGAGGGAAGAGATAGTTCATTAATGTTAGCAATATTAATTGTTTAAACAATTCATTATAATTACTAATAATATTATAACTGAATAATGCTAGAAAGATGCGTTTTTTTTAATTTCTGGCTTTTTGTCCAATTTTTATTTGGAGTGAAGTAATAATGAATTCAAGTTAAGAAAATAATTTTTTTAAGAATTTATTATCATTGTTGATAATATTCTCTTTGCTTAATTGGTAGAATGTTGCGGTTTTTTCTGAAATTTTCAGCTGTTTGTTTATTTTTTATTAGGCGTGACTTAATTATTAATTAGATTTAGCAAAAAATTCTAAGCATTGGGAAAGAGCTAAAATAATTCACTTAAAACCACAATACTATTGGAAAAATCATTTTTGTTATGGTTGACTTATTATTCGTTCATAAATGAAAAGGCGACGCAAAGTCAAAGATTTTAGAAAAAGCCGCCACTATCTAGCACTTATATAAAAAAAGATAGTGATAAGCAATATTAAATTGTTCAAACAACTTTTTTGTTAACTTTAATTAAGTATTACCTCACTAAGTGAAAAAAGGAGAGAAAGGTAAAAATTGCCGAAAAACCGCACTATCAGGCGCAATTGATATAGATGAAGATAGACATAAACGATAATAATAAATTGTTCGAACAATTATTTTGTTAACTTGAATTCAGTATTATTTCACTCCAAATGAAAATTAAACAAAAAGCCAGAAATTTCAACAACAAAAACCGCATCTTTCTAGCATTATTTAAATATAATATTATTAATAATTATAATAAATTGTTCAAACAATTATTTTGTTAACTTGAATTCATTATAACTTCACTCCAAATGAAAATTGGACAAAAAGCCAGAATTTAAAGAAAATAGCATCTTTCTAGCATTATCCAACTTATGGAGGCGATATTTGAAAAGTGATATTTTATTCGTATTCTATGGCTAATTGTGAAGAGAAATGTTGAGTTTCAACTCGATTGAGATAATATCGAGGATTCTGAATAAGATTTACAAAAACGTCTTTTTTTCTTATGGGAAATACATGTTAAACTTCATGGGGCTTGCGGCACACCTAAATATCATTTTTTTTCAAACAAAAAAATGGATTTATTTTTGGGTGGATTCGAACAAATTTGGGGGGTGTCCCCATAAAAATTCGAAAAAAAAAATTGTTTGGACCACCCTACTCTACACTCTTTTGAAAAAAATGTTGATGTTTTTCTCCACCACAACATGCAGTAACTAAATCTGAGTAAAATTACCCGGTACCAGCGTAATATCGCGCGTCATGGTATTCTATGGAGCACATTACATCTAACGTTACAATTTAAAACCCCTAAACTCCAAAGTGAGCTGATATGTAGTTTGCCAAATTGACTTTCACGAGTATACCAATATCCTTATGATTATGCCAACATTTCCTGCTTTCGTGTGTAGCAGGATATGCGTACGTGCGGGCACGTGTACGCGATATACTTTCCAAGAGTGGGTCTATCGCCCACTCTCCCACACGTACATGTTCTGCTACATATTACGATACGCTCGGCTTCAGAGCGTGCCCTCCATGTAATTTCGTGTACGAGCTGTAATTTCCAATGTAGCTAACTATGTTATATCACGTAAATTTGTGGCTCACGCCAAGCTATTTCGCGATGCAGCGGGTGCACCGAAATTAACAGGGTCGCGAAACAGCTTTCCTATATCCGCCCCCTGGATTTCCAGCCCTCAACCCCTCAGCCCCTCAATTCCTCTTAAAGACCTCACCCCACTCGGTTCGTTTGTCATACATCGCCGCCCTCACGGTTGAAGACGAAAGTTGATCCAAACCAGTTCGTTAGAAGTAGCTTTAGAGTCGAAACTCAAACATCAAGAGAATTCAGACGCTTCGTTACTCGCCAGTGTTTCTCATAATATCAAGTACATCCTGGAAAAGAAATCGCCTCTTTTCCAACCTTTTCAAGACCCTTTTCAAGTTCTTTTTCAAGTTAACAGACAAGATTCACGAATGAGGTACACAGAGTTTATTTCGAGGGTTTCATTGTACCTGCCAGAATCTCTTATTCACGGGAGGGAAAATGAGGGGAGTGGCAGTGAAGGGAATGGACGAGAACTAGGGGGAGTGAGGTAGGGGAAGTATAAAACGTGGAAAGGGGAAGCATGGAAGTTGGAGAGAGGGAATGGGGGAGGTAATGTAGAGGGAGGAAATATAGGTAAGAGAATCGAAGTGAAGGTGGAAAGCGTTAGTTGGGTAAGTTAGGGAAAGTGTATTGTGTAAATGAGAGTCGGAAATGTAGGGAGGAGTGGGGAAGTAGGGGAAGGAAAATGACGAATGGTGGGTGATGATAGGGTCAGTAGGGAAATTAAGGAGGGAGAAGTAAGAGAAGTGAGGAGAAGTGATGGTGGAGGAAAAGGAGGGATAGAAGCCCAGGGGGGGGGGGGGAGAAGAGTAGGAAGGGGAAGTGAGAGAAGAGGAATTAAAAGAGGGGGTGATGAGTAGGAGCAATAAGGAGGATCAGGGGAGAGAAATTATGGAAAGAATTATTGAAAATTTAAATTAAAGGGGTTATTTGTGATTTACTCTCTGTTAATTCAACAAAAAAGTAATCAATTTGAGATTTTTCCACACATTGAGAAGAAGAAAACAGGCTTTTTTCATATATCTATTATATTGCTGAAAGTTGCGGATTTAAAAAACTTTAATTAGAGGGAAAATTCTGAAGCAAGTGTGATTCACGTCGTGATTTCAAGACGGTATCTCGTGGAATTTAACGGCCGAGCTTACGTGATGTGCTACAACAATGCCCTGTACGTGCTACTATAGGGCGTCACGACCTTCTATCTATCGTATCTCTATCGATTCTCTTGTGAATGCAGTGCCCCTATCGCAAGTCTAAAATCCTAAATAGTCCTGGCATTTAAGTCGTCCGTTCGATGCCACTTTACTCTTTCTATCTTTTCGTTTTCTATTTTTTCATTAATCCAGGTATCAGTACACACTATCGAGGTTTCGAAAGTCCAGAGCAATGAGAAACCAATATAGTGCTTGGAAAGTACCCATACATTTTTTAGTTTTAATTGATCGATTCACTGAGAAAGCTAGGTGTAAGAAACGATGCAGGTAATGGGTGAAATGGGGTAATGTCCAGCTGGGTAATTGATAGAGGGGTAAACTTGCCGTGGTGAATCACAGATTCTTTGCTGGATTCCGCTAGACGGCAGCACGTTACTGCGTAAGTAATGTGCTGCCGTCTAGCGGAGATGTATTGGTTTCTAATGAGCCGTGAAAGAGGTAGTTTGAGAATCTAATTTTGTATTGTGAATTCCTATATGCTTTGATTTCGGCGTATAAAATTATTCAGAAGAAAGTGGATTTCATTTCGATACTAAATAAAACAAATAGATGACTTTTCACGGTAAAAGATTAATTTTCAATCCAAAGGGATGAATTTGTGTGGAAACGGTTGAATCTTCGGCCAAAAAAGACGAATTGTACAGAATAGTTGAATTTCCAAGAAAATAATTAAACTTCCAACAAAATAGATCTTTTTTCATCAAAGTAGCTGAATTTTTAACGTACAAAAATCAATTTGCAACCAAGAAGATCGACTTACTATCAAAAGACAAGTTTTCAACCAGATAGATGATGTTTCAGTAAACTAACTTTCTACTAAAAAAGGCAAAAAGTCGAATATTTTATAAAACAGTTGACTTTTAAACAAGAAAATATACATTTTTAACAAGAAGGTGAATTTTCCATCAATGGAGATAAACTTCCAACCAAATAGATAAATTCGCCACTAAAAAAGATAAGTTTTTAACGAAAAATGGAATCATTCAATTTTTAATTGAAAAAATTAATTAGGTAAATGGATTTTTCAACAGGTTGAATTCAATTGTGAAAGACGAATTTTTAACAAAATAGTTTAATCCTGAACCAAAAAATGAATTTTCAGCAAAGAAGATTAATTTTCTACCCAAAAAGACGCCATTACAACGAAATACTTGAATTTTCTACTAAATAGTTAAATTTCAAACTCATAAAGGATGATTTTCTACCTAGAAGATTGATGTTCTACCAAAAAAGAGAAATCTTCAACAAAATACACGAATTTACAATAAAATTGTGTCAATTTTTAAGCCAAAAACACAACTTATCTACAAAGTAATGGAATTTTCAACTCGAAAATATGATGTTTCATTAAAAATGTTCATTGTAAACCAAATAATTAAATCTTACAATGAATAATTTAATTTTCCCCCAATAGTGAAACAGTCTCCCGAAATAGTTGGTTTTTCAAACAAAGATATGAATTTTCAAGTAAAAAGTTACTTTCAACCAAATAGTCGAATTTTTAACAAAAAAGTTAATTATGATAAACAGAAAGTATTTTTATTTGAAATAAAAAACAGTTGAATTCAATCAAAGAAGACGAACCTTCAACAAAATAGTTTGATTTTCAAACAAAACACATTAACTTTCAAAGTAAAAGTTGCAATTTCCAAGGTAAAAGTTTCAATTTTAAACCAAGAAGATTAATTTTCAACTAAAAAAGACAAGATTTCAACAAAATACATGATTTTTAAACCAAGTAGTAGAATTTTCAACTCGATTTAATCAATTTTCAATTAAAAGTATCAGTTCCAACCAAAAATGAAACAGTAACCTATTTAGTTGAAAGATTAACATTCAACCATGAAAAAAAAAGAATTTTCAACCAAAGAAATTAATTTTCATATCAAATGATGAATCTTGAAGAAAATGGAATTTTCAACAAAAAAATTCCACACTCAACCCAAAAGTTTTCTACCAAAAATATAATTTTTAACCAGAAAGATTAATTTTCTAACAAAAAAGGTGAATTTTTAATGAAATGTTTACATTCTCAAACAAAGAGATAAGTTTTAAAATAAAATGATAAATCTTCAATTGAATTTTGGACCAAACGAAATGAATTCCAAACCAAAAAACAAATAGTGGACTTTAAATTCGAAAATATTATAGTAGACTTTTCAATCAAATATATAAAAATATATTTTTAACATAAAAATAGTAGGATTTTGTTATTGGGTTCTATTAATTCAGTTTGTATTTCAGCGAAAAACCAAGACAAAATGTGAAAAGTGGCTGTTTCTTGCAAACAGGGGAAAGAAGAACAAGTTTCTAAGAAAGGTGTGAAAAGAAGAATATGGGAAAGATTGTGAAGTCTGAAATATAAAATCTATTCTCAAAGTTATTGTGTTATTATTAAACTATACCATTGCAGGGCCATTTTTCGCAAATTTTGCAAACTTTTAAGTAATACAGATTATGATAAATGTATTTTTCTACCTATCGATCTTCTTTCATTACGATAAAGATAAAAAATAGTTATACTGGAATGATATGGATGTGTGAAGAATATTGAAACAATTCGAAATGGCTCAGTGAATCTTTAAATCAAACTTTAACTGCATATGTGACAATATTTTATGGTAATTTTATGGTGCGCAATGGAGGTGTACGATTCATCAATACTGAAACGTGTTAAATAGTAGCAATTCTTCACAGGATATTCATCGATATGTGGAAGCAATAAAATTCACCTTTTAACTCTGCAAAACGTTTTGTAATGTTAAAACTTTGAACGTAAGGTCCTAAAAAATTTAATTCACAACTGGTGAGCTCAGATTTTTCCTGATTCAGTTGAACTAGAACCCGGAAATTTCCATTCAGATATATCCTATTCTGGACTCTTTCTCAAACTGACATACTTGTTTTAATTTATTAATTAGTTCATAAATAAGAAATTGTGTATAATTAAAAATAAGTGAAAACGTATCAACAAATTTCTTATTGGTGTTTGTTTCATGTATGTTTGGAATATCATCAATTCGATTATCAAACTTAAGTTGTAAAGTTAATAGCCCATTTATCACATTTTTAATAAGAGATGATTGCGAAACATAACTAAAAGGTTGATGCTAGAATTTGTTCTACTGTAAACATTTTACAATAAAATTGTGAAATTTGAATGTTTCTGTTTGCAATTGTAGTGTTTTTATTTATGATTGAAGGGTGGCAGTACAAAATTAGATTCGAGCTGAAGTGGTGTTGAATTGAGGCAAACAAATTTTTATTTTAAAAATGTTGTCAGGTTCGAGGAAATCGATGTGGAATTTGGCAATCCAAAAGCTTCACTGACATAAAAGTGAAGCAGGCTCGACTGCAGGTCGTGATAATAATTTCAATCTTGAGTTTCAAAAAATATATCAACGTGATGTAGAATTTCTGAATGCGGATAAATAAAGCTCGTTGTTGAAACGTTAGCCAATTCTAAGAAAAATTACCGAGAATTTTGAAATTATAATTTCAAAGGATTTGAAAATTGGCATTGGATAGCGATTGAAGACAGAATTTCTAATTATCTGCAGAAAAAAGAGCTAACTCCCGAGATGTCTGGATGCTTATTAAAAATGAAAAATGTTTGATTCACAAAAATTATTCTCTTCCGAGGAAATGAAAGCAAACTTTTTTTTTCCTAAAAATCCGAGAAAAGTAGGAAAACTACTTTTTTCATTCAATGATGAATATAATGACGAAGGAATGATTACTACGTTAAACTTTTATCTAAAACTCAACATACGTTTCAGTAACAATTTTGTTCTTAAATTATTGTTTAAAAAAATTATTTTTTGAAAAATACTTCTACCACAGTGTTTATTACATTTTTCAAGAATTGTTTATTTCAGTTAACCACTTTTTGATAATAATTTTGGTAATCTCGTTGTAAGTTGCCACCCTTACATTAAAATTGTGGTATTTAGAAAAAAAGAAAGGAAAATTTTAGAATGGATAATTTCGAAATTTTCCATTTTAAATATTTTTCTCTAAGAAGTCTTTCCTTTTTGACCATAGTTACAGATACCAAGATTTTGGGACGAATGGCATGACAAACTCAGATTTATATACTTCAAACTCTGTTGAAATTAACGCCTTTCAATTTTAATCTTTGATAATAAATAATTTGTTCAACTTTTAATTTCTCTGTCTAAAATGGTTGAATTTGTAATATTTTTATGTGAAATAGTTAAAATTCTGATATTTTATTGTGGAATGATTAAATTATATTTCAAACTGCATGATGTAAAGTATTCCACCTTAAAATTTGAAAACATGTTGGTTCAATAATTTTCACAAATTCAATCATGATAGATTAATTGCATTTTATTAATTATTATCAAATTAAAGTTTCAAATTGTTGAATTTCGGACGTAGGTTGAAGTGATTTGATTGTTAACATTTCATTATGAATTTCATTCAGTTTGCAACTATACATTGTACAGCCCCTGGATGCCTGTTATTAAAAAAAATTATTATTCTGGAGTTCATCATTTTTAAACTGTTTTATTTTTATAATCTTCAATTTATTCGTGAATTTGTAACAGCTACAATCTTCATATTTTTAAAATGTAGAACATTGCAATCCTTTCAACTTGAAATCAGTTATTGTTACACATAAAATAAAAGATTTCATTTATACAAGTAAATATAGAATAGAAGAAATATAGAATTTTCATAAAATAATCAAAATATAGTATAGCAGTAATAGGCAAATCATAGAAAAAATATTTTTTTCTTTCTTCCTTCATCCACTTTTTCCATCTGTTAAATTAAAAATCTGCCTATATATTGAAAAATCACGAAAATATACTTAGGACTTTTTTGAGGAATGTTAAATATGTGCAATGTATGTGTTTTTTGATATGCCACCTTTTTTTTAATTTTCGAACTAGAATTCGAGAATTTTTGGAAATTATTAAAGTGTATATAAAATTAGATATTATAAGAGCAATATTAAAAAATATTTATGAATTTAAAAAGGTGTTGACATGTTTAACAAGTTTGACTTACTGTAGTGATGAATCTGCATTCGGAAATCAAAAGCCATTTTGATATGAACAGGGTTTAGAATCTTTTAGCAATTTTGGATTATGTTAGTGTTTTTCGATGGAAATTCATATAAAAAAAATAATTTTGAAGAAGATTCACAATTTTTCACAATTTCGTGTCAGGTTGGCATTTTACGTCATTGGTATTTCCGAACAAGAAACATTATAATTGTGAACAAGATTCGGAATCTTTCAGCAATTTCGGATTTTGTAACTGTTTTTTGCCAAAAATTCGTATTGTTGTTGAAAAAATTAAGTTTTGAAGAAGATAAAAATTTTTCACAATTTTCTTTATGTTGAAATGTTATGTCGACAATTGGTATTTCCGAACAAAAGCCATTATATTGTGAATAAGATTTAGAATCTTTTAGCAATTTTGGATTATGTGAATGTTTTCACTAAAAATTTGTATGTAAAATTTAAAAAAAACATAAGATTCCAGAGTAGATTTACGATTTTTGTACAATTTCAAGTTATGTTGGCGTTTTATATCGGAAATAGATATGTTGAATACAAGATCATTAAATTTCAAAGAAGATCACAGAAAAATTAGATAATTTCAGTTTACGCTCGCGTTTTTTGCAGCAAATCGGTGTAGATTTTAGTCAATATTCACAATTTTCTAACAATTTCAGGTTATGTTATTATTTCTGATGGAAAGTCAGTGATTTAAAAAATATAGGTTTCAAGGAAGTCTGACTGTTATGAACAAATTTGACGCTAGTGTTTTCAACCGGAAATCAGTATTTTAAGTAAAAAATCATTATCATTTTTCACCGGAAGTCGTTTATATTAAACAATAATTATTGGACTTTAATACTGAAATTTACAACTTGAATACTATTTTAATTTGAAGTTGAGATATCACTTTTCATCAATTATAAAGAATGATTTCCTTGCGTTTCTTTTCTATTGTTTCGGATATTCGAATTGAAAAATTTCCTGAGAGTAAAAAAAAATAATAGTCGCATGAATAGCGTGCTTGTTTGTTTTCTAGCTTCAAATACATTCAGTGTAACAATCGATTGTCAATAAGCCAATAATGAAATATCAATACAAATATGGTAATATATGTAGAAAGAGAGGGAAAAGTGGACTCGATTACGAAAATTCATAGGTTTGCAGAAGACAGGAATGAATGTGCGACAAGGGACAGTGCTGGGTTGGGAGAGCACGAAGTCGTGTACGCAATAATTGGCTCGCCGCCGAATTTATCCTGGAACAATAATTAATTTGCCGTACAACCGCATAAATTATGAATGAAATTTGTCGGCCCCTGCGACCCTCGCACTCTTGATTTCGTGCAGTGTACCTGGGCTTACCAAGCCATGCTTCGGGGTCGAAAGGGCGAAGCGATTTGAAACGGCGCGAGCAAACAAACGGCCCCCTAACGAACTGCCTCGCTATGCAAACGCGTATTATGGCACAATGTTCCGTGACGTTTAAATGGCCCGCATTAGGCCTGGCCCACATGAACATTCAGCCCACCCTTATACCGTAACGATACTACCGAATTTCCCAGCCAGAAACTGCACTTCCGGAATGAGAGCATCACGAATAGTGGAAGAGAATCAGACTCGATAACGACCTTGAATTACATCTTAAAGGAGAGATAACGATCCTCACTGTGCTTCTGATTTCATGAATCTTTAAGTTTTAATCTCATCTCGATTGAATTGCGTTTTAATGGGCAAGATAAACTGAAATATTAACTTCCCTAGTATTAACGTAGTGAAATAGAACCAGGCTGGCCACTTAAATCTTGAACAATATACTCCCGTTTTGTTCCAAAATTTACACTTTTCGTTGCAGGAAAACAATTTGTTTAACTTGGTTGGTTTTAATGTAGTCGCTCAGACTATAACGCCCATTGTCCCACATTCGTGTTTATTCTCAAGGCAGTTCACCGAATCTGGGCAGATCTGAATATCTTCACCGATTTTTAGATCTCGGTACATTTCGTTGTTTCCAAAGTTCTGGAAATATACGTCGTAGGTGCCAGGCGTACCCCATCGCACAGTGAATGATGCGCACCTCTGTGCACAGCAAAGTGAGCTGTACGTACTCTGCCATCCGGCAGCCTCCTTTAGCCAAACCATTGAGGCCAGGTTAAGGTGGCCGGAGCGGTCCTTCTGATGCCATCAGTTATGTGCACAAATTCATAGCACTATATTGGTGTGTCATGTAGATAATATGTGTGTGTATTCATTAGTTGAAACTGATTAGTGACCACCGATCGATAGACCCATCGACATGGAGCTCTGTCGTAAGAAGATCGTTAAATCTTTTCTGGGTTTTCTCAAAGTTGACTAGTAACCCCCAAGAAATTTCCCCCTCAAAATAAAGCCTTTTCCTTGGGAGCTAAATAGCCTCTTTTGAAGGCACCGTCAAGTTGAGTTTGGTTCTGAAACACCAAAAGCCAAAACATAGAAAAATTTCCATTGATACCGGCACAGGAATGGAACCACAGGCCTCCTGCTCGGAAGACTGGCGTTCTATCGCCTGAGCCACCGAGGCTCGATTTGTTCAACTTTGTATGAAACAACAAAATTTTAAAAGAAATATGTTGCTTAACAATATTTTTATTTGAATTCAACAGAATAGAAAACTTGTAAATACAAAACAAAAAAACGCTTCAAAGTAGTTTAGGCGCGTGCACTATATGGTGTATCTATAATTGAGCCGCCGGATGCAAGAATCAGCTCGACGCTCGAAAACGCGTAAAAGTATTGCCCGATCGTCTCAAAAAATAAAAATGTTCAAAATCGAAAAATCAACTTTTCGAAAATGCAGTATTTTAGAGAATAGGGAAATAAAACTTTTTCCCATTAGAATTTTTTTCGCCAAACGTTTATTTGTAATAATAAAAACGAAATATTGAAAAAAGTTTCTCCCTAATATAATTAAGTTTTAAAACATAAATCGTTCTCACTCGGCCAAATATTATTGAAATGAGTTCATATTTTGCAGGACATATTCAAAACACTCTAGCGATGCCTAGGAAATCACGAGAAGGTTAACAACCGCTTATTGTTCAATAATTTTTCATTGCAAAGTGAGGTCAAACGATAATAGTGTTTTCTTGGTTTCGCCGGTAAAAAGTATCTAGGTAACTTCGACTTTCAAACAACTTCCAGTGAGTGATTTGTTCAGCAATGTTGAATTAATTTTTTTGAAAAATTTCATATCGATTCGTTAAAAGTTTACTGAGATATTTAGATTTGGAAAAAGTCCTCGACGTTTACCCGCGCTGTTAGCTAATGCGTCGCGAGGACTGCTCTGTCAGGCAGCGTTCTCGAAGTTCAGTCTGCGCGGGTAGACGTCGAGTACTTTTTCCAAATGTGAATATCTCAGTGAATTTTCAACGAATAGATATGACATTTTCCAAAAAACTTCATTCAACATTGCTGAACAAATCTCTCACTGGAATTTATTTGAAAGTCGAAGTTACCTAGATACTTTTTACCGGCGAAACCAAGTAAACACAATTATCGTCTGACCTGACTTTGCAATTAAAAATTATTGAACAGTAAGCGATTGTTAACCTTTTCATAATTCCATAGGCATCGCTAGAGTATTTTGAATATGTCCTGCAAATATAAACTCATTTCAATAATATTTGGCCGAGTTAGAACAATTTAAGTTTTAAAACTTAATTAAATTAGGGAGAAACTTTTTTTTAATATTTCGTTTTTATTATTAAAAATAAACGTTTGGCGAAAAAATTCTAAAGGGGAAAAGTTTCATTTCCCTATTCTCTGCAACACTGCATTTTCAAAAAATTGATTTTTCGATTTTGTAAATTTTCATTCTTCAAGACGACTAGACAATACTTTTACGCGTTTTCGGGCACCGAGCTGGTTCTTGCATCCAGCGGATCAATTGTGGTCTTTTTATAAATACTGTGCCTTCTCATCAAGAATTATTTTTCAAGTATACGTATAGATACAAAGAAATAGGACTTTGACAAGACCTTTGAGATTTATTTTCTATGATGATAAAAGTCTTCTAAGATAATCTTCTTTCTTAATTCAGAATGAAATATCTGGAAGACACTCATTTATTTTGAACGCTTCTTTGAACCTATTCAATTCGAATTGGTTGAAATATAAAATAAATTTTATGATCGAGAAATGTTTACTATTCCTCATAAAGTTTATGATTGTTGGGAGTTTGTCCCTGACGCTATTGTTCTGTTTTTCAACTTTTGTTTCTCAGTTTGATTTTGACTCGCACTAGGAGAAAAAAGGAAAAAAAAAAACAAATTGAGACGCAAATTTCTTGCGCACCAAGATTGAATTAATTGTAAATTCTAAAGTCAAAGTTCGTGCTTTACAGTGAAGTTTTTCCAGTTCAAATATGTGATTATATGAAAAACATATACCTCCAGTTACATCAAGATCGATCTTTGCGAGAATGATCGTATTCGTAGCTTCCGGAGCCTACATATAGAATATGTTTGCAAAACTATCTGAATAAGTTTCTGTATATCAAAAGTGACATGTGTGAACTGACTGGCGGGTTGATTTTGATTTTTGTGGATAAGCATTTCTAGTTAATTGACTTTAAAGTGAAAATGCGTTGTTCCCTCGCTACCCCATGCAAGTTCTTAATCAATTCATTAATACTTATAAAATATATATTGCTTATAATGCAAAATTAAACAATTTTAATTATAATTCCTTCATTAATTTTCAAGATTTTACAATGATTTTTATGTTACAGGCCATTTCCGGATAATGAATTCCTTGAAAAAATGATTGAATCATGGGGCTTGCAAATTGTGTTCTGGATTGCAAAAAGTGTCTTAGAGGCTGTAAAATGGTATTTTGGATTGCAAAATATGTCAAAAGTGTCGTATTGCTTATACGCGTATTTGCCATTCATTGGTCATAGGGCATAGCAGGTTTTTATATACTTCCATGGATTTATTTTATCAAAACGAATAAGTTTTATACCTAAACTATAGGTGTATTTGAAAAATCTAACCTTACAATGGTTAGAAAAGTTCACAAATAGGTATAAATATTATCATAGTTACATTCGATCAAAAATTTTTGTATGGAGACAGCTATAAACATTATGCTAAATTATATCTACTAATTCTCACTCCGTGTTTGAACGAATTCAGTTTACAGAATCTGGTAGTATTGCCAGAGCTGTGATGAAAATTCTTGAATATTTGAATATTCCAAATTCATTGTTCGCCGTTTTCGCGATATTTCATGAATCTATATGAACCTTTTTGTTGACAAAGGATGTATTTATAGAAAATATACGTATGTATTTTCTTCTTACTTATTATCGAAATTAGAAAGAAAATACATCTAAAATGATTTTGTTAGAAAAACATAAAATTGAGAAAAAAATGTATTCTTATCTGATGCGGCTCTAAACATAATCAAAAATAATTAGCATTATTTAGGAATGCAAGCTTTTTGAATTTCATGATCCTCACTTAACTTACTTTCCCAACATTTTAAAAAGAGCAATGTACACACACACACACACACACACACACACACACACACACACACACACACACACATCATGAGAATTTGTTTAAAACTCTTTATTGCAACCAAATTTGTTTAATTTAAGTATATTTTTTCAGCCGATCTTTGGCTTGATTATAAAATTCATTTTTTCAAATAGGCTTCTCAATTTTATTGATGCTTTTTTCTCTCATATGAAATTGTAGATGTGAGACTTTTAATTAAAATTGAGCAAAATTAAAAACATCAAAATTTTAGAAAGATTATTACTGAAACTTTTTAACAATGAGATTCACAACAATTTTCTAGTTTTCATACATTTTTTTGAGGTTTACAATTTTATTGTATACTTCATTATATCAGAATGATGCACAGAACACGGGAAGAGATTAAGAATTTTTTAGTACGAATACGTTTTTTAGAGCCATAGTTTTATCGTATACTTCGTAATAAAGTTTATCGGCGAGATAGACAAAACTCCTATGCAGAAATTTTAAAAGGTAATATCCAACTCACGACTGCGGGCGAGAAAAGAAATTTAAAAAAAACAAGTTCATGCACTTTTACATTTTTTGAACCTCGTATGTCAATGTATTTTGATGCGCTGATTACGAAGATATGATTATGGTGAATGAAGTTCAAGAATCTCTAATCGGTTGAATCTTTTTAAGTCCCTTGAAATTTTATGAAATTAAGTAAATAATACAGAATTTTACGTAGAAAATTTGGGGGAGGGATCAAAAAAATCTTACGAAGCCTTACGATCGGGTGGAGGGGGAATTAATTTAAAAAATCATCCTTACGTAATTAATGGACGTGCCATCAGTGAAGTGCTACAACATAACTGTTTCATTAGTCAAAACGCTCAACTCCTAATTTAGTTAATAAAATTTTCACTAAATGAGTTTCAAAAAACAATTTAATTTGTAGGTGTGAGTGGCGTATGGTGCCTGGCTTTGAATAAAATGTCCCGTGAATTATAATTGAAATCGGATTTTGTTGTCTGTATTTTTTTATGAGAAGCTCACATTATCAGATTGCATATGTCATTACTCAAAACCGTTTTTTAACTACGGCATTATTTGATATTTAATTTATGCGTTGATATTGAATTTTGGTCAGCGTACCCGATACCATGGGGCGCGGTGTCCGTCATATTACTGCCGGTTTATTTTAAGAATATGCACATTTTGAAATATAAAGTATACAATGTAATAATGCTTGAAAGTGAAATTTAACGAAAAAAAATTACTCGAGACGATTATTGCGAAATCCTACTTATTGATCCTATTTGAATCCTATTTATAAATTGTTCAACCCATGTGATTAGAATCACCCTAATAAATGAAAAAAATGGTTTGAAGTGTATTTAAGATTGGGAATTGTCATTAGGAATGGAAATAACTTTATATTAATAAGGTTTAATATTTTGTGGCTATAGCCTCAAAGTTTGTGCTGGTCTCTTTCAAATGAATAAAACTTGAAATTTGGTGGTTAAGTAAAAGGAATCCTTTTAATTATATTTTAATAGGAAATTAAAATTAAGAATGGAAATACGTTTATAACCTTCATAAAAAAATTTTCTCACATTTTTAGGTTTCAATCACGAATGTCACTTGTTAGTCTCTTTCAAAAGAATAAAACGTGAACTTAATTAGTACTTACCGTAACATTATTGAACATAACTTCAAATCACGTTTCAATTTTCGTCCTTATCTATATTATTGACAACCTTAAATTTTATTAGACGGAACAGACAACAATCAGAACAATATTGAAATTATGAGATTCACAGGATAACTGATTTTCTGAGTTTTCCTACATTGTCGATAAAATTACCGACCTGTTATCAAGCACTGTAACAATCTCCACATAATTTTTGGGACAACATGCCCCGTGTGTCATGTTGCAAGGTATTAATAATTTTAATGAATCTCTAACGTTCACAAAAACAATTCATGATACCACAAGTTTAAAATACTTTACCTATTAGAATGTGATGTTTTCATGCTTCAAGCTACAAGTATTTCAAAAAATGCTATAAGTGCTTAATTTCTGTTAAAGACTTTTCATCTGTTTCCGCCAGAAAAGATTTTTTTTATTAAAACTCTTTTCACATGTATTTCAAAACAAAAACGTCATCACATCGCTATTTGCCCAAACGAGGAAAGTCATTTTATTTAAAAAACTAACTTGAAAATCCATAAACGTGGGCGTTTTTTGTAATGGACACCATGACCTACACCGGCACCATACCCCACTCTCGCCTAAATATAATTATTCAAATGCGTGATGCTTTTAAGCAATTCATACAATAAGTCGAAATGAACAGAAATTTAAGTTTAATTTCAATTATTCGCAGTGGAAAACTTTACCGTAAGATTAGTGAAATTGAATGGAATAAGATCCGTGACATTTCGTTAAAAATTAGATTAAATTTTTTAATTCGTTAAAATTTCGCTCGTTTTTTTGTGTGTATAATTAAATATTTTTGGTTATTATTATTATTCATCATGTATCCTATTTCTATAATTTTGTTTAAAATAATATGAACAGCCCTAAATAAATTTATATATACAGTATGCATATTGATAAGTCTTGTCAATTAATATAACATAAATAAATAGAATAAGATAAATATTATATTAATTCCAAAGCGAAATTTTATTCTACAATGCAAATTTGTAATGTGAGCATACTGTTACCAATTATTTTGTCTCATTATCTGGTATGGTATCTACTTTTCAGCAGACGATATTTTATAAACAACGTTTAGTCAAACACTAATATTCTGATACCTGGGTTTATTTCGAAGGCTTTCAATAGAATGAGAAAATAAAATAGTACAGAAAAACTGCAAAATACATGGTGTGAGCATTTCAAACAAACGTTTATACATATTATATGAGATCGTGAATGATTAAACTTAATGTGAAAATTTTAGTAATTGAATTAGTAATCAAGTGTCTGACTAATGAAATAGACATATTTCATCACTTCACTAATGAAGTCGTAAAAAAATCACAAACTCATTTCACTAAAGTAAATTAGTAAAAATATTGACTTATTCTTTGTGGTTTTGATTACCAATCAACTATAGTTGATTAGTGATCGAAACTTCACTATAGTGAAGTTTTCTTCTCGATTCTTTTATATATTAAATGGTAGATGTGAAGTAAATCACCCAAGTTAATATTTTATCGTAAATAAAGTAGGATAAAATATAGTAAGTGTGTCAACAATAATTTTTTTTCTGTTTTGAAGTAATACATGTCACCGGGTCAACCGTGATTTAATTCAAGAAGTGATCAATCGCTTTCTAGTCGGCTTTTTTAGTTGAATTTAATAGTTTTCACTGCCTTCTCTGGATATAATATGCACAACTTCAAATAATTTCATATATACTAGACTATTACGTGCGCGCTCAAGCGCGCGCTAAAATTTGTATTTGCGTTTCTCCTTTAGTCAATTTTGAAATTACTATTTATTCATTCAAATGTCTTGACCAATGAAATTTTGATTTCATAGCACAAAAAGCATTGAAGAATTATTTTCATTGAATCATTGAAATAATGTTTACTTCATATTTTTCTGAAATTTTGAATTATCAATAACCCTTTAAACTATTCCAGAGAAAACTAAGATATATATGCACATCAATTCGGAATGAAAATTCAGATACATTTTTAAAAAATTCACTATCATTTCTGAAAATTTAATGTATTAGTAACCGTCCATACTAATTTCAGAAAAAAAACATATTCACATACAATCTTGAAAATTGAATGCAGACACTCGCTTCACAATATCAGCTTCATTTCAAAAATAATGTAATTAGTGGTATTACAAATTTGAATGAACTTTCATTATGCAAATTGTATCCAGTATTCAATGATATAACCTGAAAGTAAATGATCAATTTATGTTCCTGAATTAAAAACAATTTAAATTCAATATTTATGTAATTCAATATTGTGGTTAAAATTAATCAGCTTTCAAATAATCATACAGTTCACAACATGAACACCCTTAACCAATTATTTTCATGAAAACAATCAAATTATTTTCACTTCATATTTTTATTTTTTTATTTTAACTTTCAGTTATGAATATTTTGATTTATTATTAATCTTTTGGAAAAATTCCACAAAATTCACCTGCTAATAGAATCAATATTTAATCAATCATTTAAAAACATAAAAAGCATTACACAAATATTTTCATTCAAATATTAAATTAATTTTAAATTCATATTTTTTAAATTTTTAATTGCATTACTTGAATATAAATGATTAATAACCTTTTATACAAATTTCTCAAAAAATCTGAACATATTTACATATAATCAGCTAATAATTAATTAATCAGTTTAGAACATGGAAAGTATCAAATAATTATTTTCATCAAAGATTAAAATAATTTTAATTTCATATTGTCATGAAAATTTGAAATAATTTGTCAATCATTCTTGTTCAAATAAATATAAACGTGGGGTGTATTTTGACGTTTAAAGATTTGCATAAATTTTTAGGCAAAGGGAATTTTTATAATGATTTAATTAGTAAATTTGGAGTACCTTCTAAACTAATTTTAGGAAAAGTGAAAACATATGTACATATAATTTTGAAAATTGAATTCAGATACTCATTTCGTAACCTCAGAAACAACTGGAAATGTATGTAACTGGAATAGGGCTATTTTTAATATAAACTTTTATTATACAAATCATAGCCAATATTCAATTACATAATCTCAAAGTAAATAATCAATTTATGTTACCTAATTGGAGAATATTGAATTTCAATCTTAATGTAATTTTATATTGTGAACAAAATTAATCAGCTAATTCCCAATTAATCAGTTTACAACATAAAAAGTATGAAATAATTACTTTCATTGAAACTTTCGAATAATTTTTACTTTATATATATTTTTCTTTAAATGTGGACTCTTCTTTTATTAAATTTTATTCATAAATCATCTTCTAACCAATTGCAGAGAATGTGATTTTTAATAGAAACAGTTAATATTTAATTAATGAGTCCATAACATTTAGAGCATTCAATAATTATTTTCATTGAAACATTAGAATACCTTGTATTTAACATTTATTACATTTATTCACAGCATCAAAAAAATTTGAAAAAATTATATAATTGTAATGGAGATATGTTGAAGAGAAAATACATTTTGAAAATAGCAGCCAATATTAAATCACATAACCTTAATGTAAATAATCAAATTATGTGACTTAATTGAGAACAATTCAAATTCAATCTTTATGTAATTCACTTTTTTGAAGAAAAAAAACGAATCAATCACTAGTTAATAATAGTTAATTGATCCGTTCATTACATAAAAATCAATCGAGAACATTATTCGCATTGAAACATAAAAATGATTTTTATCTTATATTTTTCTGAAAATGTCAATTATCTATAATCTTTTTAACTAATTCCATAAAAACTTGAAACACATTTATATATAATTTTGAAGATTAGATTTAGATAATTATCTCACAACATTGAAAACATTTTTAAAATTATGAAATAGGAATAGAGGTATTTTAAACACAAATAAACATTTATTATACAATGCATATCCAATATTCGATTACATAGCGATTCCTTCTATACCACAATCTTACGCAAGATGGAGGTTACCTTTTTTGATATGAAGGATTTGAACTTTTATTCCTGAAATTTTAACTTATTCATAAAATAGAATCTGTAAAAAAAAAAAAATTGATTAGCATTTCGAACTCGAAAGTTTATTGCCTCACTACCCGATTCGGGTAGTGTTTCTAGGTGGATAAATACTACCAGTGTGGGTCCACCACACCCACGACGGGTCAACAACACGCAGTATTCCCCGAACGGTCACCCATCCAAGTACTAACCGCGCCCAACACTACTTAACTCAGTGATCTAACGGGAACTGGTGTTTTCAGCGTGGTATCGCCGTTAACTGTAATGAATCTGTAAATGAAAATTTAATTAATATATAGTCATTCAACAACGTAAGAAACATTTAAAAAAATAATGAAATGATCAGTTCAGAAAATAAGAAGCACGGAACTATAACTTCCATTAAAAAATGCAATTAATTGTTACTTTATATTTTTCCAAACTTTATAATACATCACTGCGGTAGCACCACGAATCTTATATAGTCGAGTAGACTTTAGTACATACAATAATATCGGCCGAAATATAACGCGCATATCATGAGGAAGTTAGTCATATCATCCAAAGATATAATATCTTTAATAACAACTTACATTGGAAGTAATAGTAAAAATAAATAAATCGAAAGAGTTATCGGCGATCGATAAAACGAGAAATCTACTTTTTACTTCTGTTGGTTTCAATTTTAAATATATAGAGGTCACCCTATGACTTACTATTACTAACACGAAATCTTCCTGAATAAAATTACGAGTTTTCATCTATAGGATTTTCATTACCCAATTCTTATTTTTCCATGATGAATTTAGTCAATATTTTGACTGATCGATTCAGGAATTTACTACTAGTCTTCAGTAGCTCACTCTCCTCTGATTGAATTTGTAGAAATACTACAGTAGTTAATGGAATTTCATTTATATTTATATTTAGAGAGATCTTCTTGAAAAATCCTCTACTTGAATTTTCGGAAGTAAATTATTACTATACGAAGTATGAAGAAGATAACATACATAGAATTTTATGAGCTGGATATTTTAGTTTGTCATCTTCAATACTGCGCTTTAGGAATAATGTAAATTTGTGGATAATTTAATGTACAAGTTATCTTATTTTTTCTTTAAAAAAAGTAATACTGGCTTTACAACTCAACAAAGTTTATTAATAAAGACCGTGTTCAGATTCACCGAAGTTTAGTTGGCGTGGAACAAATATTTTAGATGATGCTATCATGGGGTGTTGCAAAATGAAATTGACTATTTTAAATTTTCTAATTATTTATTTTCGACAACATATGATGGCCGTAGGGAGTTAATCAATACATTGTAATAAAAAACACTATATTTTCTGCGACCTCTGCAAGTTCTGAAGGAATGAAGGTTGATCTACCCCGGCGGATGCTTCCTCCTAAGTTTTTCGCGGCATTGTCTTTGTACGTCTGAAATTGATAATTTACGTGTTTGATTATTTAATAACAATATTTTAGTATTGCCGTATTCAGTTAAGTAAGAATGGTTATTTGTCATCAAAGTGCTCAAAATAGGTGATTTTTTGCAAAGCCCGTCCAAAAAAGTTGTGTTATGAGGAGGTAACGAAAAATACAAATTTTATATTGCATAGAGTGGAGTAAAGAAATTTTGTTGAGAAAAAAATTTTTAACAAAAAAAGTTTGGAAATAAAATGTTTGAAATAGAATTTTTTTGAAGAAAATGTGTTGTCAACAAATGTCAAAAATTTGGTGAGAAAATTGTTTGAAAAAAAAATTGTTGAAATAAAGATTTTGAAACCAAAATTGAAAAAAAATTATTTAAAAAAAATTTTCTGTCAGTGTCTAAAGTACCTCATGTCGAATGTCCGCATGCGCAGCTTTTACCAGCTTCGAACTGTGCATGCGTGAAAATTGCTCGCACACAGTCTGCTCAAATAAGGTCCTTTAGGCACAATTTAGAAACATGAAAACGTCAACTTTTGAGGTCGGTGTTGCAAAAATGTTCATTAGGGTGGTCCAAAAATCCATTGCGGCATTTTTTCACCCGGAAAATGACCCGAAATGTGCAAAATAGCAGTTTCATGTATAATTCTAATGTGATTAAAAAAAGTATATCCAGAATAAACACTGATTATTATTTAAAAATTTTTTATTTCCCCCGTTAATCATGATAAGATAGTATTTCTTGTGAATAATGACACAGTAAGTGAATGTTGAGAATAATATTTTTCGTTGAAGGAATTTCTCAATTGTTTAAACAATTTATATTTGCTTCGGTTTTTGTTTTTATTTCAAATCATCAAAAGTTCATATTTCCTGCAATTAATGACACACTTGATGAATTTTAGGAGTAATTCTTGGTCTCAAATATTAAATAAGACCAGTAATGGACAGCAATTTAATATTTACCATCAAAAATTGATTTATACCCTGGTCAATACAATAAGATCATTTGCTTAATTTTAGGTCTAACATTTTTTGTTGAAGAAGTTTTGCAATTGTTTAAACAATTCCCATTATTATTATTATTGAAATTCAAGAATCTTAAATCAGACTAAAATCAAATTAAAAATCCCATTTAGCGTCCAATAATCAAGTCAATATATAGAATTGCTGAAAATAAAACAAGAATTCAACGATAAAATTTGGAAAACCATCACAAAATGCTCCTATTGCAATTCCTAAAAAACAAAATAAAAAAATTGTAAACAAAATAAAAAATTCTCATTTTTCTTTCCTATTTTTGTCCAAAGAAACAAATATTTTTATTTTGTTTTTTAGGAAATGCAATAGGAGCATTTTATGGCGGTTGTCCAAATGTTATCGTTGAATTCTTGTTTTAGTTTCAGGAATTCTATATATTGATTTATATTATTATTGTTTGATGAATTAATAATTATTGACTTCTGACTTTTCATTGGAAAAGTGAAGAAAATTATAGTTTTCTTTCAATTCATTCACAATATGTCGCTTATTACAAATAAGTTATACTTCAGTTATTCAAATTTATAATATAATAAAACAAATTGTTCAAGCAAATAATAAATATTTGAACGCTCAAAGTATGAATTCCAAAAGAAAACTATATCCTCATACTGACCGACATAGTGAAAGAGAATTTTGGAAACTAGAATTTTCTCTATATTTTAGCCGCGAAAAGTCACAAGGGAATGATTAATCATGGTTTAATAGATATTTTATTATGTCTCAAGCCAAAAATATTTTTCCTAACATTCATTATGAAAAATAACTCGAAGAAAAAATTATGTTTAACGTCCACTTCCTGTGTCATAAATTAAAACGATTTTTTTTTTAATCACAGCGACAATTGTAATTTTTGAAGAAATAATAATTATTCATATTATTTGATTTTTTTAAATATAATACTTAAAAACTTGTCTCTAATCGAATACAAAAAATGCATGCTGAAAATTAAAAAAAAAAAGTGAATTTCAAATGTAACTGCTACAATGAATAGTTGACTGAATATTTAACTTATGGAGCAGTTAAATTTCAAGACAAACAGAAGAATTTCCTACAACAAAGTTGAATATATAACCAACTAATCAAATTTCCACTTAAAAAAGTAATGTTCAACATGAAAATTAATTTTCAAGAAAGCCGTTCAAATTTGAACGAAAGAGTTGAATTTTTACTTAAAAAGAATTATTTTCAACAAAAAGTTAAATATTTCATATTTTAATCAACAAATTCTTATTTTAAATTGAAACCAGTACAACATAATACATAAATTCATACAAATAATTGAATTTTCAACCAAGAGGATTAGTTTTATACTGAAAACCAATGAAAAGAATCAACTTTCAATTTTCATTTTCAATTCTGGAAAAACAGGAGAACAGGATTGACACTGCAATAAATAAGAATTTTGATCATTTATAGCCTAAAGAATAATAGTTTGAATGAATAATTAATTTCATTTCCAATACTTTTAAAATATTAGGTAAGAAAACTGGAAATTTTGCTCAGAAAATAATACCTGACAAACAGATGTTTAAAAATATGATTTATATTTAGATCAAATAAAAACTTTCAATTTGTTCTTAGTAACTCGCAGGCTTGAATATATCTTACGTATGAATTGGTTTTGATCATGTGGGGGGGGGGGGGGGGGGGGGGGGGGGGGGGGGGGGGGGGGGGG
>CAKNXH010000140.1:188831-260639 GCA_932178445.1 Andricus quercusramuli | reverse complement strand
CCCCACTGAAAAGAAGTTACATAATTTATTGACGGACCCTAAATGAATGTGAAATCATTCTCTTGAATCTTACCTTTTTTTCCTATCGCGACATAAAGGCATCCATGTCCTTTGCAACAAATTCTAGCGTCTTTACATTTTCTTCCGTGATCGTCACATGCGAAAACAGCCGCACACAGGAGAGCGAGAAGAACGATGATAGCAAGCTTCATTTTAACTGCTCTTCTGCTTCGGTTATGGCTTATATACAGATTTCTCCTCCATAACAGTTTGAAGATAATCATCACAAAACTATGTGCAAACACATCAAATGAGAATATTCCCGCAGCATCTTTTGGTATTTTTCGACAAATAGCCTTGTCCGGATCCGCCTTCGATCTTCCAGTTTCGCCAATCAAGTTTCCCGGATGTTTGCTATTCGTTCTGAAAAGATCGTCGAGTTCGCAGGGTCACATAATTATGAAAAAGTCATTTCTGTTTTTTTTTTTTTTTTTTTTGATAAGTAGGAAACACCCATTTTTGTCCCTCAGGTGAAGCAGGATGGAGCACCAAGTTTCACAAATTTAGAAACTGAGGGAGTGCAGTATGAAATGAAATTAGAGAACTGAATGGAAAGTTCTATTCTTTATACAATGTGATAAATGTCGAAAAGACAAAAAATAATTCGCTTATTTGTGAAAAAACATAGCGTCACTCAAATATGATACGTGCTAGATACTTTGTCAATGTCTTGAATTAAACCTAATTAGGTCATTTTGATGTAGAAAACTTGAAAGAAGATAGCATAATGTGAACGATTCAAGGTGTGTTTGAATATCATTATTGTTTGAATGAAGATTGACTTGCTACACAATCGCATTATTTGGTTGAACTCTATTATGATGTCCTGATTACTATTTCAATAAAATTAAAATCATAATAATAGATATTTTTATTATAAGGAAAAAATGATAACTTTTCTCTACAGACTCGATTTTCGGATTTTCTTCCACCACTTACTTGTATATGATTTCAGAAAATACTAGCAAAAGTTTTAACTCAGTATCCTTATCGCACAACTGCCTTTTATCCACTCATGCACACTACGCAACAGGGCGGTCAACATTTTTTTTATTGTCATGCATGTCGCCCGCAAATTTGTTCAAATTCACAAAAAAGGAATTAATTTCTTTTTTTTTAACAATTAACAATGAAGTTGCACGTTTTTTTCAATTTCAGTGACCGTGAAAATTTTTGTTCAACCGGGAATTTTTAAAATGATCTTACTATTCGAATTTCAGTCAACTTGAAACATTACGTTGAATGATTTTCTAAATATATTTGATATCTGCTACAAATTTCGATTGAAACTTCTTAATACTTCTTGTATTTTAGAAAAGTGATTTTTTCAGCATTTTGAAAATCCTACATCCCATTGTTTTGGTTTTCATAGAATTTGAAAATGTGTCAGCAAGAAACTTTGTAAGTCTTTTTGCCATTTGCCAGAATTTTTGATACACATTGCTGATACTCTTTTTTGCTTATCATTAACATTAAAACATCAGAACTTTTGAAACAAAAAAAAAACTGATGCTCGAAAGCTTCAAATTAAAGCATTAAAAGTAGATTTCGAAAATTTTACATCATATTGTAGATTTTGGAAGGTGTCAAAAAAAAGCTTTTTTTAAACACAGTGTGATAGAAGATAAAATTTTGAATGTTCAAACAAGAACGATTTTGATGTGAAGAAAGAAAAAAAAATTAATTAAATTGATGCATTTTCAAGTCTGAAAGACGAATTTTCTGCAAAGCAATTAAAGTTTCAACTCGAAAGTATAAATTTGTAAAACAAAAAAAAAACTAATTTTCAACCAAAGAGATGAATTGTCGACTAAAATGATAAATATTTAACCAAAAACGGGAATTTTTCCACCGAGAAGATTAATGTTCAACCAAGAAGGCTAATTTTCGACAAAATACATAAATAGTCAACCAAATAGTTGCATTTTTAGCTGAAAAAAATGTCAACCAAATGATGAATAGTTGAATTTTCAGTTAAAAAAATAAATTTTTCACCCGCTAGTATGGATTTTCAACAAAGATGTGAATTTCTATCAGGAATGCCAAAAAGACGACTTTTTTCGCGACAGTTGATTTTCCAGCCAGAAAATATGAATTGACTGGCCTGACATTTTTTTTTTATTGTTTCAAATGAAAATTAAACTATTTCCATTTTTGGTTGGAAATTCACATTTGCTAGTTTAAAATTTAACTATTTTGTTTTGCAGATTCATTGTTTTTGTTAGGAATTCAACCATTTGTTTAAAAATTCATCTATTCTGTTAAAAATAAATATTTCCTCCTGAAATTTTATAAATTCAAAACGTTTAAATTTGAATTCAATACCACATTAATTTGAAACACTTTATTCCATGCAGTCCACCCCTTCTTTCAATTCCTCAAAATTTTTGATTCAATAAAATTGCTGATTTTTAAATTCTTCCAATTCAAGATGAGTAATTTTTTAACGATATTGAATTCAAAATATATAGACAATCGACGTATTTATTGGAAACTATAATTTAAGCAGTGCAAGTGAAATATAAATTCGTTCATTTTTTATTAATCAAGTTTGAAATTTTACGATTTCCGTCGATTTTGGCTTCAAAATATTCAACCAGCGCTATAAACATTATCCACTGTATTGAAACAATAAGAAGGAAATATTGTTAAACAAACATGTTATTGCTCAAACGTGGAATAGTGAGAACTATTTACGCATTCATAGTTCCGTTTTCATCACTTTACTCACGATAAAAATAATATTTTCAATGCGTGTTCAAAAGGTATTTAGGACTTTTAGAGGCTTGGAAGAAATTACGGAATATTTTTAATTTTTCGGGAAATATTTTTAATCTCTTAAGAAATTCTAACATTCCTTGATATATTTCAAGCTGACTCGAATTATTCTTAAGACTTTTACAAATCTTTCAAATTGAAAAAAAGTGTTTAAAAATGTTCTAGATTTTTTTTAACGTTTTAAGAAATCTTCTGGAATGTTCAAAGTTGTTTTTAAATATTCTCTTGAAATTGAATGTTTGAAATAAGATATATTTCAAGTTTTCCCAGGAATCTCAAGAAAAAATTCTTTAAACCTATACATTTTGAAGTCTTTTCAAACTTTACAATTTTTTCAAAATTAAGAAAATGTCCTGATAATCTTCCAGATTCTTTTTCAACAATTTTGGAAATCTTTTGACAGGTTTTAAAATCATTTCAAATATTATCACAAAATTAATTCATCAAAATGAAAGTAACTCATTTTGCTATATATCTTCAGAAAAAGGTATTATTCTCTCGAAACCTTTCAAAAATTTCAAAAAGCTTTTTAATTTGTCTTTCGATATTTTAAAAAATCTACATTGCAGGGACAACTGAAAAATCCCGAAAAATAAAATTCCCGACTCTGTAAAATATCTGAAGAACCAAATATTCGAAATAGAAAATTTCAGAAATTACAAAATTGTCGACAATTAAAAATTTCCGAATTGGAAAATTACCGAATAATAAAATTCTGGACAATTTATAATCTTATCTTATTTCAGAATTGTCGATAATGAAAAATTCACAAAATAACATTGCTAAAATAAAATTGCCGGAAGTATAAAATATCCGAAACTATAGTGCTTCGGACATGGGAAGATTTTCGAATTATGAAATTCCCCAACCTAAACAATTGCAAATTCTTTTAATAATGGAATAATAAATACAATACGTTTACACAATTAGCATATTCTTCATTTCATCATTTTCTAATTAAAAAAACAATTTAATTTCATTTAATATAATTTAATTTCTTTTAATAATAATTTCGTCAATTTTATTACGAGGAGTATCTATTATCGGGAATTTTAAGTTTCAGTAATAGCATACACTGTCGGAAATTCTTTGTTTCTAATGATCTTTAAGAATGATGTGCATTTTTCTTAAAAATTTTCAAAAATCGTTTTTTTTTTAGCTAAACTTATTTTATTAACATATTTCAAAATTAATTCAAGAACCCAAAAGAGTCCTTGATTGGAGACAAATAGATTGACCAGTATTAACCAATTGTATTGAAGTGTACGGAAGTAATGGTAATTTATATAATTTGAAAAATCTGTTTCACACACAGAAAGTTTTTCAATTACCATAATTCAAAGTTCATGTTAGGATAGAAAAGGCTCCTTGATTAGAAACATTTTGATTGACCTATTTAGATTTTTTTATTTTGACTTCCTCCATGAGGAAGCAAATATATTTGCTAATTAATTATGAGGAAGCAAATTGCTCATCAAAAGAGCATCATCAAATTGTAAATTCGAACAACCTGGACAACCCAAGATCGATTTCACAACTAGTTCAAATTTGTTAGACTAATGAAATAATAATCTTATTATATAAAAATGACACCAGTTCTGCTGTGTTTTATGGAACATCGTAGTGTTTCTGTAAGATGCTTTTCACGTAAAAAATGTGAGGTAAAATAGATAAGGTGTATCAATAAAATTCTAGTTTTTCATTCTGATTGAATAACACGTGTTGGTGGAGGTTACATAGCCTATTTACAAATTTCACAAGATTGCCTTTCTATTATTTCAATAATGTTGGAAACTTTACAGAATCGCGTGCTTCTATTAAACTTTATTGTTTTTTACGCCTCTCATTCTTACAACTCTTCTAAAGTTAATATCCAAGCAAAAATTGAAAAGTTAAGAGCATTCAAGAAATTTCAAACATAATGGTTTTAAGATTTTCAGAAATGTTTGTTAAAAGTTCTGGTAGATAACGGGAAGACTGAAAAATTATCCTAATGTCATTTTCAAATTGATTGTGCTTTAGTATTATGTTTCTAATCGTCATTCCGTTTTATTTATTTTTTCGTTAAACCTAAAATTTTCACGTTTTTATAGTTCATCTCTCAATCTGAATTAGTGAAATTTAACTGAAAAATCAGTTCAACTTAAAGCTTATATTGATTATTATCAAAAACAATACAAATATCATTTCAATTTCACTGTAAATTAGTTCGATTCTTGGCACATATTACATCATATCGTTGGGTGTTTTAAAATAAAGTTTATTGTTTTGAATCATCTAATTATTTATTTTCTACAATATAAATTAGCTGTGAAAAGTTACACAATATATTTTACTAAAAATCTATATATTTTCTGCGACCTCTGCAAGTTTTGGAAGAATCAGGATTTCTCCTCCTTACATCGATCCAATCACGTTACTATTATCCAGCACTGCTGCTCTGCAACTAAAATTGATAATTGTCATTTAGGGCGTATCGACAAAAAATCACTTTTGGTATTTCCTGTTCCGTAATTAACTTCTATCGTTCAACCGGAAACAAATTATTGCCTCAAAAATAATGAGGAACATGAAATTTCTCGTGATTTTTACTATTTTCGGTACTTTAGCTTGAGTGTCCGACGATAAGATAATTTTTGATAAGGAGTGTACTGAAAACACACTTATTTTGTTGCAATAAGCAACTTGTACTGTTAACTCGAATGAAAAAAATCGCTCGAAAATAAAGAGAGAAATTCAATTTTTCGTGATTTTCACCTTTGGCCATCTTACGCGAACAGAAGAGAATTTTTTTTGCTCAAACTTTGAGGTAGTCATTTTGGCACCCACTAGGAACTTTTCAGCCTCCCGGAAATGAAAAGACTATGATTTTTCATTTTGTACATGTTTGGTTATTCACTATCAATATTTAGGTATTGCTTTATTCAGTTAAGGGAAATGTGTCAATAATTTGTCCGTGTGCATATGGAGTCAAAAGGAATATCCCAAAAAGTCTTCAATACAATTTTTTGGCACTTAACAGAACTGTTTAATGATTTTTGGCCGACTCATTGGGAAAGTCTTTATATCTATTTTAAACTTTAAAAAAATAAGAGTACCGTAAAACGGAAGAAAGTTGCTCATGTAGGGTAAAGCTGCTCACCTCCTAATTTATATTTAAAAATTTAATATCAAATTTCTCAAGGCAAAAATATAAAAATCACTGATTGTTTTATTTAGTAGAGCTGTCAGTTTTTATTCTGAAATTTCGTTGGTGCGGATTTATTGGTGATCAGCTTTACCCTACATGAACGACTTTACCCCGTTTTACGGTATCTCGGAAAATATTGAATTTTGGGAAGTTTCCTGAATAAAAGTTTCAAATGACATGAAGTAAAAATTTTATTTATCATGATTACTTTGATATTTGTTCTTTATTGGGCATTCAATTTTATTATCAGCCACCCTGAACATGTATATCATTTCAATAAATGTGATATTATTTCATTCATATGAATTGGTATTAAAACTGACGTATTTTCATTGGCTTGTTTTCATAATTGGAAAAAGTGCGAATTCTATAAAAAAAAATTGTCGATAAAAATTTTATTGCAACTTGTGTCCTTTTTTCAAATTAGATTTGTTTATTTTTTATCTTATTTTTTACATTTGGAAGAAAACCTACTCGTCCTATCTAAAAATGACCAATAATGAACTTGTAGATCCTTTTTGAGTGAACAAACTTTCGTCTATTATTTTTTGTCGTACTTTGCATCATTTAAAAAAAATTATTTTTCATTAATAACAGTCTAGAAATCTACACACAAAAAATCCCCCCCCCCCCCCCCCCACACACACACACACCCACACGCGCAAACACAGACGCAAATAGAGGCACATTCACGGAAAATCTGTTTTTCGGGTTCAGAAGGTCTCGTGCACATTTGACACAAAAAGAGGGGGGGGGGGGTCCAATTTTTCACAAATGTAATGGTAATATGGTATGAAAATGTAAAAAAATGAACGAAGTTTTTCAGAGATCTTTTGAAAGTAGAAAGAGTTTAAAATTTGTGATTTATTACATTAAAAGTAATCAAATTATAGAAGGAACTTATAATGAATATTTTCATTTGAAGTGGAAAAAATATTTATGGGTAAAATGAAATTGATAAAATAAATTTCGTTCACTTGAGCATTCAAATTTCAGAATTTCCGGTACATTATCAAACTCGCAACTTGATAAGAATATCCTCTCAAGTTGCGAATTTGATAATGTACCGGAAATCTTGAAATTTGAATGTTCAAATGAACGAAATCTATTTTTTCAATTTCACTTTACCAAGAAATATTTTCATTATTTAATCTTCTGTGGTCTTCGCGGAGGGCTCGCCGTATGGACAAATCACTTTCTAAAAGAACTAGATGGATAAATAAACTTACTAGCTCAAACCTATAATTGTTAAATTTAAAATATTTTTTCCAGAACTGTGATCAAATGACCATCTCAAATTTAGTGCTTTGAATTTTACCTTTTGGTGCTTTTTGTGCCCAAAGGCAAACCCAACCAGCGCAGCAATCCTCCGGTTTTTCACAATGTTTCTTATCTTTTTTACATTTATGCTTCTTCTTAGCAGATAGTCCAACGAAAAATGCCGCACACAAAAGAGCCAGGAAGACGATAACTGCCAGTTTCATTTTTAACTGATAAACTTTTCTGCTGCGGTTCTGGCTTTTAAACGGGTTTTCCACCTTGACACCGAAAGGAGCTCACCCAAAGCCTCGTGAAAACATGACAAACAAGAATTGGTTCACAGCAGATGGGTCCCTGGTCAAGTATATCCGAGTTGTTATCAATATGAGCGTTTTTTTCAACTCGGGGAAATAATAATGTCGGATAGGTAAGATGTTGTGGTAAAATATTTCTGGACAAATTTCAAAATTGTAGGAGTTACGTAACTTCCAATGTTTCGAATAAATTTAAAAAAAATGCAATGTCTCTGAAGTTTTTTTACCGATCATTCATAGGTGTTCTGTAGAATAGGGTGATCCAGAAATGCATTGGAATTTTTTTCTCCACTTTTTAGTGCAAAGCAATGACCAAATTAATTTAATGGAAATAATTGTTAAAAAAATGTATTATTATGTATAATAAAATTCTCTCAGAATAATGCTAGAAAGTTACCGTTTTTTTAAAAAATTTCCGTTTTTTGTTCACTTTTCACTTAGAACAAGGTAATATGTACTTGATGCAATTTAGCAAACATAATTGTTCGAACGAATTGTTATTAAACTTAGCCGCTTTTTCATAGAAAAGAGTTAAAACGTCTCTCTTTTTCCGAATTTTCAACTCATTTTCAACTTTTCATTAAAGCGACGCAATAAAGATTTACATTTAGTAGAAACAATTTGTTCAAGCAATTTATTATTATTTTCAAACATTTCTGGAGTTATTGCTGAATATTTTTAAATTCTTTGGAAACCTTTAAGGACTGTGAAAATCCTTGAAATCCCTCGAAATCTTCAAAATTTATTAAAATCTTCAAAATCTGTGGTTATCTTCCCAAATTTTTGGAAATCCCTCCAAATATATTAAAATCCATTCAAATCTTTTGAAAGCCATTTAAAAGCCATCTAAAAGCCATCGGTAAGCCTTTGAAATTTCATAAGATCTTCTTGAATCTCAGGAAATCCTAAAATCTTCTGAAATCTTATGGAATCTTTTCGAATCGTTTTACATTTTCGAAATCTCATTGAAATCACCCGATAACCCTCTTGTATTATCTCGTGCATTTTTTAATCTCTTAGAAAGCCTTTAAATGCATGAAAACCTCATCAAATCCGTGGAAATCGCTCCTAGTTCCTCACACGTTGTATTCCTGTAAAATAATTCAAGATCTCCTGAAATATTTTAAAATACTTCTCAATAACAGAAAATCTTAAAAATCTTTTGAAATCCTTTGAAATCTCGTTTCTTCAAATTTAATTTAAATAATGAAATAATTTTATGTAATATATCCTATTACTTATTATTTGATATTTTTTATACTTTTGAGTAAAAGACATGTCGTCAAATTTGTAAAAATATGACTAATTACTAAATTAGTAATTGAAATAATTTTAGGTTTTCTTCTGTTCATTTTAATAGCAAACCTAAATGGTAATATAAAAATAATAATAAAGCAAAAGTGTACAATGTAATTAACCATTCCCAACATACGTTACGTAAAATAATTTCATACAAGACTGCAATTCCAGAATTACTTCTAAAGAAAGGTAGTGATTAAATTTAAGTAATTATCTCTTTCATTTATTTTCTCTTCCTATTCAAAGTGAAATTACCTTCAAAGAAGTAAAAACTGGTTTGATTTCAAATAATGACGTTCGTTTTTTTTCTGAATTGTGTAACGTTTTTAGCTTTATTGTAAAAATTACAAGTTAAATTTGTGAAACTTAATTTAGAGTTAGTCACATGATTCTATGGATCATACTATGTACGTGAGTCACCTCTATCAACACACAAGTTCCTGTTTCGAGATGGAAACACAAGAATTATTTCCACACTTAATCTGTTTCACCTTACTTTATTCATTCCGAAAATATGCCCCTGAATGCTTGTGTACCCACAGAAACATAACGAAATTTGATAAAATACTATAGCTGTTTATTTAAAATTATAGAAAGTGGATTTTTTCCAAAACTACACATTACATTTTTTTTAGAATTAAATGGTAAAATGCTGAAATAGAACTTTTGCGCTTTCCCAGAAACAACGGAAGGTATAAAAAAATGTTTACATAAAATTTGAAACACCTAGAACAGTTCTACAAAAATAGGTTTGCCCGCATGGATTTGATAGGATGCCTTTTTTATATTAGCAGCAACTTTTTTCAATTATTATAAAAAATAGAAAGGTGATTTTCCCTGAAAATATTCTTGTCATGTTTTCATAATTCGATGAAAACAATAAAGAAAATTTTCTGGAAAACCTCATATTTTTTTATATCTTGTTTACAGTTTCTGCTCATATAAAGAAGGCATCTTATCAGTTTTATAGGGATTTCACTAGTCCTAAGGCAGAGGAACAATTTTTTTCGTTAACCCTAATTTTTTTCTCGTTAACGATGTAAAATATCGCAAAAGAGTAAGAGATATTTTTGAAGAACTTTCATAGGTGTGTAAATTTGTATTTGCATCTTTTTCGTACCTTTATTTGTTTCAATTTTTCAAAAATAATTTTTTTCCAGCATGAAGCGGTGATTTCCCAAAGAACAAAACTCGTAAGATATGTATTACATATTATCACCCATTTATCAAAAAATTATCTGAATATGTCCTTGAGAAAATCCACTTTTAATAGTTCTAGAAAAACAGCCGTCATTTTGTTATTTTTCAAAATTTGTTTAGATCAATTGAAAGAGCAAGAATTTCGACGTCAATTAAAAAAATAAAATCCTGAATAGCTACGCTCCTTCAGAAAATACTGCGTTGGAGAAAAAACTCCTTGTCATTTTTTGAAAACTGAAAGGTAGTCTTCGAATGATAGTAAACAATACAACACTTTTTTGTAATAAACTGTGAGATACGTATTTCTTTATTTTTAACATGAAATAATATGTCCAAACACTAAATCATCCTGACACCCTAAACTGGATCTTTGAATGATTTAAAATGGAATTGGCCTTTAGTAAAATAAATTTATGATTTTTTTATTATTTCGGTAGAAAAATGCTTGTATTACTTAACTAAAATTTGTTTTTCAATAACTACCAGAAAGTATGATTATCTAAAACTCATTATTATTAGTTTAACTTCCTGTATTTCAATCTGGCCGCCTTGTTACATGAATCATAATAAATTATAAATTTTTTGATTTACAACAAATTATTTCAATAAAAATTTAAAAATCAAGGAAATCCTGGAAAGGTAAAGTTGAGGTAACACGTTACACTTCTTTCCAAGGAAAATTATACTTATTTGGAAAACGTCACGGTATCTTTTAGTAATATGTCAAATCTTAAAAAACTGTTTGGCAAAACGAGAGGAGGCTTATAGTTCTGTCAGAAACCGCTGGATGCGCAGGGCAGTCTTTCTTACAACATAAATGAATTGTTTTGGTGCTTAAAAATGCGTGAGAAATCATTTTCAGTTTTATTTCTTGGCAAGAAAATGCGAGGAAATGCATAACGTCAAATATCTTTCAGCACCCTCTCTAAGGAGTATACCAGACTTTTATTGAAAATAATTGTCTTTTGCTTCTTCATCCCAGAAGCGGATATGGCACGTATTTTCACGTAATAAAGAAATTGTATTTTGATTGTAAAAATCGCTTTATATAGGAAAAATACAATCTTTGTATATTTGAGTTAATCGTTTTGTTAAGTGAAATGATTATTTAGGATGAGTAAATTATTGGTTAAATATGACAATACATAACTTCACAATATAACAATATAACTTCATCCATTAAAACTTTTTGTTGGAAAAACAGGCTATGTACTTAATTTAAATAACAAACAAAAAATAAAGCATTTTCTTCAAATCGAATAAACTTTTCGTTAACTGCATAATAATGACGAAGATGTAGGAAAATATTTTTCCACCAAATAACACAAAAGGGGGGGATCATTCTCGAGAGAATCAAAATTTCATGTTTGAACTATCCTAATATGGGTAACTGTCAAATTGTAGGCAAATTTTAGCAACTACAGTGGCAATCATATTATTATTAGGAATTAAATATTTCATAACGGAAATTGATCTTATCACATGTAAAAATTTTTAATCCAAAAGGGGCAATTATGAAAATAAGAAATAATAATGAATCCATGCGCACGCGCATATAATCAATCGTACGCTGTTCTATTGCACCGTACGTTAATGATGCGAGAAAAATGTTGAATTTTAACCTTTTTTAATGTTTATAAAAAAATAACAGATTGTAATTACAAAAAGTCACCTACTTATGAAAGGAAACATCGCCAAGCAAGTAACGGAATGGTTTTTATAATTTTTGTTCACTCCGAAAATGGTTTTTAACGCACGTACGGGAATGACATTTTTGTTGTCAAGATGCACTTTTCAGTTTTAATATCGGATTCACAAAAAAGAAAGTTCATATTTTAAGCTCAATTTTATAAAATCTTTTATTAAACGATACACCTAATATTTCTGTATTTATTACTCAACTGTAACTACAATATTTTACTGGAAAAAACAAGACGTACGGTAATGACGTCTGAAATGGCCAAAATTGAGGGACAGACTTCAAGCCTTTTACGATATTATTTATTCGACTTAAAAAATGTGCATACATTAAATTTATGTTTATGTGAAGTTTACAAACTTGATACGTTAAGCGTTTTTCAGGTTAGTGTCTGAAAAAAGGAGAAAATCAGTTTATCCTTGTGCAAAGTGAGGTTGGGATGCTCTACGGTAATGACATTCCGGGTGTTCTTATATTGAATTAAAGTAAATAGGAACAGAAATGAAAAGATGAACTGACCATTTTGTAGAGGATGATAATAAGTGTTTATTAAATAAAAAAATATATAAAAAAATCAGCACGAGTTTCTAAGTTAATGTTATATTACTGGGACTTCAAGCTTTTCTTCAATTTGACAATTACCATATATATGCAGAAGAGCTTGCATATCGAATTCTCCGCCCGCGCTTCTACATTCCACGCCGTGAAGGCGGTTGAGGACATCTAAATCTTCAGTGTCCTTATAACAGAATCATCCTGGGTACAGCTCATACTGTCGCAAATGGAAGAGATCCTCTGCTAGAAATGGTCAGGAATTACAATATGATTGTCAATGCAGTGCTCTTTTATAAAGCCGGGGATCAGGTGGTCAACACCCTTGACCTCGATCTTAACATCAGATTTCAGAAGTGAGGAGAGTGCATTACTCCATCTAAATGCCTCACTTATAAAAGCCCGGGTGAATTGAGCAAAGGTCAAAAACTTTCTTTCACGGAAATTTTTACAGAAATGTAAAAGACCAGTCCTTTTCGACGGATCTAACTTTTCCTCAGACTTTACAGACTTAATTCAGGCAAGGAGGGTTTCATTTTGGCATGCTAGAATGATGTCATTTTCACCTGAGTATACTGTAGCCGCATTTTACGTCAACAAGTTTCCAGCGACAGGTGCAGAGTATGTCGTGCATAAGAACCACAGTCAGCGGACCAATTATCGGGCTACAAAGTAAACATCTATACATTTATAAATTTCGTGAGTTAGGGATCATTAGTATATGTGTGACTAGAAATAATAGCTTTCCCCCAGTAATCGCCCCGGAACTTGTGAATTACACGTTCGTTCAGAAGAATCTAAGTTGGTCTTTACTTGATTGGTGACACCACAGTGAAGTAATGTGGCATTTAGTCCTCCAGAGAACTAAGTAATACCATGCGCATCCCCAATCTACCCTTTCTCCCTGAAACTGCTTATCGCAACTTAGATTCTTCTGATTGAACGTGGTCGCTCGTTCCAGCACGGTGATTGGAGAAAGCATCGCTCGCGTAGTAAATTTCATGATCGTTGGTAATCGACGCTGTATCCCGCTCATTGTACAATCTACTATTATCGATGGTTTATAACTTCATAAATTGCTTGGTACATGGAGAAAAAAGTGTAGTTAGGCCTACCAGTTGAAACTAGTTACGAGGGTCTATTGAATTAAAGACAGAAGTTTTATTACTCCTACTCAACGTCTTGTAAGCCATCTAGTAGTTTTTACCGATACGTCGAGTTGTGGCAAATTATGTCAATTACCAGACATCTAGTAGTAAAGTGCTCCCCGCCACTCCTTTACTCCCTTCCTTGCTCCTCCTACACCCTTTACCTATCACTATTCCTCGCTCGAGCCTGCTTGCCTAATTGTCGACGTCATCGCTTCCAGTAAAACTTCCAGTTGCTTTCATTTGCTTGCATTTCTATATCCCGCGCGTTATTCTGACCATTCGCAGAATTACAAGAAGCCAAAAAGAAAATTTCTGCATTTTTTTCAACTGCAGACGTTTTTTTGTTGCTATTCATGTTTATTATTATCAGTGACTTCCGATATTAGATACCTCTGTTTATCTTCACGTCGACGCCATGTTGTCTTGACGATAATACTTCAGGCCATGTGATTTCTTCGTGAAATATGGAAGCACACATTGGCCAGTGTTGGCCAGCGTTGCTGAAGCGGAAACTGGAAATTTCCCACTAGTCATACACAAATCCGAGAAATTTTCATTTTTGCGACAGCACTTGCCTTTTTCCACAAATAAGAAAGTAACTTTTGCGCAACACTGTATATCTAGAAACTTTTTATTAAATAATCTAGAGAAGAAGATGTAAGCCTAACTCAAAGTCTGCTAAAATTGACTGGAGAGCTAGTTACATAGTCTAAACATGGAAATATTGACCCTATTAGATATCTAGTAACTTATACTAGATGTCTTGTAATGCTAACTACATAGAGTCTAACTAGACTGTCTGGCGTGCTTAACTAGACAGCTTGTTGGCTCATATTTTAGTAAACTGCCTTCGTGTAGCCATAATAAAATCGCCTAATGACATGAGATAAATAGTTGACATATTATTAGGTTAAAATGCAGAAGTTAATTTCTTTATTGTGAAGTACAATAGAATCATAGAATAAGCTGCATGCATCATCAACATTCTCAAAATTGTACAAAATGAATCGAATTAGTATCAAACAATAGAATTTGGAGTTCATCCCAGTTGCACCAGTTTCAGTTTGAGCGTAATGAGTAGACGATTCTCTGTAATGTTCTTCTAGAGTTAAATATCTATACGCACTTTCACTATAACAGTATTCACTACGGGAACTGATTCACGGAGTCATCTTTAGTTCTACAAGTATAACTTTGTATTAACAGCTACAAAAGAAATACATATGAAAACCTATAACAATCATCCCTTAATACACAGCATAGATTGGTGGTGAAAATTCGAGATGGTTTCTTGCACTGCCCATGCCGCTGCTGGACTGGAGTCTGATCTCATGATAATTCGATGTCGGCAATTAGGTTCTTTGTAGCAATGAGACCCTTTCCTTGACTGCTAAACAACCGAAGCATTTTTTGTGCTTCTTTTTGTGACCGGATGGTGAGATTCACAAGTCGAAGTATTTCTTTAAAATTTTTCCGAAGGCAAAAGCAACTCATGTTACTCAAACTAGCAAAGGTGTTAATTAAATTAGATGCTCACATTCCTGACGCATCCGCCTTCAAAAGTTCAGACACTTAGACCTCTACTGCTTCGGGGAAATAACGTAATAATCTAGATTCTTTGTACGTATTTCTCGTTGAGAGAATTCCTTCATGAACATATTAATGCAAGTATCAGTACCAACTAAGGCTGAAGAAATGTCGCTCGCATTAGAAGAATGTAAGGTGTTCTCAATCATGTCAAACCATTCCTCAATGCTGTCAGCACGTGTTTCAACAATTTGAACTTTGATACTCAACTCATCAACTTTTAAAGCCAGACTGTTAACTGCCACGTGGAAAATGCTAATCCTGTTCTATTCCGACACCTGAGGCACGTATCATACGGTAGCCTACTCACGCCAGAAAAACTTATGTCCTCAGACACAATGCGGCCTTAATGGTACTTTACTACCTTCTTTGTCGCTCTTACGGTGTTGGCCGCAATCCTGCTCTGCCGAACTGTTGAAACCTCGAAATGCCGAACTTACTGGGACTACATGTTCTTGACAACAGTCCCCATTCCACACTAGAGGCCTTACATCGTTCTCCTTGACTTCGAGAAACGAATTACGTTCGTGATCGAATTCTTACCTCCCACCGGCAACAACATCACAGTCAAGGAGAAGGAAAAGGAGGAGTGGTATCGAGACCTTATAAAGGAGCTGTGGCGACTATACCCAGAATAGTCGGTTGAAAAATGTCCTCATGATCAGTGCTCTCGGAGGTACGAAGCCATAACTGGTTCGTAACTTTGAAGCCATACCAGCGCGTCAGAAACATGCCGAGACACTCGCTAGAATGGATTAATGATTTTGAGCTCGGTTTTAAAGGATTTCTAGAGAACTTTAAAAATTACGGAAATAGAAGAAATTTCAAATAGATTTGAAGGAATTCCAGAGAATTTCACAAGATTTACGAGTTTCATGGGATCAAGAAAGCGCGAAATGTAAAGATTGTAGGATACGTTAAAAAGCAACCAATTTTCCCACATGGCACACTTCCCGAAAAAACCAGGTCTTTCCGAGGTTTAGACTTATGGTTTTTCGCAAAAAATTTCCCCAATATATGTATAAGTGTTATTCTCTTTTGTTAAAAGGCTTATACTATTAAAATTGAAATTAAAAAATGGCAAAAATTTCAGAAGTGTTAAGACAACCCTGTATTCAAATTTTTAATTTGACGATTTCTTTTATGTTTAGCAATTTATTTTGATGTCCGACCAGTATATATGTAAACTTTATTGCAACCGGCACATTTTCATCAGTTTTCTCTAATCGAATTAGTAGACTTTCACTCATTTACATTTTTTGAGTATGATTCATTTCCATATTCTGATGAAAATTATAAAAATATCATAAAATAATATTTAAGACTTTGAAGATTGCTAAATTTGAATGTATCATAACTTCGCAGAAGAAAAATGTGAATAAATGCATAAAAATACTTTATTCTCATAAACTGAAAACCTGTCTTGGATATTTTACGATGAAATTTGATCTAGAATCTCTAGTCGAGTATTTATTCCAGTGGCTATGAAAGAGAGATATTAAAATTGAATAAACTGGTTCACGTCAGATATGTCCTAAAATTCGTATTGAATGACCATTGGCAAAAATATAAAGCTGGTATAAGACAATATTTTTATATTTTTCAAATATGTATTGCCATTTTATAAAATCCTTCATTATATTTTCGTTTGAAAATCAGATGCCTTTGTTTATCGAACTTTATATAAACCTGAAAACTTGCGTTTCAGATTATTCCTATATGGATATATGCTGATGTGTTTATGGGAGATACTCTTTATGCCTTTTTTTATGCGTGCATGTTCGAGCATGCTTGCGTAAAATTTAAAGTCATAAATATGATCGTAAATTTTTTAAGATATTCCTTGCCAGAAACATGCAGATAGATAAATATGAAGAAGGTAAAAATATTAAAGAATATGGAAAAAATTAGTTAAATCCTGATTTATTTAATTGTGCTTGGGATTTTTCTATGTTGGTGTTATTTTTTTTAACATTTTGAACTAAAATTTCTACCATGATTCTAAGCTAGTGATTTAGGACGTTATTAAATAATTAAATTTGAATTGTGCGTGTGCTAAATTATATGGAAAAACACAATTTTTAGTTTTACGAGAAAATGTTAATGATCTGGAAAATAAATGAATATTTTTGATAACTCGAATAGACTTTCTACTCTCCTTTTGTTTTTAAAATCATTTCTGTTTCGCGTCCAAAAAACGTTCTAAATTTTCCAGGATGCTCTAACTTTGAGCGTAGAAGAAGAGAAACATTTTGTTTAGATTTGCTTAAAAATAAAACAAAAAATCAGACAAATTATTCAGTAAAAAGTAAGTGTATTTCTTTTCTGTTTCAGGTACGTATGACTCATACAGGGGATTATTTTCTATTTTAAAATAGAATTTGATGGTCGTATTGGTATGCAAAGAATAATATTGGTATGTAAACTAATATCAGGAAAGTATCTTTTATTTCAAATATTTGAAAAATTATTTTGTGAAAGCTTCCAAAATTAAACATGTTATTTGAATGTTCAAGAAGACTGAAGTTCGTGACAATTCCTTTTCCGTGAAATACTAAAAATACGTGTCTCATGATTTGCCTTGGAAAACAATATATTTAATTCCAAAACAATTCCCAAACAATGAACTTTTTCGAAAAATCCCCGTTAGGGAATTTTTTATTGTTTATCTCAAAATGATCCTGCTTTCTCACGAAAATTAAATTTGAAAATAGAGAGGTGAAAGTCCTTTTGGGATGAAGTAACTCGAAACACACCGTGGATCTTGAAGGGTGTCCCGAGAAGATAAGTCTTGACTAATAGTTTTTTGCTTCTAAAAAATTACGAAAAAAATGTGTCATTTTGTTTTACGTTTTAATATTTTATTACCTCCATTTCTAAAAATGTTCAGAACAATGACCATAAATAATGAAATAAATCCCGTGCTTCCTCGTATTAAATCACCGGCAATAAAATATATAGATTAGTAATAGGGATGCTGCATGAAATGAAATAAAAATGTCTTTAGAATCTTGAAGGAATAAACAACGTTATGGCGAGAAGAATTTGTGTTATGTTACAAATTCTTTTAAAAAAAATTTTTTTTACTGTCTATTTGGTCGCACTCGAACTGATCTGACCCGTAGCGGCTTTCGACTTAACAGCTGAATGTATAACCTAACGTAAAAATGCCTAAAGTGAGAAAACGAGGTCCGAAAATAAAATCCGAATCAAGTGAAATTAAAAATAAAACCGAAGAATAGAAGTGGAAATCGATGAATTAACGAAAAAATGTAGATATCAACCAAGAATTGTTTTCTGCCTGAATGTGATTCCAGGGAGGCTGAATATACGAATAAAATTTTTATTCGGTTACCGCAAAATTCAGAAACACATCGACAATGGGCAAAAAGAAGTCAGTCTGACAAGTTAAAACAAATTCTCAAAGAATAATTCAAAAAATATAAATAAATAAACAAAAAATGAACATCTTGAGCCAGAATAAAATCTACAGAAATGAATCTTTCTGTAATACGTTAATTAAATGGCTGGAATCGCTAGAATTCTGTAATTCTTTATTTCGTAATTATTATTTATTATCATTTTCTATTGATCCATGCAAGCCGCTTAGGGACATTCAAACATCCAGATACAATTTTGTAAACAATTTTGATGAAAAAATGTGAAATTCACAATTCAAAACAATTTGAATTTTCCCGCGAACAATTCCGTTATGGAGATATAGTCAGTCGATGCTTTTAAAAAAAATGTGGCTAGATGGCCCAATATTCAACTTTTATTTAACCAAAAAACATGTTTTTCAGTCAATAAGAAATTGTCTTTCTTGAAATATGCTAATGAGTTACTAAATAATCAAAATATCTTTTCATCTCATTTCGAGCAACATCCCCAATAATACAGAATGTACAAGTATTACTTACAAATTAAATTTCAAATTATCACTTAAATGTGACAGCACACATGGAAAACATGAATGTGAAGAACAGTCTTTTGAAATGCTTGAAAAAATGTAAATTAATGATTGTGTTATACAAGCAAAGCTTCTGAATACAGAGTTCAGACTTTTTTTCCTATTCTCTCTACCCCTTTTTTAAAGAATTTTAAAGAATTTTTTAAATTTTCAGAAAAAGGTTTCAATTTAGAATTAAAACCATTCGCATTCTACAATAAAAATGAAATTTCTACAAAAAGAAATACCCTTTTGATCAAAAAAGAAAATTTTTCTAGAAAACAGTTCAATTTTCAATCCGACAATATGAATTTCCAACCAAAAAGTTAATGTTTAACCAAGCAGTTGAAATTTCAATCAAGAAGAAATATTCCTACAAACAAAAAATTTACAGAAAGTGACATACATTTTCAAATTTTTTTTTGAATTTTCAATTGAAAGGGACGAATTTTCACCAGAATAATTAATATTTCAGCCAAAAGAGATGTTAATTTAAACGTTTCAATTCAACCTGAAAAGACTAATTTGAAAAAAAAATGAATCCTTAACTAAAATTATTAATCTTCAACAAAAATATGAATTTATAACAAAGAAGTTCAACGGAGTATTTGAGTAGTTTAATTTTCAGTTCAAAAAAATAATTTTCCAACAACAGCAACACAAAATTTTGAGCGAAATAGTTCAATCTTCCTATTCTCTCTACCCCTTTTCTAAAGAATTCCTCCTTTTCCCCCTATTTTATTTTATTTTATTTCCCTGATAGGAAAAGCTAACTATTTTTCTTTGAAATTTACATATTCCTAATGGAAGAATCAACTATTATATTTTTGGATCAGAATTGATCTCTTTTCGTTAAAAATCCTACTATTTTGTTGGAGATTTAACAATTTTGATACAAAAAAGTGTCTTTTTTTGGTTGAAAATTAATTTTTTCGAATGAAAAAATAGCTATTTTATTTATGATGGCGAATTGATCGTTTTCAGTTTAAAATTCAACTATTAACGTTTACATTACCAATTTATCTTTTGCGGTTGAAAATTTAACTACTTTTTCAAACATTCATTTTATTGGTTGAAGATTTAATTATTTTTTTGGAAATTCGTTTTTTTTTGTTGTTGAAAATTAATTCTCAAAATGAAAACATAAATTATTTATTTATGGTTGAAAATTGATCATTTTTAGTTTAACCTTCAACTATTTGGCTTGAATATACTACTTTTTTGTTGGAAATTCTTCTTTTTTGGTTGAACATTGAATTATTTTCGTAGAAAATTCAATTATTTTATTGAAAATGAACTTTTTGTTTGAAAATCTATGATTTTTGGGTTAAGAAATTCAACTCTTTTTAGAGAATTAGCCTTTTGGATTGACATTTCAATCATTTGGTTAACACTTATTTTCTCTCTTAGCTGGCAAATTTTTACTGTTAGAAAATTCAACTACTTTTTTGAAAATTTGTTCTTTAGTTTGAAAATTCATGTATTTTCTCAGAAATCGCATCATTTTTTGTTAAATATGAAAATTCTTTATTAAAAATTGATCTGTTTTATTTGGGGATTCAACTATTTTGATAGAAGTTCGTTTTTTTAGGTGAATTCCACTGTTTTTGATTAAAAAATTTTGATCTTCTTTGGTTGAAATATCAACGATTACATTTTTTGTTGAAAATTCATCTTTTTGGTCCAATTCGATTATTTTTTACTTTAAAAAATTCTATTTTTTTGTGACGACTCATCATTTTAATTCAAAATTCAACTATTTTGTTAAGAATGTAACTAAATTGTTAAACATGTAACTAATTCGTTGAAAATTTATAGTTTTTGTTGAAAATTTAACTGTGAGTTCATCAACTTTTTTGTTCTGAGAATTAAATTTTTTTGGTTGAAAATCTACTGCATTGTGTCGATTCATGATTTTAGTTGAAAATTCAACTTTTTAATTTAAAAATTAATTAATTTGTTGAAAAATCAATTCCTTTCTGTGTATGAAAATCTAACTATTCTTTGGAAAATCCAACTTTCAAACAAAATTGTCTTTGTTTAAAAATTTGGCTAAGTGGTTGGTAATAATTAATTTTGTTTTTGCTGAAAATTCAACAATTTGGTTTAAAATTTATTATTTTAGGTCGAAAATTCAACGATTTTGTTGAAAATTTATCCGTTTTGCTTCAATATTCAACTATTCAATTGTAAATTCAACTGTTTAATGAACAATTAATTTGGTTGTTAATTTTATTTGAAAGAATTTATTTCCTAATTATTCTCCTAGTTGCGTCAAATATCACACTATTTCCCCTGTTTTGAGATCATTTTGAGCTGTGAAGTTTATTAAAATATGTTTGTATTTTTTGTGGTTGATTTCAGGCGTTTATTGAATGCAATCAAGAAAAAATGTTGACCTAAAAGTGGGGGTGGATTTTCGTTTTTATGACGTCACCCTGAAAGGTTCAAGCTTTGTTTGATGAACAGTGGTGAAGTAGGGGAGGGATGGAAAAAGCTTTCAAAATAGTGTGACGTAGTTGCGGAGCGGCCCCTTTTATTCTAGTTGCACGTACGATCTGGAACGGAATTACCTCTCCTAAACCTATAATATCATAATCCGAGCTGGAATAATACGATACAGTGGGGATGATACCACTGTCACATAAACCGTGATACGGACGATAGAGTCTGAAGCAATGAAGAGAGCGCTATTGCTTGACTAAATTAGTCGCCGCAAACAGAAGCGATTCCGCAATTCTAAAATCCGTACACATTCAGGTGGATGCATTGTTTTCGCTATACATGAGACAGAGTGAGGCTCAAACGTGATAGAATTGGGTTATCCACTTGCAGGAAACACGTTTCGCTTCCTCATGCTTCTCGGGCACGTGACATAATATTCGAGGACCGTATATAGAAGTGAGACGAGGGTTTGCAACTTGGCGCGAGACACAGGCGGTTTGCGGTTGCCCAAAGTTAAGACCAACTTGTTGGCAAAGTTGTTTCAAGTTGGATCTCTACCATCTTCCTTGCTCTTTAGCCTCATCCCAACTTCGATCCTTCTGCTTGACTTTCTCTAATCCACCCCTTCCACACCCTTCCACCCCTTAAACCCCTTGAACCCCTTTAACCCCTTTCACCTCTTTGCTGGGCTATTCAAAATCAACATTACATCTTCCCTACCCGTTCAAGTCAAGTTCAAAACACAAAATGTTCAAACATTATATTTGAACAGCCTTCACAGCATAGAATTCTCACATAATAGGGAAATAAGGTGATTTTTCATGAATGGGGAAATAATAGAGGAATACATTCATTTCAATAGAATAAATATATATCATGACCGTATTCTTTTTCAATCACACTTGAAGTCGCAGAATCTCTCGGGGATGAAATATGTTGTTTTGTAGAGGAAATTGGGCGATACGTATTTTTCCGATTTGCAAAAAAGAATAATTTCTAAGAAGTTATGCGTATTTGAATTTTGTGTTTTGCTTTTCAAAAAAAAGTTTGCACGCCTGGAAAAGTTCTATGAAAAATATGTCTTGGTTCTTTTGCGATATCTTTCATCGTTTATGAGAAAAATTCAAAAATTACTTTTTTAGGACAAGACAAATTCTCCTGACCTCAGAAATAGTTTAGCCCGCATGATGCTGATGAGATCGTTTCTTCTATTAACAAAAATTTTTCAAAAATATTTGTAAGAATAAAAGAGGTGGTGTTTTCCAGAAAATATTTTTTTTTTGCTGGAAAACCGCACCCTTGTTTTTTTTCGTATATTTTTTTACAATGTATGCTATAGAAGGAAGGCGTCGTATCAGCATCATGCAGGTTCAACCATTTTTGAGGACGGAAAAATCTTCTCTTCCTAAAAATGTAATTTTTGATTTTCTGTGAGCAATGAAAGATAATGCAAAAGGACAAGATATTTTTTTATACAACTTTTTTCAGACGTGCAAACTTTTATATTAACATTTTTTCGTATCTGTTATTGTTTCGAGAAAAAGTAGAAAATTCGATTGTTATAAAAAAAGTTCTCTCGGCCACAAAAGTTATTTAGTCACAAAATCCCTTCCTTATGAAGGTATTTACAAATTAAAAAAAAATGGCAACAAATTTAAGAGTGTTTGGTTTTTTAAAAAAATCTCCTTTTAATTTTTCCAGAAAAACCGCTGCCATTTTGCTAATTTTAAATCTTTTTCAAATCTGGCTGATTACGATAGAAGAAGATAAACGCTATTAGAATCAAGAAGAAAAAAATTATTATCTCAATTAGGTCCAAATTCCTTCCAAACTTCTCAGTAATTTTTTTTGCAAATCGGAAAAATACGAAAAATGTATGGGTGCCACATTAAATTCAATATTAAATTCTAAAGATTTCAAGACGATACATATTATATTTCAATAAAAAAGTTGATTTTATGACAAAGTAGTTGAATTTTGTACCCACAAAGATGAATTTTCAAACAGATGGTCAAATTTTTTAACAACGAAGATCAAACTTTAACCATGAACAGTTGCATTTTGAACTAAATAGTTACATTTTCAAGTCAAAAAGACGAAATTTTCAGAAGACAGTGCAATCTTCAATCCAAAAAGACGAATCTTCTGTCAGAAAAGATGAAAGTTAGACAAAACAGTTACATTTTCGACAAAAATGATTAATTTTCAACATGAAAGTTAAATTCTCAACAAAACAATTACGTTTTCAACATAATAGTTTAATTTTCAACTAAAGTGATGAATCTTTGAAAAAGATTTATTTTTAACATGGAGGTTCAACTTTGAACAAATTAGTCGTAGTTTTAAACAACAAGGAGATTAATTTTCAATGAAGTGAACCAAAAAATATGTATTTACAAAAAATTCAATAGTTGACATTTTACGACCCTGAATTGTGCCACAGATATGGGTTTGAAACATCTGTAATTAATTATAAACAAGATAAGAGTCGGATCAAAAAACTAAAAAGCACCTTTGGATTCCCCTCCCAAATATTTCAGTTGACCTTTTTTCATCAATTTTTTAAACAATCACATTAGTTTTCATTATTCTGCAATTGTTATAAACAAACTCAGCGTTCGATTGAACAACCAAGAACACCATTCCCATCAGAAAATTGTTCAAAAAGTTGCATTCTGAACCAAATAGTGGAATCTTCAAGCCAAAAAGACGATCTTTTCAGAAGACATTAAAATGTTCAGAAAAAGGTTTCAATTTAAAATTAAAAACATTCGCATTCTACAATAAAAATGAAATTTCTACAAATAGAAATACCTCTTTGATCTGAAAAGAAAATTTTTCTAGAAGACAGTTCAATTTTCAATCCGAGAATATGAATTTCCAACCAAAAAGTTAATGTTTAACCAAGCAGTTAAAATTTCAATCAAGAAGAAATATTCCTACAAAAAAAAAAAAAATTTACAGAAAGTGACATACATTTTCAATTTTTTTTTTTTTTGAATTTTCAATTGAAAGGGATGAATTTTCATCAGAATAATTAATATTTCAGCCAAAAAAGATGTTAATTTAAACGTTGTAATTCAACCTGAAAAGACTAATTTTAAAAAAAAAAAAAAAAATGAATCCTTAACTAAAATTATTAATCTTTGACAAAAGTGTGAATTTATAACAAAGGAGTTCAACGAAGTATTTGAGTAGTTCAATTTTCAGTTCAAAAAAATAATTTTCCAACAACAGCAACAAAAAATTTTGAGCGAAATAGTTCAATCTTCAACTAAATAGTGAACATCTTAACCAAAAGAGATAAATTCTTAACCAAAAATATAATAGTATACTTTTCAATTAAAAAGAATTAACTTTTTACGAAAAATAGTACAAAATTTTTTATTGGGTTCTATTTCTCCAGTTCACATTCAAGCAAAGAAACGAAAGAAAGGGGCAGTTTCTTGAAAACAGGGGAAAAAGTGGAATTATTTTAAAAAGGGGTAAAGCGGGTAATAGGGTAAATAGTGTGAAGTCTGTATTTAGATGCTTCACTTGTAAAATTAAATCACTAATTCGCATTTTTTCAAACATTTCAAACAAATTTTATTTATATTTATATTTTCCATGAGTGATGTCGCAAATTCTACCCCCTCTTCTGGCAGTGTGACGTATTTTCTGAACGACCCTTTTTATTTTTTCACGCTTTCAATGAAAACTTTGATAGCGGAATTTTCAATAAAAAAATATCAATTTGAAACTAAAAGTAGAATAGTTCAATTTTCAGTATAAAAAATTGAGTTTTAAAACTAAATAAAAGTGAATTTTTCACAAAATAGTAGAAATATCAACTATAATAGATGAATTCTGAACCAAAAATATAATAAAAAAATCTGCCCGCTTCGCGGGCACATTCTCATCGCGCGCTTCGCGCGCGGCTCGCTTCGCTCGCTAGTTTGAGCGCGCCTAGGGCGCGCACCTGTTGTATCTCGCGCTTCGCGCTCGATGATATGTTTATCTCGCGCTTCGTGCTCGATAATATATTCACCTCGCGCTACGCGCTCGGACACATTTGCCTGACGCTTTAAGCTCGGTTCATCTTGGTTTTCGCACTTCATGTGCTTACTATTGCGCGCTTGGCGGGCTAATGCTCTCTTAGTTAGCTTCATCGTTATGACCTGCGTTTGGTTTAATTATGTTAACTTTACATAGAAAGAGGAACTAATTTACTTAAGGTTCTATCGACCTTAAGGAATACATTCTCATCAAGACACTCGCGCTTCGCGCTCGATATTTCGTTTACAAATCATGTAAGTCTTGCGCCACGCTCGTTTCTGTTCATCGTTTAATGTAAACTCAAAAGTTTGATCGCGATCACGGCGCGCCATTTGGTTGTCGCGGTTCGCAATGACAATATTTTATGTTCAATGTTCTTCAAATAAAAATTATTAAATTTGTATTTGCTTTAAAATGAAGAAGGAACTTCCTTCACTTCGGCGTACATTTTCGTATCTGTCTAATAAAAAATAAATCATACAATCAGAAAGATTTCTTCCAACTATCTGAAAAGGGGCCAAAAAAAGTATCTAAGTTGTTTTTGGAACATATATATGATACATTTTTGAATGATTATTGAAAAATGGACATTTGACACAAATGGGGGGAGGGGTCAAATTTTACACAAATCTAATACCTTCTCTGGATGAGAATGTAAAAATAGAATAAATTGTTCGAATTTTCAAGTACCATGAACATTAATTATTATTATTATACCATTAGGCCATTTCCCTTTCGGGGTAGGCGTGAATCGCACGGTTGGAAAATAGTAATGTGGGGAAGGAGATATACATGTTTTAGATGGATCTAGAATTTGCGTGTTATTTATTTAAATAACACGTTCGTCCCGCAACATTGCTCCGACCCAGGTGGCCGATCAATCTCTCTAGTGACCACCCCAAGTGAAGAGCCTCAAAAAATTATTGTGTGTGCGGTCCCTCACTTGGGCCTATAAGTGTCTAAGGTCTTTCGTTTCAAGCGTCATACAATCTACTCACATTCTTTTTATAAACTATTTGTCGCCACACTTTTCTGTCCTGGCATACTTCTATACCTTCCTTCACGTCCATGCATTTTTTCATGCGAGCTCTCGTGTTTCTATGGCTTCTTATGTATCTTCGAATATCCCGGTTTCTGTAAACTTTTTATCTTGTTTCGCGTTTGTTTCGTTTGTTTGGTTCTATTTCTTCTCCATCCCCGCCCTAAGCTCATTTTGGAGACTAGAAGGTGATGGTCAGTATTACATTCAGAGCCCCTCATGACTCTTGTATCTTTGACGAGTTCTCTTGTCTTGTATCCACAATAACGGTGTCAATTATAATGTGGCTATTTTCTTTACGCCAGGTGTAAATGTGGATCATTCTATGTATAAACCAAGTATTTGTAATAAATACGTCCTTTTCTAAGCATAAGCTAACTAACTTTTCCCTGTTATAGCTTTTTCTTGTTGGATCCCCAGAATTTTTTAGCACCCTTTTTATATTAAGGTGGGGGAGGGGGGGGGGGTGCAAGGAATGGAAACCGAGAGACTCACAATTGGTTGACGTCTTATTCTGAGAAGTTCACCAGCCCTCAGCAGCGTTGTATTAGGTAGAAGTTCCCATGTTTCGATCGGCTAATTCCCGGCCAACCTCTAAACGACGAGCCAATAACTCTTTTTTTTTTTTTTTGTTTTTTACGCACAAATTTTGTTTCATCGTCATTTGTCGTATCTTGCATATTTTTGCCGTAAAATTGAATTTTTGGATTTTTAATTATTTTTTGTGCAATAAAAATGTGAATTTTCGATTTTTCGAGAAAATTCAAAAAGTCGTTATGATAATCTTGTAGGGCGTTGAAAAAGAAACACTTTTCTTGTTCTGACTTTTTTTCGTATAGTGCGTTGTTTGGCTGAAAATGTTAATTTTCGTTTCTTTTTTTGGATTTTGAAAATGCCGTAACTCTGAAAATTTTGATTTTATCGAAAAATGTCATGGGAATAAATTGTTTGAATTTTCGATGACTATAAGCGGCCGTACATATGATTTTCAAATTTTGAAAAAAATGGTCTAAAATTTTTTTATAATGTCCTAACTTTTTTAATTTTCATCGAAAATGGCTGGTTAACGAACTCGATCTCTCTTTTTGGTCCCAAAAACTGTGTGCGAAAGCACAATCCAATCCGATTAGTCTTTCAAAAGTTATCCGATATACAGACGACGACAACGACAACGACGACGACAACGACGACAACGACGACAACGACGACAACGACAGACAGACAGACACCGACGTAAAAACCATTTTTTCTGACTCAGGGGGCCTCAAAACGTCGACATTTGATGAAATCCACGAAAGTCATTTTTCACATAAAATCAATACCTTCTCATTATGATGAGAATGTAAAAATAATTTTCCCCCCCTTTCGATCTCCACTCTATATATTTATTTCTCTCTCTCTATCTACCCGATTTTGTCATTCTCAGTCTATCGTCTGCCTTGCGATATATACGGAAGTGGATTCGTACGGCCTTATTATTCCATAATTTGGCACCGGTGCCAGCGGGTAATTCGAGCGTCAAGACGAGAATTTAGTCGTCAAAGATAGGGTGGGCAAGTCTGAGAGCCAGACGCGTTAAAAAGACGAATGAACTGGAGTTAGGTAAATGATTCGATATCATTTTTATCAACATTTCTTCTTTGAGTATTGAATTCATGTTGATAAAAAGTTTAATGCGGTGCATGAAGATCATTTATTATTTCTTCCGTGTGTAGTAGGGTGTCAAGCATGCATTATAATACACTTTTTGAATTTTTTCGTTCTCAACCAAGTCGATGAGGTTCCTGAGTTCCTCAATGTATAATTAAACACAAATTATATAATAATTTTATATGTGGGCATCTACGCGTAAGAAACAAATTGCCAACTAAATCATTGCCAATGGTCTGCTAATGTTCTTTATTAACCGTTGCTAAGGGTACGGTAAAATGGGGCAAAGCTAAGTTCGCGGGGGAAACCGGCTCACCCACCGGTTTAGGTTTTATAATTAATTTTCTCTTTCTCCGAATAGTAAATTGTAAAATTAACAATTTTTCTGTTTTCCGCAAATATTTCACGTTATTTTAAACCTTTTTGCTGCAGTTTCATCAGTTATAACTAATGAAAATTGCATTCGTATAAGATTTTTTGTTTTGAAACTTTGGTTTGGTTGTTAAAGAAAACTCATACAAAACTTGACTTTTAGAAGATCGTGAGTTCAATGGATCATAATTTCAAGCACCCGAAGAAGGCCTATGAACATTTTTACATGAATACAAGGTATATTTCGTCCTACAGAATGATGTTTCGGACAATTTTTCTTTTTCTGGGTGAAAACGGCTGATGGTATTTCATTAACAAATTACTTAACATTGCTATAGGGTTCAGTAACTTTATTTGCTGTGAAATGTTTAGAAAACTTATAAATAATTACTTGTTTTGCATGGTTTTGTTTTCGAGTACTTTCTTTTACTTTTTTATGAGTGAGCGACTTAGCCCCCTATTGTGGGATTGAGCTGTTCACACTTCAAGGGATTATAAACAGTTGTTTATGAATTGAATGTATGCTTGTGTTTGTAATAAGAAAAAGGGACAGATAGAGATTTCATATTTAAAACATCGAAATCTGATTAAAATTCCTTCTTGGACTTTAGTCTAAAAAAAGCCGAAAAGAAGGAGCCGCTAGCTACATTTTACGGTAGTTATTGATAACCATTTTTTCTGTTTTTTTTTTCAAATTGATTTCCGCTATCGGTTGTAATTGGCCGTTGCACATGTTGTTTGCAGGTATAGAGTATCTATAGTATATAGAGTATTTATAGTATGAAGTATGATAGTTTTGTTATAGCTAAAATTTGTCATAGATCGTTTTTTAGAGTTGTTATCAACAGTTTATAATAGCTATTATTCATAACAACTTCTTCTAGGGTTTGTTATTGAGCTGCTAAGCTTATCTATTACTAACTACCTCTGTTAGGGATTTTGATAGACCACTGATAGGGATGGTTATTGAGCGTTTCTAGGGATCGTTATTGTCAGTTACTTGAGATTTTCATTACTAATAACCCATTCCAGGGGTTGTTATTACATGTTTCTAGACATTTTCATTAACATTTGCTAGAGGGCCCTCATTGACTGCTACTATGTGGCCTGATTGTCAGTTATTAAGGTTGTTTTTGTCTATTATTAGGGGTTATTATTATTCGTTGGTAGAGTTTATCGTAGAGTGCTGTTAAGAATTATTATTAGCCTTTAGGAGATGTGACTGATAGCTGCTCAGGTGATAATTGTCCGTTGTTAGGAGTTTCAATTCTCCGTTGCTAGAGATTGTTATGAAGCGTTGTTAATGGTTTCTATTAACAGTTGCTAAAGGATATGTAGTGCTTAAAATTTCTGTTAGGGATTGTAATTGGCCTATGATAGGGGTTGTTATCGACTGCCGCTGGGGGTTATTTTCCGTCTCTAGGGGCTGTTATTGTTAGTCACTAAGCGTATTCATTGTTAGGGGTGGTTATTCTCCATTTGAAGGGATTGTTAAGGAGAGTTTCTAGAGGCTTCTCATTGACTGCCGCTGTGTGTGGTAATTGTTTGAGGTTTTTAATATAAATTACTAGAGGCAATTGCGCGTTGTTAATGGTCATTTTCAACCGTGGCGAAATACATTTATTGCTGACAACCTCTGCTAAGGATTTTTATTGGTGGTTGGCAAGGGTTGTTAGTGAGCGTTACTATAGGGTTGTTATTGACTGTGGCTGGAGGTCATGTTTTACGATTTCTGAGGTTGTTATTGTCCCTTGCTAGAGGTTGTTATGAACGGTTGTTACGGGTTACCACTAATTCTCACGTACATGACTGAATCTGTGAGACCCATGCTTTCCGTTGAACGCATAGTGCATATATATAGCTAATGAGGCCATTTTAGTGCGCATTTAGGTTCGTTAAGAGAAAGGTTAGAATTCAAGAGACGGGTCTGCGTGACCCAGTGCTGTATTAACGTCACAAAATCCGAAATTGACGTATTTTTTAAATAATTTATCAGCAAGATTTATTTATTCATAAAAATCATGTATTAGACAAAGAAATTATAATTACCGTTCAAATCAGACGTCCCCTACAATTTTATATATTTTTACTGGTTTTTTATTTTTTATATTGATTTTCATATACTGCGAGTATACTTTGGAATTCATCAAAACTTATACTTTGCAAAATAATTCTTTTTTTAAAAAACTGAAACATGGCGTATATTTTTTCGAAAATTAGAGCTTATAACCTTTCCAAACCACTCTAATAAAATATTTTTACAGAAGGTACTTTATGACTAACACTGTTGTTTTTCTGAGACTTTAACGTGATGATTGAAAAAAAAAAGAATAAAATTGATACATTGCAACAAAAGTTATAAGCAATGAAACTTTGACTGGGTTATTGAGACCCAGTCGGAGTTTGTTATTGTCAATTTCTAGGGGTTATTATTGACGGCTATGATCCGCTCAAAAAATACGTCACACTGTTTATAGAAGAGGAAGGGGGGTAACAATGTTTGTAAGGATTTATGATGTAAAGAGGGTAGGGGTTAGCAAAAAATGTGACATCGCACATAAAAAATATCAATGTGAATCAAAATCTGTTGATATGCTTGAAAAAATTAAAATGAGTGATTTTATTCTTTAACTGAAGCATCTGAATACAGAATCTTTCCCTTATTGCCTTTACTAACGGCCCTTTACTAAGAGTTTTTATTCACCGCTATAAGAGTTCTTTTCAGGGTTTCATAGCACGCGGCAGGAACCTTCATAGTTCCGGACGGGTGAGTAATTTTTTTCCAAGGAGACGAATTGAGAAGAAATTAGGAGAAATGATGGGCGGGTAGTACGAAACTGAGGGGAAATGAGGGGAGTGAAGTAGTGATATAGCGGAAATGAAGGAAAATTGGAGAGGGGAAGTAGGGGAAGTGATAGTGAGGAGTGCAAGTGATGAGATATGCGGGATGTGGAAGTAGGAGGAGTGAGGGAAATGAGGGGTGGAGAACTAGAGGAAGTGCGGGGTGATGATAGGAGGAAAGTAGAGGACGTGACGGGAAATTAATAAGGGACATAGGGAAGGTGAAGAGAAGTAGGGGAGATAATGAGGAATGAGGGCGAATAAGAGAGGGGAAGTAATGGCTGGGGAAGGAAAGTAGAGGAAAGAGAGTGTTAGACTGTTAGCTGAGGAAGCGGGGGAGGGAGAAATAGAGAAAGAGGAAGTTGGGGAGGAAGGAGCTATGTGTGAAGTGAGTGGAGGGAAGGGGAAGTAGAGGAGTAGGGGCGGAAAAGTATGGGACGGGAAGGTTTCAACGACTTAATTAACGTCCTGATAGGCAACGAAATCATTTTTTCTAGGCGTGCAGCGTCTACTTTGACCGATTTTCTTAATCTTCCAAAAAATAATAAATTTAATAAAAGGGGAATGCCAATATTAATGACAAGATTATCAAATAGAGGAATAAAATTCCAAACTAAAATCTAAAAAATGATCAAAGTTTCGAATAGAATGTCCGTATCATCGTCGCTGAAGTCCATAAACTTTGGAGGGGAGCGTGAGGCGGAAGTTATTTTAGACACCAGTTCCGACGAAGATGAAGAGGTGAAAAGTTAGGATAGCTCCAAAAGCGTAGTAGGTTAGGTTAAGAAAGTGGAGCCGGGGTAAAAGTCGCCCGTATACAAAGAGGGATAGTCGTGACTGACACTGACTGGAAAATTGTGTAGGGAAAGTATGTTACTCGACACTGTCTCGCTGAAAACTCTCTTTCGTTGATAATCCTTACTCTCAGTATATACTTATACGTTACACAGCAAACTCAAGAACTCTGAACATTTACAATTCCTTCCAAACTCCATCACGACAACCCCACCTCTCATTGTTAGTTTCCTCTACTTCCCCCTCACTGCTGTCACTTTATTTCCATCCATCATTGTTATTTCTATGCACATGCATTCAAACTTTCCTAAGAAATCTCCTTGTTCAGCCAATAACTTTTTTATCTTCTTTGTAAAGAAACTTTTTATACACTCAGGCCCCCTATTCTTTGCAGGCCTTGGATCTGTTTGGCACAGAATCGGACACGTTTTTTCATGTCAACAGTCAGGACTGCTTTTACAAGTTAACCTACGGAACTGTCACTCACCGATTTTGATGAAACTTTGCAAATTAGTAGAACAAGGGAAAATAATCGACACGTATTTTTTTATATCGACTGAGGAAAAATTCTAAGGGTAGAAACTCCTCCCCCCTGCGTGACAAGAAGACGCCATATTGGATCCACGATCTTGAATTTTGACCTCAGATTCGGATCCACCGACATCGAAAATCCCTTGAAAGCATCTCTTTTTTTGAATCACCCTACTTGTTGTAGTTGAAACGTGAAGACCACACTTCGCATACGATGGGTAGTTTCTACCCTCAGAATTGTTTCTCAGCCGATATGAAAAAATATGTGTCGATTATTTCCCCTAGTTCTCTGAATTTGCAAAGTTTCATCAGAATCAGTGAGTGGCAGTCCCGTAGGTTCACTTGTTAGTCTCCGAACCCGACACAGTATGGCGCAGTAGCATCCAGAGAGCGCGATGTAAATAACTTCTGATACAGCACTAAACATCCGAGCGTCAAGGCCGTCAAGGGCCGCTCAGGGGGGGGGGGGGGCAGAAGCAGTCAAACAAAAGGCGGCGCTTCATCGAACAGCACAGAATCGGGACCTGAGTGTATGTTGTTTCATAAGTCAGATAATAGAGAAATTTTTTCAAACTCCTGGTAGCCCACTTCGGTGAGGCTCAACACCGAAATTTATGGGTTCGCGTGACATTACACATGGAAGATATGAATGTGGGTGAGAATTATTTGAAATTCTGAAAAAGAAAGAAAATTAGTGCCCTTATTTCATAAGTAAAGCATCTAACTAGAGATGTCACGCTCTTTCCCCTATTTGCTTCTTTCTCCTGTTTTCAAGAAACACTCCCTTTCTCTCTCTTTGTCGCTCAAATTCAAACTGAATTAATATAAACCATTGCGAAAATTCAACCAGTTTCCATCCAAAGTTAATTCTTTTTAATTAAAAAGTCTACTATTCTAAATTTTTGGTTCAAAATTCATCTGTTTGGGTTAAAACTTCTACTATTATGTTGGAAATTCTTCTTCCAAATTGATTTTCCTAACTAAAAATGCAACTTATCCGTTTTTGGCTGGAAATTGATCGTTTTCAATTTAAAATTCAACTGTTAAACACTGTATTGAAAATTCATACTTTTCCATTGAAAACTTAACTGCTTGGTTGAAAGTTGAATTACTTTATTGGACTTTAATTTTATTGGTTTAAGATTGATCTATTTTGTTAAAAATTCACTTTTTTCTGTTTGAAAATTATTTTTTTTTTTAAATTCAACTACTTGGTTGAAAGTTGAAATATTCTGTTAAAAAATCATTCTAATAGTTGCATATCTAACTCATTGGTTGAACAGTGAACTGTTTTGTTGGAAATCTGTTTTTTTGTTGTTCAACCCCAATTTATTGAACTCTGAATTTCATTAATCAATTTTTGAATAAAAACTAATAGTTTTTAAATGAACATCAAACAATTCGGTTTTCAATGTATATATTTTGTTGTACATTCGTTGTTTTATAGAGAATTATTCTCCATGATTGAGAATTCAACTATATGGCTGAAAATTCATTGTAATATTGGAGGATACATCTTTTTGGTTGAAAATTTAACTATTTTCTTAAAAGGTATTTTTTTTTGAAAATCAGTTTTTTTAGAGCAAGTGGTACATTGATTAAAATAATGCAATCATTCGAAAAATAGCAAAAATAAAATGTGTGAACAAAAAAATCGTCTAAACAATTGAAATTCGTTCAATCATTTAAGATTATTCATAATGAACAAATTAGTACTTGAAAATATGAAAATTTGTCGAAAATTTAGTGAGATAAAATGTTTCTTCTGCTTTTTTTAGGTAAAATATATACTTGGACAAATACCTATTATTTCAATGATTGTGAAATTATTTGAACAAATTTAAATTGTTCGAACAATTGAATATTAGCTAAAAAATGACTGGGTATTCTTGAATTACTGACTAATGATTATTCATTTTTTTTAACTCTTAAAAAGCGCCAATAAACCGCAATATTACGTCAAATTCAAATTTGTCATGTATGGGTTCTTCTTTGGGGGCCCATAAGAGGGGCTCTAAATTATTAAACCTGAAAATTCATGATTGATTCTTATTCTCTAACGAATTCTGAACAATATACTGAAATACGGAATTACTTTTAACACATTATCGCGATTAAAAATTGAATTTACAAAAAGGTGACTTTTTCCCATGTTAAATCAATGGGAAACTTCATGGTCTTTGTACCATCCATAATTATTAACCGATTTTACTCAAATCTGAAGGAGATTTGTTTTCTGGGCCTTCGAACAAAACTGGAGGATGAGATCAGAGAAATTCGAAAAGTGAAAAATAAGGGCCACCCTAGTGGACAGTACTCACGTTGTGAAGAAATGAATTTTTTATCACTTTTAACACAAAACTAATCAACAAAAATACGACTGCAGACGAATAAACCAGCAATTAGTCCTCATCGGTCAATAATGTTTCGACTTAGAGTAGCTTTGTGGTACACGTTCGGAAATATAGATCGCAAGCACGGTTTTTTCAATATGACCAGTGGTCCGACTTTGTACCATGGTACGACTTTGTACCACGTACTCTACTATTTGATTGAATATTACCTTTTTCCAATTTATATTCTTAGGTTGAAAATTCAATTATTTTGGCAGGGGATTTAATTACTTCATTAAAAATTAACTTTTTCGTAGAAAATTCACATGTTTGCGTATGAAATTAAACTCGTTTGTAGATAATTCGCCTTCCTGCCTTAAATATTCTATAATTTGTTTTAAAACATTTTCTTCCTCAAACTAATCTGTTTTGGTTGAAGATTCAACCATTTTGTTGAACATTCGCTCTCTTATGTTGGAATTAACGGTTTTTGATTTAAAATTAAATCCATTTTTGGCTGAAATATTACATTTTACATTTTTTGTTAAAATTTCATCTATTTTTTATTATTAATATAATTTTTGGTTGGAATGATCTTCAAAATTCTACTATTATGTTACATATTCATCTTTCTGTCGAAAATTTATATGTTTTGATAATGTTCGGCGTTTTGGATAAAATAATTCTACGTATAGTCTATTTTTCTTTTCAAAATGCAACCGTTTTTGGTTAAATTTTAATAATTTTTGTTGAAAAATTCGACCAATTATTTGAAAATACATCTTTTTAGTTTGAAAATACAACTTTCTGTTTAAAAATTGAACTGTTTTGTTCAACATTCTTTCATTTGGGGAGAAAATTCGGACCTCTGAAAAAACTTCAACTATTTGTTCAAATGTGTAACTTTTTTTGCATGAAAGTTTACATTTTGGGTTGTAAATGCAACTATTTGGTCTAAAATTAGTTTTTCTGTTTGTTGAAACTTCAACTATTTGGCTAAAAAATCAACTTCCTTGGTTGAAAATTCATCTTTCCGGGTTTGAAAATATTTTCTTTAAATTCTCCTAACTAAAATATTAGGAGTTGAAAAATAACTGAATAATTCATAAAGAAACAGTTTTTGAATGAAAATAAAAATAAGTTAAGAAAGAAACTAACAAATTTAGGAATTTAAAAACTTTTGGTCTTCGTGTTATTCAAAATGATTTAAATAATATTTTTTCAAATAGCCCACTTTCTCATAGAGGCTTTGAAAGAAAAAAGCTTAAAAATAACTAAATATGTTTTAAAAAATAGTAACTAAAAAATTCAAGAATCTTAAAAAACTCTTGGTCTTCGCATTCTTTATAATTATATGAATAAATACATATTTTCAAAAATTCTCTTGATTTAAAATTCAAAAACATGACCAAATAATTTCTAATCAAACATTGAAAACATTTGTAAGTAATAAATATGAAAACTCCCAAATTTTAATGATGCCATAACAGGAGCGAATTTATTGAAAAAAACCTTAAAATTAATTAGCAATGCAAAAATAAGTAGATACATCACCAAACAAAAATTTTTCGAATGAAACAAATTTTAACTACACTGGGGTTGTTTTCTCCTTCTGTCCCTTTGACATCTTTTTCAAAAACGTTCGTGATCTGATTAAAACTTTTCAATTATGACAATTTTTGCTTGTTAATGTTTTTATTCATTCATGGACATATAATTAATTTAATTGTTATGTTCACCATTAAATTTGTCCCTGTAATCGTATCGCCAAGATTTGGGAGTCTTTAGTTTTATTATTTACAACTGTTTCCAATTTTCTGCTCAGTTTTTTGGTAATTTTTAACATTTTTAATTACAAGACTTTTTAAGAATATTTTCTCATATATATAATTATAATATAATTAGGCTTTTCTAAATTTTTAAATTGTTCAGTTACAAATTTTTTGAAATAATAATTGTGCAGCTTGGATGCTACTTTAATAATGATTAGACTCAGAAATAATTAAAGTCTTGTATCCCCTTCCATATTTACTGCGTCAGGTTCATTTTTCATCCGAGTCAACATTGGACGTGGGGCAAGCAACCCGCGCGTTTATGTTAGACAGTTTTCACGAAAACGTAATATTTCCTGGAAAGATGAAAGATGTCAAATGCAGATGCTTGTTCAGGAGAAAATGACTATTTTAGACATCACTGTGTGCAAACTTTTTTATATTATTATATTATATGGAGTATTTTCAATAAACAATTAACAAGTTATTATTAACATATAATTATTGTTGAATTAATTAAGTTATATAAATTGAATTTTCCTAAGATTCTTGTGAAAATTCAAAAAGATTTCCGAAGATTTCAGATCTGCCAAATCAAAATTTCAACGAAACAGTTAAATTTTAAACAAATAGCTGAATTTTCAAACAAAAAAATATTTTTTTTAATTGAGGAATTATTATTAATTTCCTCAGAAATCTTAAACAATTTTTTCTTTCTCTTGAAAACTCTCAAAAATCTTAGAAGGCTTCTTTTTTCGAAGTTTCTAGTAAATTATATGTAATAATAATAACATAAAAACCTCGTTCTCTGTTAGTTATTAGGTGAGAATACATATATATATATATATTTTTTATTAAATATTTAAAAAATAGGGTTCCACAGACTTTCCTCAAGAATTTATCGATTTTTTACTCTTCTAGAAATGAAAATTTCAAAACTTTAACAATTCGAATTTTTTAAATATAAAAACCTGTATAGCTATTTTATATAAATATCTGTGAAAATTTGACTTTCGCTTTTTGGTGATCGGACACCCCTCACCCCCTTCCCCCGGGTTTGTTTTCTGTAAAAAAAATTATTCTATTTGAAATGAACATGGGGGCTTAATAGGGAAAAGATCGATTTTCAAAAAATGAAAAAAGGAAGTACTTGTTATCAATTTTTGTAAATTGAAATTTAGTCACTTCTGATAAAATAACCAAGCAATACTTGACACTTACTAAGTTTTAATTTTGATCTCTTAAATCCCCTTGTATTGTATTCATAAAATGCCCCAAAAATCCAAAATAGAAGTTTTATACCAAATTCATATTAAACACGGTAGTTTTTGAAATTTTTTCAACATGACTTATTATTATTCGATGAGCAACAAGTTTCCAAGTATTCTTCAATTAATTTTTATTTGTCAATTGTGAAAACTTTTTATTCTTCAGGGTGAATGATACAGTTGATGAATTTCACAAATGATAAGTCTTGTTTAATATTTTCGGTAATTATTTAAAAATTTGTCATTATTTTAAATAATTCTTTTCCTCGTAAGTCGCGAAAAATTATATTTTTCTTGAATCCACGACACAATTTATGAATGCTGAGAATAATATATATATATATATATATATATATATTTTTAAATATCTGTCAATTACTGAAACAATTTTAATTTGTTCGAATAATTTTTTCCCCCTTTTAATCTTGAAATGTAACTACTTTCTGGAATTATTATCGCAGTTGATGAATTCTAAGAGTGGTATTTTTTGTGAAACACACTTTGAAATTATTTAACTAATTTATGTTTGTTTAAACCATCTTTTTCTTTTGTAAATCGTTATGAATTACCATACAAAGGTGAATAAAGTTCTAGTTTCTTCGAGTCTCTTACATTATGTCGTTTCATGTTCAATATTTTGTCATCTCAGAACTTATACTTTAATTTTTTCAACTTTTTACGATTTACTGAAAAGAAATTTTTAAGCAAATAATCATTGTTTGAATAATTGAATAATTTTTGAAAAAACACTTGGAAACTTGTAACTTATACAATAAAAATAATTAATATTGAAACAATACTGTCTTCAATTTACTAATTAACTAATTAACTTTAATTTACAAAAAATTAATAACAAGCACTTTTTTCCACCTTTCTTAAAACCGAGCTTTTCTTCATTTAAAATCTTATGTTAATGTCAAAAGTATAGGGACACGGGTGAATGTTGGCCGATTTGAGAAAAACATATATAAATGTTCTTTTTCCGTAAAACTAACAAATTAGGTGGATCAATCACCAATGTTTTTTAATAAAGTACCTTTTGTTGAAAATTTAATTATTTTGCTTCAAATTTGTTTTGAGGGGTAAAAATTTGAATATTTTGGTAGAAAATTGAAATATTTAATTGAAAATTAACATCCTTGTCAAACATGAATATTTTCGTTATAAAAATTAAAGCATTTGGTTAATTTCTGTATTTTGTTGAAAAGTTCTTCTGTTTAAATTTTTTTTTTTTTGAAAATGCAGAATTTTTACTTGAAATATTAGGAATTTAAAATGTTTCGAATTGAATCATAAAAAAGGTGTTTTGTCCAAAATTCGAAGTAACAAAACCCGTTCAAAATCGGATACTGCAGGATATTCCGAGTGACTTGCCTATTACTCAATTTCAATATTATTCTAAATATACATTGTTGTTCACTTGCCAAGATATATTGTGCATTTTTTATTTACTTTAACTAATGCCTACTTCTTTTCAAATTAAGTTTTCATGAATTATCATCTCAGTTATTTTGATTTTCAAATTATAAAATTGAGGAAATGATAAAGTAATTTTATTAAGGTATTTCAAAGTTACTTTATCTTGTAACTGTAATTAGTTTCAGTTATAAATAATGTCACTGTCACTAGTTACCTTCTTCCGGTAAGTAATATAAGCTATATTTACCAAAATAGAGTGTCACACAGATTTTCAATATCCGGGAGCAATCGCTCAAAGGTTTTATTTGCCGTGCAATCGTCCCATATTTGGAAAACGAGTGGCTCTCTTATAAAAGGTCTCGTCAAAATTTAGCTCACGTACTCAGTTCAACTGTCAACTGAGCGATTTGTCAGAGTACTACTATCCACTTAGTTCCACCATTTCTCTGATGTGGTTCTTTGCGTTTTTGTTTCGCACATAGTCTCTCCTTTCGACATCGTTGGCTTTGCATCATATTACTCACGTTATACCTCATACCACCGCCATCATACTTGAGAGGAGTAATTATGAAAATATCCGATGTATAAGATATCTCTTGAAAATATCTCGCGAGAAATCCCCTAAGATTTGCCGACGGTTGGTGTCTTGGACTTGAATTCAGACGCCTGAAAGCTATTCTTGCTCGTTAATTAGATTAATTAATATCAAGTCTGCAGGATCGAGGCATCGTATCGTGTTCTTGAAAGGTCGTCCGACCTTTGCTTCTTTTATCTTTGATCATGCTGGTAAAACGATGGGATTCATTACGGATTCTTGAGCTCGCAAGTACCATGAAATATGCCATAGCACTTTGAGAAAATTAGAGGTTTTCTTCTCAACATCTCTTTATCCACGAAAAAAATTGGAGTCTTCCATTGACATCGAGGTATAGCTTTTAATAAATTAATGCTGAGTCAATGAAAACTGTTGGGCTTTATAATAATTCTGAATCATCTCATAAATTTTATCAATTAATTTTTGGTCATCCAGATAACTGATGGCTGAATTCATTACCAGTCGGACAGGCTGTGTATACTCGATAAGGTGGTCCAAACAAATCAAAAACTTTTTTCATTGGCTGTCTTACTTTGCTATTTTCTTTCATATTAGTTAAAAAAAAAGTGTTTAGTCCGTGGTCCAAGGCCTTTAACCACTATAAATAGTTAAATTTCTTTTTGCAAAAAATGACTACTATACCAATTTGAGACGAAAAACACTGGCATAATCCAAAATTGTTGAAAATTTCAAGTCTTCTTCCAAATATAATGATTTTTGTTTAAAATAACGGATTTCCTGTGGAAAATGTTGATATAACTTAATATGATTTTTGTTTTAAAATACCAATTTTCTGCGTAAAGCGACAACATAAACTAAAATTGTTAAAATTTCTTTCAACTTCTCCAAATTGTTTTTTTTTTATCAATAAAAATATAAATTTTCGGCGAAAAACATTAATATAATCCAAAATTGTAAAACAAATCTAACTCTTTTTCAAATTATAATGATTTTTGTTTTGAAGGCCAATGTTTGGCGTAAAACTCTAATATAACCCGAGATTGTTATAATTAAGTTGTTATAAATCATCTTCAAAATATTTTTTTTTTACATCAAAAATACCAAGTTGCGTCGAAAAACACTAACATAATCAAAAAAATGTTAGAAAATTATAAATCTTGTTCAAATTATAATGGGGTTTGGTTTAGAATGCGTAAGATACATATTTTTTTTATGTGAAACGCAAACGCAACCTACCATTTTTTCAGAAATTATAAATTCTTAAAATCCAGTGCTTTTGGTTTAAAATCTCAATTTCGGTAAAAAACGCGAACAAAACGAAAGAATGCTAACATAACCAAAAATGATTGAAGTCGTGAATCTCGATGAAGATTTTTGTTCAACAATGCTGATATCCGGGGAAAAAAACTAACACAATCTAAAGTTTTCAAAAGTTCTAAACCTCCATTAAAACTTTCTGATTTTATAATAAAATTCATTTAAAAAAAATAATTTCCAGCAAAAAGCACTAACATAAAACGCGTATAATATTTACAATTATTCATTAGATAATTTAAAAACTTCCATTCAACCACGCGAGTGTATTATCAGGCACAAATGTATTTCAATTCGCATACCGGTTTTCTACGGTTTTTCTTACTCAATAAAAAGGTGAGAGGGACTATTTGTAGATTTAATTACACTTGGACCTAGAATTACTTACCTCGGATTTACTCATTCCGAGAATTTTTGCCGCGTCGGTTTTGGGCTGAGAGTGGGCTCCTCGGGGTCGCGAGGGGTTGCGCAATTATGCGTGAAACAGCAGCAGCGTAGCGACAAAGGCGCAGTGCGCGGGTACTCACGCGCGAATATTCTTTAATATTAGGAAATGGTTCACACGCCACTGACCGTTTACATTTGAAGGCCCTGGAAATAGTTTTAAGGCCAATTTCAGACCCAGCCCAAGTTTTAATTCAACTCAGGTTCCACTGTATGAAAATTTCAAATTTAAGATATAGAACAATTTCAATTAATGAACAGACAATTAATTTTCCAACATCAGCGATTTGGATATTTTTGAGACATATCGTTGCACCACTTATTTCAGATAGGAAATTATTTTCATCATGATTTTATTATTTATTAATTGTTGTGCAATAATAGGCCTTAAGTTTCTCTATGAAGTATGTCAGAGTTCTTCAAGGTTGATTCCTGACTCAGCAGCACATCTGCACACATGTGTTTTTGAGTAAAGATTCTTGGGAACTTTGTGCATTAATATTTAACAATTCTACAGTTTTTTTTTGACGGGCGGCATTAGCTGTGCGATGAATCTCGACTCGCGAAGAGTCCGGATGTTAAGCTATTTCAAGCGGGGATAGCACTCGGTATTAAATGTGTAGGGTCGAATGTCTGCCTTCAAATTCGAGTGTCAAAAAAGTGACTGAATTCGAAAGGGGGTTTTCTGCAGTTTTCCTCTCCCCTGGCCAAATTTCCAGACAAATGCGTGTACTTCTAATAAAGTCAGATGCACCTGCGAGTCATCAATGGTTGTGATTAAATAAATACGGCGATTATCCAAGATATCCAAGAACGGTACTTCTCTTATAAAAAATACATTATCTTCATCAGGTCGGAAGAACTGCTACTCAACAGATATGATTTAAGTGGTGTAAAAATTAATTTTGATCTGAATTTGATAATCAGAATGATATGCAACAGTTTAATATTTTTGGGCTTATTGTGCCTATCAAGGAGAATTATTAGGTATGAAGAAGATGCATGTGATGAAAAAAAACAAACCCTTGAGACTGATGCGATGGTGCACGGAAAAAAAATATTTTTCAACGACGCTGACGCCCATATATTATTTTTGTGAGACTCGCTGCGGTTGAGAGGCGCATTAATTGGTCGTAAATTTAGCTTGTGCATTAATCGACTAACTCCACTATCTCGCGCAGGGTCCTTCGTTCGAGGGTCTGCCGTTGCAGATAGGCTGAAAAGGGGGATGAGACTCTAACGATCACGCCATTAAGCGAACGATCTCATCTCCATTCTTTTCATTTTTTTTTATTTTTATTTCCGTTTTCCTACAAGTCTGACGATTCTGAATCGCGATTGTTTCTGAAAGATGGCATTCAAATATATTTTCTTACTACAAAACATAGAGAATAAAGAGATGCTGTTCAAGGGGAACAAATTAAAAGATGATTTTTTTTTACATTGTTCTATTGTTTCTCAAAAGGGTGAAAATAATATAAAAATATATTATCAGCTACGTTCACTAGAGGGAACGTATTTTATATTGTTTATTACTTACATTCATTGTTCACTTGGAACAGTCCAAATAAAAAAATTCAGCAATTTTCAAAATGATTGATGAAATCGAGTAAAATAGATCCAATATTAATTGCTGCGAATTTTCGAAGAGAAATCTGATTGTAATTCAAGACAAAAATTGTCAATGTTAAACTTGTTTATTCAATAAACGTTGCATGGATTTTTGTGTATTAGCTTCAAGTTTAGATAATAGCTGCATTTTTTATCCTATCCAAATGATCAAGGATTGATTTTATACCTTGAAAGATTCTTAAAAATTCTGTTTGGTACGGTCTTATTAAAATTGGAATTATTTATGAAAAAAATGTGTTAAAAAATAATAACTGTATTATAACTAAAAATATTTGTTCAATAGAACCCAACCATACAAGTTTGTGACGAATCTTTCGAGAAAGAAAATCAGCTCTTGATCAGCATTGGCAAATGCAAATCATAGTTTGCTAAAATTAAAGTATACTAATTAATTATGGTTAATGGAATTGAAAATTGTATTTTATACAAAGTGCAATACATTATTCAATAATATTTGACCGTCAATATGTCCTATATGTCAGATTTTCATGTATTTCCAATTTAATAACGAGGAATACACATATTTTTAGGAAAATAAAAATTGTGCTTATCCGAGTGTTAAAATTTTAAGCTGGTTTAAATTTAAAAATGCTTTCATGTTAAAAGCATATGATTTTTAGAACTCCGATAGTAAATACCATCGAAATTTAAAAGCCTGAGTTATTCATAAAAACGTGGATCATCCATTAATGTTTTTGCTGTATATATTTGCAGTTTTATTTCAAAGCATGTAAAATATATTAATAAACATTGGAGTTCGAAAACTTCATTTAAAAAAAGAGTGTGTTATTTTAAAGATTTGGAGAGAAAAAAATGAATTTGAGCAGATTTGAATTATTTTTGTTTTTGGAAAATTTATAATTTAACAATTTCTCTTATACTTTACCTCCTAATATTATATTCTGGTACTTTTGGGTTATCCTTGATTGAAACAAAAATATGCTTATAGATGTAAATTCAATGTATTTCAAAGATTGTTGAGTAAACTCATGATGATTCAAGATGAATCTAACTGTATTAGAAATAAAGAAATATTTAAAAGGGCGAAAATTTCTTATATTTTCAAGAAGAAACAACATTTCTTAAATCTTTTCGAATTGAAACTTCGCCTTTTTTTCAGAAAACTAATCTTCTTGGTTTTAAATTGCCTCTTTTTTGTTTCCACTGTAACTGTTTAATTGGATTTTCTTTTTAATGCGAAGTTTTATTTGAAATTTCATCTCCGTGGTTGAAAATTTTATCATTTTGTTGAAAAATAGTTTTTTCTTGGTTGAAAATTAATTTTGTTTAACTGAAAATTCATGTTCTGGTACTATTACATTTTTCGTTGAGACCTGATCTTCTTGTTGGAAATTCAACTATTTTCTAAAAAAATTCTCCTCTTTGGTTTGAAAATTAACTAGCTTGTTGCAAATTTAACTATTTTGTTGAGAAGAAATTTTTTTCGTCAAAAATTCAACAGTTCTTTCAAAAATTCTTTCTTTTGGCTTTAAAGTACATATTTTTTGGTAAAAAAAGCTGTGTTTTTTTGAAAATGCAACTGTTTTGTTGAAAATTAATGTAGTTCGTTGCAAATGTAACTATTTTGTTAAAATGTCATCTTTTTTGGTCGAAAATTCCACTGTTTTGTTGAAAGTTCATCCTTTTGGGATTGAAAATGTATCTTTCATGATAAACAAGTCAATTAAACAATAAACAATTCATATTTCTTCATTGAAATGAATAAATAAAATTTTATTCTCAATCTGAATTGGTTTTATTTCATTGTTGAAACATTCCAGGTTTAAAATGTTACAAAATTAGAATTCTGGTGTTTGAATATTGTTGGTCAGGGAAAAGGAATAATTTATGATTGGAAAATGAGGGAAAAGTCTAGAAATATTCAAAGTGAGGTTTTTCTGTCCTCCTGTCTTTTATATTTTTATTATCAAAAGTATATTTGCACATTAATTTGAATATTATCATCTCGGAAATTGCCGAAATTTTATGACTTTTCCAACAGTGTATTCAAGCTCTTATCATAATTACAATCCAATTACCAAAATTGAAATCGATACTTTTACAGACCGCTATAATACAAGAATAAAATATCAGTTCGTCGACCCCTGTAATAGAATTACCCAAAATTAGTCCGAGTTAAATTATCGGATTACAGGTTTTGGTTGAAATCCGTTGGATTCGAGATAGAAGGTAATCAGATTTCATCCAATTAATTACAACTTTCAGGTCGAACTCACGACGCCACTTACACCCTTTACCGTCTGGGCGAGAGGCTTTCTTCTGGCGTGAGGCAATACGTTGAGACTGGAAGGACGGACGGTCTTGATACTGGAGGTGAATTCCCAAATACCTTGCACTCCTTTACCGGTCCTTCCGTGCCTCAGGGTGAAGGGACGAGTATAGCAAGAGCATTTCTTGATGGCAATCATTCTCTCATCAGCGTAGTGGCTCGTATCAATCCCAGCCCCGATTGGTTCATAGGGGTGGATTCTTTCCAACTCTGCGTCGAGGGCAACTGGGTGGATACAGTCACTGTCGAGGTAAGTCTTTTTTCTTTGTTATTCTTCCACTACTTTTCTCCAATATCCGACCGGTGCAGTAATTCCAAAAAGAAATCTGGAAAGATATCACAATTCGAGTCAGGTGCTGAACTTTTCAAACGATAGTAATTAACAGAATGTTGAAAACTTCTCTCTGCCTTTTTATTTTCTAATTTTTCTAATATAATTAATAATTCTTTGTTATTCATATTATGTCCCCTTCTTTCTAATTTGTTTCTGTAGCCCATTCCAATTCTTTCATCTACTCCCCAACTAATCCATCCTCCCCTAAAATCTTTACCACATTCTTTTGTTAGCTTTCTTTATCTTCAATTCCTCTCCAACATCGTTTCCAAACATGTTTCATTCTTTCCACTCACAGATTCAGCACTTCCTATTATCTTTCTTTCCTCAATACAGCCTTTCCTTTACATTCTATTCCTTTTATACACAATTACTGTGGTACTCCTTTTTGATCATCTTATACCATTTATTATATATGAATTCATCAATCATCCTCCGTATTTATTGTGATTGTATTTTCCTATCTCTCTTCTCTAATTCTTCATAGTTTACTCTAGTACCATTTCTTATATCCCTGAAAAACTCCTTTCTTCTTCTCATCTCATTAATTCTATTGCCCTCCCTCTATGCCCTCTTTTCAGTTCCAATACCTAATTTATCTCTTTGCGCTTCTTCCCTCTCCATATATCCAGGCGTCCTTCAGTTTCATCCTAGAGTTCATCTTATATATCTCTCTCCTGAAACCTTTCAATATTTTCCCCTTATCTTATATGAGCTCTAGTATTTCTATTAGTTTAAAAAGTTTATCTCAAATATTCAAACTTCTTCTTCTTCCTTTTTTCTTTTCCCTCTTTTTCTGACCTCATTATCTTTGTCTTTCCTACATTTGAATTAAACTTCTTCTCATCTTAGTATTCCACCCACTCCGTAATAAGGCCAGCTAACCCTTCTTCATCCTCTGCTACCAACACTGCAGCGTCCGCGTATGCCAGTGTAAAAATATTTTTACATACTAACTGCTCCCCATCCTTCTTTCTCAATTTCTTCATAACTTTGTCTATCTCTACTTGGTCCAGAGAGTCAAAATCCGCCTTTTCCTTCCTTTCTCTCACTCTTTACTACCTTCTAAACCTCCTCTTCCGTCCGAACCTTCTCCGCCTCTTTTTCAAACTTTTATTTTCCTTTACTTTCTTTCGATCACACATCTCAGTAAACTCCTTCTTTTTCAGCTAGATATTCTTTCTCACTGCTTTTCACTTTTCTCCATTTTATTTTTCTCCATAACATTCCTTATCCCATCCACTTCTACCCCTCCTTCATTGAATTCTGTTTTACTTGTGCCCTCAAGTACTCTTTTTATTTCTTCTATCATTATTTCAATATGTTCGCTTACATTTCCCTCTCTTATTTTGAAATCCTTGCCCTCTTCCTTAAACTGTTCTTTTTCTTCTATTGATCAATCCCCTCTTCCTGTTATTTTTAACTTTACTCTCTTTTTATCTTTATTGTTTTTACTCTTTTGTCCCTCTAATGTCGCTACTATAGGAAAGTGGTGCGAATCCATATAATCCCCTACCACTACTTTCTTGACCTTCTCTCTTACCTCGTCGTCCACTATCACATAATCTATCACAGTTCCCTTTTCTCCTCACCTTCACTCTATATTGTCCTTGTGTTTTTTCCCACTCTCCTACTCATTCCGTTTTTCCTCTATCCTCTGTGCTCACACTAAAATCGGGATGGGGTCAACTTTGCACGTAGCAACTTTGCACGTGCCCAACTGTGCACGTCGATGGCCAGACGGACAACTGTGCACGTCGTTGGTCAGACGGACAACTGTGCACGTGCCAACTGTGCACGTGCCATCTGTGCACGTGCACAGTTGTCCAAGTACCAACTGTGCACGTGCACAGTTGTCCAAGTGACAACTGTGCACGTCTAAATTTCGACGTGCACAGTTGTCCAAGTACCATCTGTGCACGTGCACAGTTGTCCAAATGACAACTGTACACGTCGAAATTTAGACGTGCACAGATGGACTCCTGTGCACTTTAACGTGCACAGATGTCACTTTCCTAACTGTGCACGTGCACAGATGTCACTTGTACAACTGTGCACGTGCACAGATGTCCCTTGCCTAACTGTGCACGTGCACAGATGTCACTTGTCCAACTGTGCACGTGCACAGATGTCCCTTTCCCAACTGTGCACGTGCACAGATGTCACTTGCCCAACTGTGCACGTTTATGTCCTTACGTAATGGTTTATACGAGGGTGATCCTCTGTATCTATGTATAATAAATTTTTAACAGTTAAAATTATTAAATCCTGGTGGAATGGAGCGTATTAACTTTCTTAATTTTAGTTTGAAAATATTTCAAATATTATTTTTAAGAAATTATTCTTTTCAAATTATTAAAGATATATGAAAATCTCTCTTTGTTCGACATGAATGCCTCCAATTTGCTGAATGCCTTGCTTTCTCTGAATTTCTTCAATTCTCTGAATTCCTGGAAATCTGTGAATTCTTCGAATTTTCTGAATTCTTTGAATTCTCTGAATTCCTTGAACTCGCTGAATTACTTAAATTCTCTGAATTTCTTGAATTCTCTTAACTTCTTGAATTCTCTGAATCCTTAAGTTCTCGGAATCCTTGAATTCTCTGAATTCCTTGAACTCTCTGAATTACTTAAATTCTGTGAATTCCTTGAATTCTCTGAATTCCTTGCATTCTCTGAATTTCTTGTATTCTCTGAATTCTCGGAATCCTCTGAATTATCTGAATCCTTGAATTCTGTGAATTCCTTGTATTCTCTGAATCCTTGAATTGACTGAATTCTTCGAATTTTCAGAATTCTCAGAATTCTTTGAATTTTCTGAATTCTTTGACTTCTCTGAATCCTTGAACTCTCTGAATTCCTTGAATTCTGTGAATTCTTCGGATTCTCTGAATTCTCTGAATTCCTTTAATTCTCTGAATTCCTTCAATTCGCTGAATGCCTCCAATTCGCTTAATGCCTTGCTTTCTCTGAATTCTTTGAATTCGTTAAATTTGTTGAATTCTCTGAATTCCTTGAATTTGTTGAATTCGTTGAATTCCTTGAATTTGCTGAATTTCTAGAATTCGCTGAATTTCTAGAGTTCGCTGAATTTCTAGAATTCGCGGAACGCATTTAAATTTGCTGAATGTCTAGAATTATCTGAATTCCTTGAATACTTGCAATTCCCTGAATTATCTGAATAACCTGAATTCTCTGAAATTCCTGAATTCTCTGCATTCCCTGGATTTGTTGAATTCTCTGAATTACTTAAGTTTGTTGAATTCCTTCAATTCGCTGAATGCCTCCAATTTGCTGGATGCCTTGCTTTCTCTGAATCCCTTGAATTCTGTGAATTCTTCGAACTTTCTGAATTCTTTAAATTCTCTGAATTCCTTGAACTCTCTGAATTACTTAAGTACAACCCTTACGTAAGGAGATAAACGTGCACAGTTGGGCAAGTGACATCCGTGCACGTGCACAGTTGGGAAAGGGACATCTGTGCACGTGCACAGTTGGGAAAGGGACATCTGTGCACGTGCACAGTTGGGCAAGTGACATCTGTGCACGTGCACAGTTGGACAAGGGACATCTGTGCACGTGCACAGTTGGGCAAGTGACATCTGTGCACGTGCACAGTTAGGAAAGTGACATCTGTGCACGGCAAAGTGCACAAGAGTCCATCTGTGCACGTCTAAATTTCGACGTGCACAGTTGTCCAAGTACCATCTTTGCACGTGCACAGTTGTCCAAGTGACAACTGTGCACGTCTAAATTTCGACGTGCACAGTTGTCCAAGTACCATCTGTGCACGTGCACAGTTGTCCAAATGACAACTGTACACGTCGAAATTTCGACGTGCACAGATGGGCTCCTGTGGTCATAGACGTGCACAGATGGACGTGCACAGTTGTCCGTCCGGCCATCGACGTGCACAGTTGGACACGTGCAAAGATGCTACGTGCAAAGTTGTCCGTCACCCACTAAAATCTTCTCCTATTATAAGCTTAATCCCTTCTTTATTTTCTTCCACCAGTTTTGTCATTTCTTTTGATATCTTCTACATATCTGCATTCTTTCATATCTTTTATATCTCTCCTTGCTATATCTTCCTTCCGTACTCCCATCACCATTCCTCCCATCGCTCAGCTTTTTTATTCTTTCTGTTTCCATTTTGAAGCTGCCATCTCTAGTTTCTTGATAACCTTCCCCTTTATTGTTTTTAATCACTTTTCATCAAGCCACATCTCCATTATTACTGCTCTCTCTGATTGTACCAAATTTCTCATAAATTCCTTATCCTTTCTTTCTAAACCTGCTACATATCAGTAACATATCCTTCATTCTTCCCTTATTTTATTTCTCGCCTCTTTTTTTCCCTACTATTTCTTATTTTCCTCTAGCCCGAAATCTTTTAAACGCTAGTAATTAACAGAATGTTGGCAAATTCTCTTCATCTCTTCATTTTCTAAGACGGCATTACAAATGATATTTTAATATGATTATTAATTAATATCAGATTTAAATAATTACTTTCAATACAAGTAACGAATAATGAATATTAATTTCAATTAACAAACGAGAAATCGTGCTCCCGAATCTTAGTTATGTAGCTTTCGAAGTTCCTTGGAAACTAACTTCCCAGTTCCTGAAGTTTGCAAGTAGGTAAGGGCGATTAGAGTCGGACATGGCCTCCGGGTATGACCAAACATTTCCTTATCTACTTACAATAGTGATTACCGTGTTTGTCTGATAAATACATTATTTGAGTTTAATTTTGATCGAATCTATTTAGATTACTACATTATCGAAATGGGAAATTTATAATACAAACCAGGAGACATTTATAAAAATTGCTTATTAAAAGAATACTTTAAGCAACATTTAAACGAAACATAGATGTCTCTCATAAATTGAGGTAAACATTTATGCACTTAAATAAAAGAAATTTTAATGGTGTTCATAGGCAAAACATCCGATTGGAATGGATCTTGAGAGTAATGTATCTATTTTGAAAATTTTTTTGAACTATTTATGCACAAAAATTGAAACGCAAAAAATATATAACAAAAGAAAACCTCTCGCTCCTGCGAGATTTTTTAAATTTCTTTGAAATTTAACAGAATAATTTTAAATCCCGTCAAGTTACACGAAATCTAATGATGTTCCTTGCAATGCCTTAAAATTTTTTCAATCTCTTAGAACGTGCTTTAAATCTTTCAAGATACCCTAAAATATTTCCAGTTAATTGAAATCTTTTGAAATCCCTTGGCATTCTTTGAAGCTCTTGAAAATTTTTGAAAATATTATAAAATCCCGTAATATTATATAAAATCTGATATTATCCATACTGGTAGTTTTCCTATGAATAAAATAAAACAATCTTTGACGATGAATTCTAAATAGGCTTGGAAACATGTTGGTCCCTAGTAGTATAAAAAAGACTTTTTCTCTCTCCTTTTTCTTTTGTCATACATTTTTCTCCAATGACCCGGGCAGGAGGTAGTTACAAACCTGATTTTAATTTGTAAGCTTTTTTCTTATGATTTTAGTGCCTAAAATGGTTCATAAAAAAGTGGATTTAATTTCGATGATGATTCGATAATGTCGATAATGATCCACAATGACTTTAATTCAAACTCTGAAGACAACTAATTGAAAAATTGTCGTTTATAATTGAAATACTATTTCTTTCTATCCTCTTTGGCAATTACTCAGTGAAAAGTTGAAAATACCTTTTGTTTCTTTTTATGTCGACGATGTTTCATTGCAAAAGAAAATTACTCTCCAACTTTGGCTCGAGTTTCAATAAACGCGAAGAAACCTTGTGATCTCTTTCTAGAACTTTATACACTCGATTTAAAACTTAAGAAGTTCGAGGGATTTTATGCTTTCAAGTGAATTCGAGAATAAATCTGTAAAGGGGTCATCAATGCAGAGGGTCTAATTACATCGGAAACTTTATCTGTTTAAAGACCGTTATCTCAACTTTAACCTGAACTTGAATAGATTTCTTCTAACAGAAAGAAACAAAAAAAATCCTTCAAATAAGGGGTCATCCACAAATTACGTGAGGTGCTTTTTTCTAAAATTGTCAACCTCCCCTCTCGCATGTAAGATACCGTAAGATATTCTCGCACCAACCCCCCTCCCCTGTCCACGAATTTTACCATGATTTTATGAACTTGAGAAATGAGCATACATGTATAAATTATGTTAATTAGATGAACGTTTAAAAGTATGAAAAATAAACTTGAACGATTATCTAAACTATTATTCTTTAGTATATAAATGTTCGATTCCCCACTTCTCACATTTTTCCATTTAGATGAGAAATGAATTAATAGAATCCATTAAGAAAATCTAACTATTTTTTGTTCATAGTTCATTCTTTTTTATTAAAAAGTCTACTTTCATATTTCTGATTAAGAATGGTAAAAAATTTAATTCTTCCGTTCAAAATTTAACAATTTTATTGCGAAGTGATCCTTTTTGGTTGAAAATTCAACTACGTAGTTAAAAATTGCACTAATTTCTTGAAAATTAGTTTTGTTGCTCAATGATTTATCGTTTTGGTTATAAATAAAATAAATAAATGAATTACAGATTTATATTTATTAGTTAAAAATGCATGTACTTTCAAAATTTATATTGTAGTTTAAAAAACACAACTGTTTGGTTGGAAATTTTTTTTTACGTCGGAAATTATTAATTTTTTTTAAAATAGGAAATTATATTTTCTGATTGAAACCTCACGTTTTTTGTCGGAAATTCATGCTTTTTGGTGAAAAATGATTATCTTTGGTGAAAAATTCACCTTTTTGGTTTAAAATTTAACCACTCTCTGGACAATTAATTTCTTTTGTTGAAAATTCATTTTTTGAACTGAATATCAAATTATGCTATTTTGAGTGAGAATTTAGGTATTTCAAACGAAAGTTGATGTATTTTGTTAAAACATCATTCTTTTTGGTGGATAAAGAATGTTCTGGGTGGAAAATCTACCTATTTTGTTCAAAATTCATTTTTTTCATCTTTTTAGTTTGGTTGCATTTTCTTCTTTCTTAACTGAAAAATCTTTCATAGTTGAAAATTTTTTTTTCTCGTATGAATTCAACTATTTTTGACACAAAAAGTTCAACCTCTTTTTGTTGAAATATCAGCCATTACATTTTTTGTTAAAAGTTCATTTTTTCATCGAAAATTCATCTCTTTGGTTGGAAATTTAACAATTTCGTTGAAAATTCGTTTTTTTTTGTTGTCAAAATTTTAATGTTTAAACTGCCAATTGAACTTTTCTAGTTGAAAATTTAAAGCATTTTATAATTTTCGTCTTTTGTTGAATGTTCGACATTTTTGGTGAAAAGTTAATCTTCTTGGTTAAACATGTATCTTTTTGGTTAAAAATTCAACTATTCCAGTTGAAAATTCATCCTTTTTATTTTGAACTACATTTGCTTTGTCGAAAATTACCCTCTATTGTTGGAATTTTCGAAAAATGAAAATTCGTATTTTTCATCTGAAAATTTAACTATTCTATTGTTGGCTAAAAACTTATCTTGTTGGTTAAAAATTAATTTATTTCGTTAAGAATTCAACCATTCATTAGAAAATTATTTTTCTTCAACTGAAAATGTAACTTTTCTGTTATTAGTTACAAATTAATCTTTTTTGGTTTAAATTCATTAATTTGGTTGAAAATTGAACTATTTGGTTGAAAATTAACTACTCAAACTAAGAATTGAGATCTTTCATTATTAGTTAAAAATTTATCTTTTTTGTTTAAAAATTCATTTCACTAGTTAAAAATTTCACTATTTAGTTAAAAATAATTTTTTTGTTTCCTGAAAATTTGACTATTCCATTTTTTGAAGAAAACTTGTCTTTTTGATAGAAAATTAATGTTCTGGGTTGAAAATTTATTTTTATGATTGAAAATTTAATTATACTCGGTGGAAAGTGGAACTACTTATTCTAAATTGATTTTGACTTTTTTAAGATTCATCATTTTTACTAAAAAGTAATTTCTTTGGTTATGAATTTAAATAATTTGTTGAAAATTCTTTTTTTTTCGAAAATTATGTTTTTTGACTGACAACCTCTTTACGACTTTCCCAATGAAAATTTAACTTCTGTACTTAAATAATAACCTATTTGGTTGGAAATTCGTCTATTATGGTAGAAACTTAGTCTTCTCACTTGAGAACTCAACTTTTTTGTTTCAAATGCAATACTTTTACTTGAACAGATGGAATCCCTGCTGGAAATTCTTAGTTTTAATATCCATCGATTTATTATTTTTTGTAGTAAAATTTTTTTTGTGTAAGATCGTATTCCCACCCTCTCATAAAGAACAGTAAAATGTTACCAAACTTTCCCTCCCCCAAATCGTCTCACGTAAATTGTGGCTAACCTCCCAGACTTTTTTCCACTATTAAGAATTTATTTCCAAGATTAGAGTAGCCAACTAAGTAAGGCTAATAAATGTTTGATGAAATTTCTGGGGCGAAAGAAATTTCGTGAAAATTTCAAGATCTCTTCATGCAATTTTAATGCGTATAAGTAAAGGCACTTGGGCCTTCCTTCGAGTGGATATGGTCGCTCTTGAAATGCTTTTAAGGCTCCTTTTTTTCCAGCTTGACCCTTTGGACGGCGGAACTGACAACGGCTTCACGTTTACGGCTGCCAATTGGCCAACTCAACCCCAGGGTATTGCCTACAGGATCACGTCCAGATATCCTGCACATCCCGCGGGAAGCTTTTTCTATCCGAATTTGCCACGTCTGCCTCCAATCGCCACACTCACATTCACCAAGGTATCGTAATAGCTTCTCTTCGAATTATTTTTTCAAGTATTAGCTAATAGAACCCTAATCCGGGAGCTAAAGAAAGTGCTCCCGAATGAAATTAAATTAAACACTTCTAAAATAAAATTAATAAAATAAAATTATATATAATATTATATAATAAAAATATTTCAAGTAGTACCTTAAGGATTATTTAGAAAAACTATCATTGACAATCGCGCGCTACGCGCACGTCCACTTATCCGATTAGAGGGAAAAAATAATTTTTCATTCAAAATAAAAATTTCGAATTACTATTTATTTGTTAGAAGTTTTTCAACACTTAAATTCGTGCTGCAATTGGATGTTAGAAAACTATTATCAGTTTATACTTGAGGATATATGAATATAAGTTTTTTAAAAGATTCTTGAGAAAATTCAATAAGATTTAAAATGATTCATGATTCAAAGTCGAAAAAGAATCTAGAAAGTTCTAAAGAAATGGAAAAAAATGTCAATGTTTTTTCCAAATCTTATGAATAATTCGAGTCAGCTCAAAGGATATTCAGGACTATTGGAAGTTTGTAATAAACTTCATAATATTTTACACATTTTCGGAGATATATCAAATAATAAAAAATTCTCGTCACTGTGAAATTTCCCAAAAAAAGAAAATGTTGAAATAAAAAATTTCAGGAATTAAAAAATTGCCGACAATTAAAATTTTTCAAATTATAAAACTTGCGAATAAGCAAATTCATGACTATGCATAACGTAATGGAATTTTTGAGTTTCGATTAAAGAACATTCCTGACAAAATATCTGCAAAATTATGAAATATCCTACATGGTATAATGAGCAACACAGAGAATGTCCCTAATTATGAAATTCCTGAAACTAAGTAAGTGAAAAAATGGGTTCATAACAAAATAATAAATAATAGTTAAGATGAAATATATTTATTTTTTGTAGTATTAAGAATATTTTTATGTTTTAAAATATTTTGCAATCTTATAAAAATTTTTTAAACTTTCAAATATCTTTCAAGATAATTTTAATGTTTAAAGAATTATGCTTTACAATCCTCTACATTCTTTTTCTAAATTCCAGAAAATTGTTTGAAATATTTGAAAATCTTTTTCAAATTTCTCTTAAAATTAATTTACACCATAAAAGATCATTTGAAGTTTTCCCAGGAATCTTAAGAAAAATGTTGTATTTTTTCGAAACTTTTCAAAATTCTCAAAAACCGTACAAATTTTATTTCGAAAACTTCAAAAGACTAGATATTCCTTCAACTATTTTGAAATCTTCTCAAGATTTGAATTATTTTCAATACTTTTCAAAACTTCTTCTAACCCTCACATATTTTAAACTTATTCGAAATTTTCCTAACCTTTTCAAAGAATTCTGAAAAATTAAAGAAATTGCCCTAAATTATTCGAGATTCGTTTTTGATAATATTGAATATCTTCCAGCGTATTGTTAGATCTTTTTAAGTATTCTCCCAAAATAAAACTTTCTTAATAACAAATTCCTTCCAAATTTGTCAGAATTCTTTCGAAAATTTTTTTATCATCTGGAAACCTCTCAAAATCTATAAAAAGCTTCAAAATTTTATTTTAGAATCTTCAAAAATTTACATTTTGTTAAGATAAAATTTAATCTTCTCAAATTTTAATTATTTTTAAAAAAGTTTCAAAATTCGTATATAACTTTTGAAATGATTTGAATTTTTCCTAAACTTTTTATGGATTTTTTAATTATTATTATATTATTTTTATTGTATTTTTTTGAATATTCATAAATCTTAAAAAAAGTTTATATACTTTGGAACATGTTTCTCAATTATTTAAAATTTGTAAAAAATTTTGGTTTAAAATTTTCGAAATTTTTCTTGAAAATTTCAGGAAATCATTTGAAATGTTTCAGAATCTTTTTCGATTTTCTCTTGCAATTGATTTTTCAAAATAAAATAAAAATCATTCAAAATTTTCCCAATAGTCTTGAGAAAAAATTTGTATTGTTATGAAACCTTTCAAAATTCTTTAAAAACTTTAAAACTTCATGTCGAAATCTTTACAAATGTACATATTGTTGTAAATTTTTTGGAATATTCCCAAATTTTAAATCATTTTTTAAGAAGATTTAAAAATAACTAAGTATCTTTTAAAATCATTCGCATTTTCCGAATGCTTTTTTAAAAATTTTCAACAGAACTTCAAAAATTTTGCTTTAAAATCTTTAAAAAATGTACATTTTATTTCTAAAAAGTTTGAATCTTTTTAAGTTTTGAATTATTTTTGAATTTTTTTCAACTTCTGAATATCTCTTCAATTTACCCGATGTTTTTCAACAATTTTTATATTTTGCAGGAAATTTTTCAAAATAGGAAAGAGTGGGAGATTTTTTTATAAAAAAGTTGCATTTTTTGGCAATATTTGAAAAAGATGAGTTTTGGAAAATTGAATTTGACTTTTTTGAGTGAAATATCTGACTATAATAGCATTTCCTTGAGTATCTGAACCTGAAAGAGCTTTAAGGGAATAGTAAGCTTGTTGGGACTGTTATCAGCTTTCGAAATACAGTGTCGTCTTTAAGCTTGCTCTTCTACCGACACGTGAGCTTATGTGAGAGTGCATTATACTTTTGTCGCTTTGAAGCGTCCCCAGCTTAAAGCAATCTAGTTTCTGGGTCAAAATGCTTTTCTCTGATTTCTGTCCAATCTCTTTCAAGAAGCTCAGATTAGAGTTCGGATTTCTATCAAAAAGTTTTTAAGAAGATTTGCTTCATTTTCAAACCCAAAATCAATCATCCATTTGAGTTTTTCCTTTTTAAACAAATATCATTTCTGCAGAAATACACAAAAACTATTTGAGGAATAGAAACTCGAATATCTATCAATTAATTTTTGTTCAATATTATTTAACTACCTTACCCAAACGTGAAACTATTGGCACCGCCTAAATGTTTTGAGCGGATTATCCGACACGCCCATTTTATCAACCACGCCCGTGTTCATTAGCCACACATTTCGGCCACGCCCATTTTCTTCTTTGGCGCTCCTTGACCGCGTAATTGGTCACGCCTTTTTATCAATAGTACGCCCATCCCCATTTTCTTCAAATGAATCTTAATCATAGCATGATGTCCACTCACTTGGAATACCTGGAATCGTCAGAGAAATTTTATATACCTGCAAAACCCTGGAAATGTCAGAATAGTTTTTAAAGTGAAAAAATTTTTTTCGAGTGCGAACTTGAATTTTTTTTGAGTTGAAATATAAAATGAAATAACAATGTTCTTTTATTTGTAAAAGTAGCTTTGTTTAACCAGATCCAACTACTTTGTTGGAAGTGTTTTTTTTTTGTTATTGCAAATACGTTTTTTCAACTGAAAATTTAAGTATTCTATTTTTACCCAGAACTTTATCGTTTTTAGTTTCAAATTCAACTGTTCAATTTAGCTTTTATTGGAAATTCTGATCTATTTGTTTGCTTCAACTGTTTTTTATTAAAAATTAAATTCTTTCTGGTCGAAATATAAACTCTTGCATTTTTTTGGACAATTAACCTTCTTTTTTAAAAATTCAATTACTTTGTTACAATTTAAACTCTTTTATTGATTTTTTTAGAAATGAAGATTCATTATTTTAAACGCATTGTCTCGTCGTCCCGAAGTTCGGGATGATTAGTACAATATTTTTCACAAGCTTGGCTAGTCGTCCCGAATCCTGTGACTGGACATAGAAATAATATTGGTGAAACACCTACCCCTTTTCCAAGGTCTCTTGGGGGCGGGAAGGCACTCCTGTGACTGGCCACATAATTAATATTGGTCCAGCCCCCCCCCCTACTTATTCGCGACTAGACACAGCCTATTTTAAATGAGAATTCATCTATTTGGTTGAGAATTTAACAATTTTGTGGAGAACTGATTTTTTCTTGATTGAAAATTAATTTTAACTGGAAATCGCTTTATCTTATTTAACCTTCATGGTTAAAAATTACACTCTTCACTTCAAACATTTATAATTTTAGTTGGAAATTGATCACCTTGATTAAAAATTGAACTATTTTGTTGATAATTGACTTTTATTTTAGTTTTAAGATTTTTTTTTTTTTATTGAAACTTAAAATAGTCCATTTATGGTTCAAACTGTTTTTTTCTTGTCAAAGATTCAACTATTCGGTCGAAAATTAATTTTTTTTTGGTGAAAATTCAATTAATCGTTTAGAAAGTCACCTATACTGTTGAAAGTGTAATATTTGTACCCTGAATGTTAGGCATTTGAAGCATTTTTGAACTATAGAAAGAAATTCAAGAAATGATTAATTATTTCTTTAGTTTTTTATATTTATTTAATTATTCGTTGGTGATCAGGCATTCGAAAATATCTTACGATATAATTTATCAAAGCTTTCTAAATTAAACAAATCAATAAAATTTCTAGAAAATTTCCCGATCAAGAAATTTCTTATTCTTCAATAAAGTTAATTCTACGAATAAAAAAAATTATTTTTATAATAAACTCGTAATATTTCAAAAATATTTCGAGCGCATTGTTTTAAAGATGCGAAATGCTTGAATGGCCCATTACTATGGAAAATGATGCCTGGAAAAATCTTGAGATACCTAAAAAAACTGCATTTTTCGGGAATTTTTTCCAGGATTAGCATTAACCCCACTTTACTTCCCATCGCATTGAAAAAGCTTTTGGCCACCCCTTTCAATCAGTTAGTCGAAATCACTGCCCATGAACTTAAAATTTGATATAAATTGTAATTCGATTGTTTGAATTTCCGGACTTTTAGAGAAAATCAACAAAGTGTAACGAAACTCTTGCAACTCAATTTTCACTTTAAGCATTATTCCGAATATGCCATTGCTCTTGAATAAATGATCAATCTCACTTTACTTAATCACTGCAAAAAAATTTTGTTGACCACACCCATTAATTTTAGTAACGCCTTTTCTTCATATTCATTTTACTTACGCACGCTCGTAGCTATAATTTATACGCCCAGTTAAACACGCCCAGTCATCTTAGCTACGTCCTTTATTGATACCCAATTCACATACCCAGATCCCTGACTGCAATTATTGTGAACTAAGTTTCGATAAATTAGTCTAAGCCACTGCTCATGACCTTAAACTTAGATTCAAATTGAATTTAATTGTTTGAATATTTGGATTTGAGTAGAAAAGCATCTGAGTATAACAAAACTCTCGAAACTCGATCTTCACTTGAAGCAGTATTTCGACTATGCCAGTGATCTCAAATAAATTATTATCAATCTCATTTTACTTTACAAACGCATTGAAAACCTTTGTTGGCCACACCCATTAATATTAACAGCGCCCTTTTTTCACATTAATTACACTTACGTACGCCCATAGCGGGAATTAGTACGAACTGAATTTCAATGAATTAGTTGAGGCTGCTCATAAACTAAGACTTGATTTAAATTAAAATTTGAGTTTTTGAATTTTCGGGTTTGAGGAAAAAAGCAAACCGAGTGTAACAAAACTCTTAAAACTTAATCTTCATTTTAAGCCGTAGTCCGACTATGCCGATGCTCTCGAATGAATTATCTATCCCACTTTCCTTAATCACTTATATTGAAAAACGTTGTTAAACACGCCCAGTCATCTTAGCTACGCCCTTTATTGATACCCGGTGCACATGCCCACGCCCATGACTGTAATTATTATGAACTAAATCCCAATTAATTAGTCGAAGCCACTGCTCATGAACTTAAACTTTGATTCAAATTGAATTTGATTGCTGGAATTTTCGGATTTGAGTAGAAAAGCAGCCGAGTATAACAAAACTCTCGAAACTCGATCTTCACTTTAAGCAGTATTCCAACTATGCCAGTGCTCTCGAATAAATGAATTTGCTTAGCGTCGAGGTATGTTACACTCTCGTGGCACGTCGATATTTATTTACCGAGATCGCAGGCAAGAGACTACGCTTCTCTAGCTTCTTACTCACAGCGCCTATCAAAAGCAACTGCACCTTCAGCAGGAAGAGTAACTAGATTCGAAATCCAGCCGTCCGCGTTAACTTGCTAATTATCTCATGCCGCGTTCTCGCCCTCAGCGATTCTCTCCCCTAACCCATTTCCCATCCTCCCCTCGAGACACTCTATCAAGCATCCCATTCCGACCCACTCTACCGCCCTTGCCAACTGATCGGACCAGCCAACCGAACACTTCACTCGCCACGAGATTACCTGCAAACTTTCCTCACCATTCGGTCCATTTGACGAGTCATTCCTATCCACCTTAATTTCATTTCACCTCTATGCAGAGCAGATGGCCCATTACCTAAGACTCTGAAAGTATAAAACAGGGGATATTCTCCGATACTCTGAAACATCGCGCCCCAAAGAAGATTATGCGAGATTTTAAGAAGAAGAAGATGTTCTTAAATCTCAATAATGTCCCCTACTGTGAAGTCTAAAAGCCACTCAGGATATCAAGATTTTTTTCCATTAAGGTCTTCTCGAATTAGATTACTGTCGTGGCTCAAATTATTTATGAATTTTATTCTGAAATGGTTTGAAACTGCTTGTATTTTTCTTGTTCTTACTAGTCTGGCGGGTCGTGACTATTTTCAAAGTGAATTTTGCAAATCGTGTCACCAGCAATTTTTTTAGGTATATGATCCCTCAAAATAGGTTTTCAAGATGAAAGGCATCCGCACGTTATTAAAAATAAAGAATTCCATCATCCGCTCAAACTATGCGAGATACGAAGAAATATTGCAGAACAAAATTATTCATCTCGAAAAGGTCTACACTTTCTTGAGAATAATTTTTAATAAAATGTATTGTTCTGATTTTATTCGCAAAAAAAAGATAAATTAAGAATGTGCTTACGTAGGTGGCAGATTTTAAAAATATCATTATGATAAAAAATGTCAATCATTTTAGTAGAACCTCTTTCCCTGAAGTTAGGCTCAACTTTTTTCTATATATTAAGATGTCCAGAAAAAATTTTAATTTTGCGAACGCCATCAGCTAAATTTCTTCCTTTTGGTGTAAAAGTACTCCCATGAATTTTCTTTCATTCAAAAAAAAATGTTGAGATGTTCTGCTAAGCCATGTTAGAACTGAAAATAAGTTTTCTTAGCTTTTGGTTTTTTCAAATACAAATGTAAGGCTACAAAATTCTTTGAACCATTGAAAGTATTTTCTCATTATTAAGAAATAAGCCTTAAATTTTATGAGACAAACAAAATTTCCGTGGAAATTATCGGGCGTTGAATACGAAAATTTGTGATTTCAGTACAGTCCCTTTTAGTCCAATTTTGTTAATAAATACATTTCAAAGTGCTATTTAGGAATCTTTAAACGATATAAAATTCGTATCTTTCGTGCATTTTGAAATCCAAGATTCTTTGCTGTCGCCAGGTATAAATATCTAAAATTAAATCATTATAGAGAGTATTCTCTCAACACAGTAAAAAAATCTGGTGCATCTTTTTGATGAAAAAGTTTTTTGGGCAATTTCAGTAATGAAATTGTACTCCTTGTATGAAAAAAGTATTAGTAAGCATTGGATCTAATAATTTTTCGCGATTACGTATTGGAAGTCCAATACTTTCTCGCGAAAAAACTACTGAATCCTATTGTTACCAATACTTTTTTTAATGAGGGACATTTTTTTATTAAAAGCAAGCTAATCTCTTCAAAATTATTTTTTCATTTTATAAACACAGAAAAAACTTAGGGTAAATAGTGTTGCAGGTAATTTCGTATTTTTACCTGTTTGTATTGGTAAAACACAAATATTACCCTCGAGGGGCAGAAACTGTCTTTTGTTCTCATTAAAGTTGTCACCACCGTCTTGAAAATTGGAAAGCCACTAGCTTTGAATTGCTGAAGTGAAGTAAGCTGATGGTGGGTATAACAGGCATATCGGATAAGTGCGGCTTCATAAAGGCAGTTTTGCCGAATCGTTAGAACTGTCAAAAGTTCAATATGACATTTACAAGGCCTTCAAGGGTAAAGTTTACCCACATGGGGTAATTTTTGTTGCAGGTAATCTTTACCCCGAATTCCGGGTAAAGTTTACACTTAGATTTTTCTGTGAAATTTAGGGATTATGCCCGAATAAATAAGATATACTTTCTAGGGGTTGAATTATTGTTTTCAAACTTTTTATTGGTATTTTTCAAGAACGAAAATCTAAGAAAATTCTTTTTCAGAACTTAAACGGCCTAGGCCTCGAAACAATTTTTTCAACTAAAGGACAATTTATGGTAGCATTTTTTTACTTGGAGAAAGAAATTTGGGAGTGAGCATTCGCAAATTTTAAAATTAAATTTTTTATTGGGCATATATATTATATATCTACACTAATTTCAAAATATTTTCTCTCACTTTATTTTGTTCTTTTATAAAATCTTCTAGAGAATTTACAATAATTAGAGAGGAACTGGTTCTGTTACAATTGTAGTTTCTGTATTTAACATTATGCTAACAAATATGATTGACTAAATAACATTGTTTTATGTATTATTTAATTTCTAGAAGGTACGCCAATTTGAAAATCCAAATTTTCACAGGAGAGAATTATTAATTCATAATATAGATATTTTTAACTTTCATTCAAAATTTTGATTTCCTGAATTTTTAGTACTCAACATTTTTTAATTAATCAAGTTCAAGCACTCAAAATCAGAATTTGAGAAGTTGATGAAATTGAAGAAAACTCAGAGTTCATGAGAAAATCTATGTCTATATAATTTACAGACTGAATGCACGCAATAATTTGTGATTTCAGTATACACAAAAAAACTGTGACAAATTCGTTTTAATACCACCTGATTCACATGCTTTGAAAATAAATCAATAGAGTTGGAAGAACGTATTAATCTCCGAATAAATACTGGAGCTTTTTTCGGATTTACATTCTCGTATGGAATGTTAAATCAAGTTTTCATGTGAATATTTAATATGACAAAGGATTCAGATGCTATTATGGCTCTCAAAATGCTTTTACTTCTGCAGATTATCTGGGCTCAGACACGATAGAAGTGCAAGCGAGATTTTCGTGCAGTAGAATAAATTTCATATGAACCTGCTTTCTATGATATTTAAATGATAATTGAAATGTGTCACGGCATAATCATGAAAGTGACACTTTTTTAAACACGTTTTATCATTTTGCCAAATCCCTTCCAGGGTAAGCGTCACTTTCCAATCACATCCACTGAGCAAAGCTCTCTACAAGGGTCCATTAGTGTTCTTCCCACACAACCCTATTCTGGGATACAACTTTCGCTTCCTTTACATCCATACATCTTTTAATGGAAGCTCTTGTGTTTCTGTGGCTCTATATCATTTCGCAGTTGTGTCTCATTCGCACATTTTCACCATTTCTTCCTCAGTCTTCCTCTGGGTACACTGCCATTCACTTGATCGAAATACACTTTTGTGTCAAACGTTTTCCATTCATTCTCTCAACCTGACCAAACCATCTCAACAAATTTATTTCACTATTGTCAAACAGCGTTTAATCTACACCACATTCTTTGAGAATCCTCTCATTACTGACTTTCTATGTCCAAGTCTTGCTACCGTACAATACAGTGGGTGCAAGTGCAGAATTTTATGTTGCAATTGTAGCTTTATTTTAATAAAAACCTTGATATCTCTCCATCTATCTCTCCATAAATAGTGAATGAACTTCCAAGATACACGTCATTATTGACTTGTTCAATTGTCTCTTCATCTAAGGTGATGTTCCATACTGTTTTTTTTTTATCAGATCTTTCAAATACAGTAATTTCTATTTCATTTGCGTTAATCTCAAGACCTATGGTTTTCATGCTAGTATTTAGTCTACTCAACATTCTTTGAAAATCATGGGCTGATCTTGCCGTCAATCTTATTATCTGCAAACGCAATTCTACGCACTTTAACAGTCCCTAGATCAATACCTTCTTCGCCTAATAGAGACATTCTTAGACATATGCCCATTATATAATGAATAGTAAAGAAGACATAACGCATCCTTGACTAGCACCCTGCCTGATATTGAACCAATCACTTTGTTCGTCATTTCCGCTTATACACGCTTTAAGACCTGTAAATGTGTTTTTTCCCAATACCCGCGCCGGAACTTGCGTCTTACACGTTCGTTCAGAAGAATCTGAGTTGGTCTTTATTCGATTGGCGACGTCATAGAGAAGTAATGTGGCATTTAGTCATCTAGAGAACTAAGTAATGCCATGCGCCTCCCCAATTCGCCCCTTCTTCCTGAAACAGCGTAACGCAACATAGATTTCTCTGATCGAACATAGTCGCTCGTTCCGGCACGCTGATTGGGGAAAGCATCGTGTGCAACGAGTGGGATACGTCGATTACCAGCTCGCATAGTTTGCCATGCTCGCGTAGCAAACTTCATATTCGTTGGTAATCAACGCTGCATCCCGCTTGTAGTACAATCTACTATTCCCCAATACCCGCGCCGGAACTTGCGACTTACACGTTCGCTTAGAAGAATCTAAGTTGGTCTTTACTCGATTGGCGACGTCATAGCGAAGTAATGTGGCATTTAGTCCTCTAGAGAACTAAGTAATGCCATGTGCATCCCCAATCTATATCTTCTCCCTTAAACTGCGTATCGCAACTTAGGTTCTTCTGAACGAAGAACGCTATATGCCACTTGTTGTGCAATCTACTATTATTGCTTTAAGAAGCCAACCATTCACTCCATACTCTCTCAAAACTTCCCAGAGCTTAATTCTATTCACTTTATCAAAGGCTTTTTCCTAGATGAACAAATGCATGAGGTGGATTCGAACAAATTTGGGGGGTGTCCTGATGAAAATTAGAAAAAAAAAAATTTTCCAATGCATTTTTGGACCACCCTACTGCGCATGGATAGATTTCAGGGACTGTAGACGAAATTCTGTAAGCCCGTATTCTTAATTCTTTAATTATTCATTTTCTAAATTCTTCTTCACAAATCAAATAAAAAGTAGTTTACCATCGAAGACAATCGCTTAGTATTTGAAATACTTTTTCATGAGAATTAGTCGACTTTTTGCCATGAATGTTCTTCTACTGTTTCTTCAAATTCACTAAAATCTCATCAGACTTTTCTCTATCCAGGAGTCAGCAAAGTCACTTAAAATTTAAGTGATTATTTTCCATATCCCAGCATAACATAAAAATGTAGACTAGGTGGGAAAAAATATATACAATAAATTCAGGTAATCGAGAATTTTTTATTTAGCATATACAGAAAACAAAATGGCTTTTAATTATTATTAATTGGCTCAATTAACCGCCATTGGTGGGCCTGGGATTTGGGTTAGTAAAATCTACAGCTTCAATTGGCAAATGGTAGTCTACATGGTAAAATAGTTTTTCAAGTTTGTTCATAACACGAACATCTTTAAAGTCGGTTTTCCTTATTTTAACACGAGCATTTTCTCGACTATAAATTCCACGAACATAACGATCCTTCAGGTCAAGTACTGCAACGTAGAATCCGAGCGGATCTCCAATTAATTGCAAAGGATCCTGTAATTTGTATTTAGGACCATGTTGTGGTCCCGTTTTTAGACCATATATATTATGAAGATTCACCGTTTCGCCAGTATATCTAACTATCTCTGAAAATCTTGGATAAGAAGTAGGAAGTGGAGGATTTGTCGCATATGCTAAATCTGCAAAAAGGAATGAATACAATTAAACTTTGATTATAACAAATAATATAGGGGTCTAGGAGCGCTACAACGTAGGGGACACCCCAAACTGAAGCGAAATAGAAAAAGAGGTTGAAAGTAAGTTGCAGGAGTCAATTTTTGAAGAATTTTTTATTTTTTTGTTAGAAAAATACTTCTTTTACTTTTAAAGAAACTAGAATTATCAATTCTACACTAGAAGTGCGTGTAGTTTTTCGGATTCAGGGGAAAAACATTTTTCAGTGTAAAATCAAAATTTTGAATAAATTTCTTTTTTTAAGATTATTTGTTCTTAAGGTTGTATCCATATAATCTTTCTTAAATTCTGAAGCAAAGTCAAAAATATTTTCAAAGGTTTCAGATATACGCCAAATCAAAATTGCAACAAACAAGTTAAGTCTCAACTGAATATTTACATTTTCAACAAAAAAGATGAATTCTCATTGAAGAATTTAATGTGTAATTGATATTTCAGGCAAAGAAATATTTTAATATCAAGTCAAAGAAAGTTAAACTTATCATTTTAATTTGCAAAAAATAGTTGGATTCTCAACCAAAAAAAGATTGATTTTCATCCAGCCGTATGTTGAATAAAAAAAGAGAAAGATTTACCAGGAGATACAAGGAGATTAATCTTCAACGAAAATTATGAATCATCGACCAAAAAAATTAATTTTTAACAGTGTTAATCTTTTAACCAGAGGGCCCAATTTTCAACCGAAAATGATGAATTCCTCCAGAAAAATGAAACAGTTAATACCTATTTCAATCCAAAAAGATTTTGCTTCCAAATCTAAAACAGTTAAATCAATATAAAAAAAATATAAATATTTAACAAAATAGTTAAATCCTCAATCAGAACAAATTAATTTCTACCAAAAAGAGAAATTTTAAACAAAATGCATGAATTATCTACTATATAATTACATTTTTAATCAAAAAGATGGATTTTCGCCAGAAAGGGTGAATCTTTAACCAAAAGAGTAAATGTTTGACAACGAAGTTAATCATTATACCAACTAGTGAAATTTTTAATCAACATGATGAATTCTCATCAAAAAAGTGATAGTTGAAATTTAAATAAAAAATATTAAAATTGTTGATAAAAAATAATTAAATTTATCCAAATAGGAGGAATTTTCAACAAAAAAGTTCATTTTCAACGAAAATGATGAGTCGTCAGCCAGAAAAATGAATATTTAACAGAGTTCAACTTATAATCAAGTAGTTGAATTTTCAATCCAAAAGATGAATTCTCATTAAAAATATAATAGAGCTGATATTTCGATAGAAGAATATTTTAGTTTTTCATAAAAATCAATTGAGTTCATCCGAATAGGACAAATTTTAAACAAAAAACGTTAACTTTAAACCAAATAGTTGAATTTTCAACTAAAAAGATGAATTCTCATCAAAAAATGTCATGGTTTATATATTAATAAAAAAAATTTGACTACTCAATCGAAAACAGTTCAAATCATCAAAAACGGAGGAATTTTCAACAAAATAGTTGATTCATCAACCAAAACAGATTAATTTTCAACTGAAAAAGTGCATTTTCAACAAAGATGTTTGATTTTTTACCGAGCAATTCAATTTTCAAACGAAAAAAATCAACCCTCATCAAAAAATGTAATAGGTGATACTTCGATAACAAAATATTTTGCTTTTTTATCTAAAACTAGTTAGGTTCATCCTAAAAAAAAACAATTTTTAAAAACAAAAGTATTATTTTTCAGTTTGAAAATCAGAATTTTCTTCCAAAAAAGAAGAATTTTTAACGAAACAATTACATTTTCATATTTCGACCAAGTTCTTGAATTTTCAATAAAAAATATAAATTCTCAAATAAAAAATGGTTGATATACCAATCAAAAAGGATTTTACTTTCAAATGGAAACAATTCAATTTATCCAAAAAAGTACGAATTTTCAACAAAATAGTTGCATCCTTAACATAAACAGATGAATTTTCATCCAAAAAGATGAATTTTCAATCAAGAATTTTCGGCTCAAATAGAAATTTTTTTTTAACAAAATACATGAATTTTCAACAAAATAGTTATATTTTCAATCAACAAGATGGATTTTCGACTAAAATTATGAAACTTTGAACAAAAAAGTGAATTCCTTAAAAAAGAAATTTAACTTTTAACCAAGAAGATATCTTCAATCAAAGAGATGAATTTTTTTACTGAAATGATGAAGCTTCAACAAAAAAGTGAATTTTTAACAAAGAAGTTCAACTTTTACCCAAGTATTTTTTATCTAAATGTTTAATTTATACGAAAAGGACAAATTTTTTTTCAGATGAGTTGAATCCTCAACCAAAACATATCAACTTTGAACTAAAATGGCCATTTTTTCAATCAAGACGATTAATTTTCTACCAAAAAAGAAGAATTTCGAACAAAATACTTGCATCTTCGACAAAATGTTTATATTTTCAATCAGAGAGAAGCTTCAACCAACAAGGTGAATTTTTAACAGAGAAGTTTACCTTTAACCATGCAGTTATATTTTCAAGCAACAAGATACGTTCATCAAAAAAGGACAAAGTTCCAACAGAAAAGTTAATTTCAAACCAAATAGATGAATTTTCTACAAAAAAGATTTATTTCTACCAAAAATATGAATTTCCAACGGAATAGTTACATTGTCAACCAAAGATATTATATTGTTATACTCACTAAAAATATCAAAGGAAGCAGTCAAGCCTAAAAACAAGGGAACAGCGAACTTCATTTTCGCTAAACACAGATGAAACTGCTAAATAGAGAATTTTTCAAGAAACTCTATGATCTGATGTGTGTTGCGATAATTTATGCTAGTCGCTATCTCACTGTCTTCCTAAATTATGTCACATATTTATGGGATAGCTCAATAAAACAAGTCTTTTCTCTTCTTTGAAGGTTAAATCTCGAAACACGTGCCGTACAAAATGTTGCTTCCAAATAATACATTTTTCAAATAATGCATCAAAGGCTCAAAGTATAGTACATTTCAAAAAATTTGGAGTACTCCATTTTTTATTACATTTTTTTTATATAGAATATCACATCCAGGAAACAGTGTTATAACCAATCCTGGTTATAGAATGCTTGGAATACTTTCTTTAAATATTTAATTTTTTATGATAAAAAATGTCATGAATTAATATTCAGAGAGCGTGGCTTTTATAAATTTTGTCCTGAAAGATAAGAAAACTGCTCTTATTTAGAATCAAATGACTTTTTTGTATGATTTTTATATATGCATTCTTTCAAACAAATAGTTATTTTGAAGCCTGCGTTTGAGGCATGTAACGCGATACACGCTATCAGTTATTTACAGTGTTCACAATATCATTTGTATTAATTTTTTTCAGGCTTCGAAAATATTCGAATAACAATGTCGTAAAGTTGTACTACGTAATATAGCACACAAATAATAAATCATATTTTTATCAACATTACAAAATCACCGCAATTGCCGCGTCCAATCTTGAAAACTCGCGTCGTACTAAGTTATTTTTACCTTTACAAATCATAAATTATTCGTCACATATCTACTAGCAAAATTATGTTGAAAATTTTGAAATAATAAATTAAGATTATGGGTTTAAAACAAATTATTTTAGGAATCCAGAGCTTAAAAACTGAACAGAAGAGAAGCCTAGCTTGTTAGTCGAATACGCACGGTAAAAAAATATATTTTTTGAATCAGTGTTTTCTGTGGTTTATTATAGTTATGCGATATCTGAAAAAAAAATTATTTCTTTTAATTTCAAAATACGAAGTGTCTCGTCGTCCCGAAATTCGGGATGACTAGCCCGTTTTCAACATTTGGCTAGTCGTCCCGAAATTCGGGATGACTAGCCCATTTTCAACATTTGGCTAGTCGTCCCGAAAATTATGTATTCTTTTTTATTTCTCTCCTTTTGAGTAAGCCGAAGATTAACAAAACTGTTATTCATCCCTAATTGAAAATAAATGTTAAAAAACGGATAGAACTAAGAGTTAGGTGATATTTTATAAAGTGTAGTCTTTTAAGCTTTAACGTATCCAAATTATGTTATGTATTTGCACTGTGTCACCGCAGTCTCAAGGTCGTTCGAAACTTTCCCATGATTTCCGTGCTCTGATTGGACCTTCCTTTGATGTGATCTATTGACTCTTGACTAGATACACTTGTTGCCTTTGTATTTAGAATCAATCATTCATTTGTAAAGAGTAAAATTCAATAATTATTCGCTCTCGCACTCTAAAACACTTTTTTGTGATCCAAAAATTAATTTAATTAATTCTACAATGATGATTTATCATGAAAAATTTATTTAAACATTTAATACTTCCCAAAAAGCAATTTCTTTACTGCCAATGAGACTGCCGATGCGACGCATGCGCAGTACAGTTGGGGAGCCGAATTGAGAGCACTGCATCTTTATTCGGTTTTTCATTCGATTTTGCGTGTTATTGCGCGTTGGTTAACGATCACGTGACATATAGATCAGCTGTTCTGTGTGCCGGCCTATACTGGCTGTAACACCCCTACCCCTTTTCCAACGCCTCGTGGAGGCGGAAAGGCACCCCTGTGACAGGTCACAAAAATAATGTAAGGTAACACCCCTACCCCTTTTCCAACGCCCCGTGGGCACCCCTGTGACAGGTCACAAAAATAATGTAAGTTAACACCCCTACCCCTTTTCCAACGCCTCGTGGGGGCGGGAAGGCACCCCTGTGACTAGTCACAGAAATCATGTAAGGTAACACCCCTACCCCTTTTCCAACGCCTCGTGGGGGCGGAAAGGCACCCCTGTGACAGGTCACAAAAATAATGTTAGGTAACACCCCTACCCCTTTTCCAACGCCTCGTGGGCACCCCTGTGACAGGTCACAAAAATAATGTTAGGTAACACCCCTACCCCTTTTCCAACGCCTCGTGGGCACCCCTGTGACAGGTCACAAAAATAATGTAAGTTAACACCCCTACCCCTTTTCCAACGCCTCGTGGGGGCGGGAAGGCACCCCTGTGACTAGTCACAGAAATCATGTAAGGTAACACACCTACCCCTTTTCCAACGCCTCGTGGGGGCGGGAAGGCACCCCTGTGAATAGTCACAGAAATCATGTAAGGTAACACCCCTACCCCTTTTCCAACGCCTCCTGGGGGCAGGAAGGCACCCTTGTGACAGGTCATAAAAATAATGTAAGTAACACCCCTACCCCTTTTCCAACGCCTCGT
>CAKNXH010000140.1:42318-188821 GCA_932178445.1 Andricus quercusramuli | reverse complement strand
CACAGAAATAATGTAAGGTAACACCCCTACCCCTTTTCCAACGCCTCGTAATTTTGGTCTAGTTGAAAGCAGTAAAATTAATTAAGTGCATTATTTTCAGGCCGACTAGACGAATGTTGAAAATAGGCTAGTCGTCCCGAATTTCGGGGTCATTAACATTTTTTGTGATTTTTGTCTAGTTAAAACGAGAAATTTCCTAAAATGCATTATTTTTGGGACGACTAGCCGAATGGAGAAAATAGGATTGTCAATTTTGGTAATTTTGGTCTAGTTAAAAACAGTAGAATTAATAAAGTGCATTATTTTCGGGATGACGAGCCAAATGCTAGAAATAGGCTAGTCGTCCCGAATTTCGGGATGACTAGCCAAATGGTAGAAATAGGCTAGTCGTCCCGAATTTCGGGATGACTAGCATTTATCTTGATTTCCGGCTAGTCGTCCCGAAATTCGGGACGACTAGACGCAGCCTTCAAAATATGATTTTTGAAATTATTTTTGAATCGAATTTTTCGACTTTTTGAAAAATTCAGCTGATCGATTTTTTCCCGTTTTTCTCCGAATTTCGCTATGCTTAGTTTCAATTTTAATCTTAAACTTTCTAAATGAAAATTCAGAACTAGAAAAAATTGGTTATGAAAAGCTTTTGAAATGGAACAATTTCTAATTACGTGAATGCGTATTCAAAGTTTTAATTTGATCAAATTGCAAACCTTCACAGATTTTCATTTTAAATCCAAAATGTGTGAAATGGATTAATTTAACATTCAGTTGCAAACTTCATACTCTTTGCTCTTTTCTCCTCTTTTCTACTTTTTAAAATAATTACTCTTTATTCTCATCTGCTTTCAAGAAAATTCTCCATTTTCTCATTTTTTCGCTTAAAAGCGAACTGAATAATATAACCTAAACAGAACATCCAACGTTTTTTGTTTGAAACTTCCTTCCTCTTGGTTAAAAAATCGACTATTTGTTTGAAAATGTAATAATGTTATTGAAAATTTAACTATTTTGTTGGAAAGTCATATTTTTTAGTAAAAAATTTAACTTTCTGTCAAAAATTCGCTTTCATGGATGAAAATTTCATTTTTTTAGATTAAAAATTCATCTTTTATGGTAGAAAAGTAATATTTTTTGTTGAATATGTATCTTTCTTTGTGAAAAAATTAACAATTTTCTTCAAATGTACATTTATTCCCGAAAATTCGTCTTTTTCACATTAAAATTCAAGTATTTGCTGAGAAATTAATTTTTCTTGATTGAAAACCATCTGTTTGTTGAAAATGCAACTTTTCGTTTTGATAATTCAAAAATCTTTTAAATGATTTACCTTTAGGGTCTAAAAATGTAACTATTTTTTTAAAGTTTATCTTTTTTTGGTCGCAAACTCAACCGTTTTGTGGAGAAGTTATATTTTTTGGTTGAAAATTCATCTTTGTTGGTTGAAAATGAATTTTTTTGATGAAAGTGTAACTGTCTTCCAAAATATCCGTCTCTTTCACTCCAAATTCAACTATTTGGTTAAAAACATCAACTATTTTGTGAAAATTCGTTTTCTTATACTACTTGGTTAGAAATGCAGCTATGTGGTTTAAGTTTTTTTCATTCACACTATTTGTTTAAAAATACATCTTTCTCAGGTGAAAATTCGCTTTTTTGTTAAAAAATTAATTTTTTCTCTAAAAAAATCGTCTTTTTACATAAAAATTGAAAAATTTGTTCAAAAATGTATCTATTTTGTTGACAATCCATCTCCTTTCATTAGAAATTTATCTATATGGTTTTATATGCAACTTTTGGGCTGAAAATTAATTTTTTGTATTGCAGATTCTACTATTTGGTTGAAAATTTATCTTTCTTGGTTGAAAACCATATATTCGTTGGAAATTTAACTTTTGAAGCTGTAACTGTTTTCGATTAAAATTTGATCTCTGTTATTGAAAGTTCAACTACTTGGTGGTAGATGCAACTTTTTGGTTAAAAGCTGATTTTTTTCTCAAGTTTGAAAATTTGTTTAAAAATTCATCATTGGCCTTTTCAAGACGACTATTTTCTAAACCATTCAACTTTTCATCTTGAAAAATCGACTTTTTTGTTGAAAAATGGTCTTTGGGTTTTCGTCTTTTTTTATTTAAAATTCAGCGATTTGATTTAAAAGAATTTATTTCCCTAATCCTCCCCAATTTTCGTGTAAAATCACCCTATTTTTACTGTTTGAAGAGCATTTTGGCTGTAAAGTCCGAACGATAAAGAAATAAATTATTTCATATTAAAATTATACAATCTTAAGTTGGAAGCCTTAATTGTTAAGTAATTTCAAGTTTAAGTTATTCAGTGACAGTTCAGAAAGAAATATTTAAAACCCAGATTTGGAATCATTGAAGCTGAATGACTACTGTTGAACTTTTTTTTTCATCCTAAATTTAATTTTCATCGTGCAAATAATATTTTTAAATCAACAAGAATCATGAAATAAATCAAATGAATGAATAAATAATAAAATGAATGGCCGCATTGATGTCCCAGTCCGTCCCTGATTATAAAATACAATAATATAATACAATAATAAAAATAAATGTTTTAATTTTAAATCTTAATTCCTAACATTTTCATTTAAACGAAAAGTATACAAGTATACTTTTCAAATAAAAATAATAAAGATTAAATCAAAACATATTGTTAGGAAATTCTACAAAAAAAAAACAAATTTCGACTAGAAAGTATGAACTTTTAGAACAAAAAGACGAATTTTTGACTGAAAAAGTTAAATTCTTCACTTATTTTTTGATCTGAAGTTCATTTCGAACAAAAAAAAGCATTTTCAACCAAATAGTTACATTTTCAACCAAAATCATTAATTTTTGACAAAGTAGTTAAACTTTTATTCAAGTAGATTTTACGAAAGAACCGACATTTTTTTAGTCCACTATAAAAAAATCAATTTTTGGCCAAAGAAACGTTGTTTTTATTGAAAAGAAGTAGTTTAACTTTAAACCAATTATTTAAATTTTCCACCAAAGAGATTAGTTTTCAACAAAATAATTCAATATTCGAATAAGGAATTGAATGTTCAACTTGAATGATGAATCTTGAACCAAAAAATATCTATTTCTAACAAATTAGTTAAATATACAAGCAAGTGGTGGAATTTCCACCTTAAAAAAAAATTCAACAAAAAATGGAATAGTAAAATTTTTCATCGAAAGAATTAATTTTCAGCGGGAATTATAATAGTTGATATTTCTACAAAAAAAAAATTTGATGACAAATAGAAAACAGTCTGGTGAAAAAGATGTATTCGCAACCAAATAATTGAATCCTCAGAAAAAAACATTAATTTTCAATCAAATTCATGAATTTTCTACAAAACAGTTGGTTCTACAAAACATATAAAATTTCAACCAATAGTGGAATTTGCTACCAAAACAGTTGAATTTTCAACCAAAAATGCGAATTTTCAAAAAAATAGTTGAATTTAAACCAACAGGGATAAATGTTTATATCTTTGATTTTCAGCCAAAAAATCCAGTCTCTACCCAAAGATATGAATTTTTAACCAAGAAACAAGAAAGTTGAAAGAAATGGTTCTTTCTAGTGTAAGAATCAAGTAATTGATCGAAAATTTGTCTTTTTGGTAGAACATTATTCTTATTGGTTAAAATTTAATCTTTTAAACATAGATGTCAAAATTCAAATAATTTTTTTTCTTATAACGAAAAAATACTTCTCGCCTAATTTACTCTCAAAACAACATAATTTCGTAGCTGAGAGTTTCTGCAACTTAATTTTCAATACAACAAGAACATTTTTCGAAAAAATTGCTATACTTCCTTCAGTATAATTTCCTTTTGATTATGTGATTTAAATATGCCATTAAAAATGCATGTTTGTAAACATATTATGAACCTGGCGAAAACATGAGTCGTTTTAAGAGGCGCAACGCTTCGCTCATGGATGGTGGAGTTTTCTGTTCAAATCCGGGCTGAAGCAGATTTTTTCTTGATGTGCAAAAATGTTTTTTTTTTTAAAAGTGATCTTCTCCTTAATTTCTATAAATTAAAAAATTACAAACTTGGCCGTTAACATTTTCAAATGATAATAAAATCTTCCAAATATTATTAGTTAATAGAATGAAAACTGATGTATATCAGCTTTTATGGATACTGTATATTAATAACTCATTACAGAGAATTTATGAGAGCTTTACCCGAGAATATTTGCTCCCCTATACATCATTTATCGATAAGCCGTTCACAGGAAATACGGATTTTCTATTGAAGCTTCATCCTCGTGTAACCTCAACCCTGTAATTCTTCCTTAACAGAAAAATTTCTTTTCCCGGGGAAATTTAAGCTTTGCAATACGCGTCCAAAATCCGGATCAAAGACTGGATTAAGTGGTATTACTAAAAAAAATGCAACATGATCGTAAAAATATTATACTTTATTTCATTCTGTTAAAAATGAGCTGAATGCTGACCTTATAAATAACATTTTTTATATAATAATAAATTTGATTTGGTCAGTATTTATAATTAGAAGAAAGTTCAACCCGTCAGTAACGAAATTTGTAATTTATTGCATTTCATTGACTGTAGGACTTCATTAACAACCGTATACATAATTATGCCCTCAACAAACTGCTAATTATTTCGCTTCATTGATTTTTACTTATTTGCTCATAATCCTAAGCTTTCATAGTTTTAATTTTCAATTTAAAGGACCCTTCTGATTATATTTTAAATGTACAATCTGTAGAAAATTTTAAAATCAATTATGATTAAAATTTTTAAATAATGAGTTCAGGAAATTGTTGAAGCAATAATTAGTAATTGCGAATTGAGACCGTATGAAATTTAAAATGAAATATATCCAAAGACTTTGAATTGGAAGCATTGCAACTCAACATTCCAGACTGAAATTTTGAAAATCGGATAATTTTATCAGAAAGGAGTTGAACTTGTATAATTTTAATTGAAATCGTTCAAAGTTAAATGATTTGAAAGGGAAAACTTTTAAATTCAAATAATTTTCAATTTAAAGCGATTAAAATTCAGAGAATGACGAATTACGGAAATAAATTAGATTAATTAATTAAATTAATTTAATTAATTTTTGTAATTTAATTTAATTTTTAAATTAATAAATAAATTCTTCATTCAAATTTGAACACAAATTGTAGTCACCAATAATTGTGACATTAAAAAGTTCTACATAAAGATTTTGTACTTTATTTTTAATTATTATTCATACTTGAAATTGGACAATGAAATTTTTTGAAAATTTGTAATGCTTTATTTTTTCAAATCTTCACCAAAAAATCGGAAAATTTCAAGATTTAAAATTGAAAATTGGAATTAAGAAAAAAAATATAAAACAAGATTGCCTTATATGAGTTGTGTTGGAAATTATCAATATTTGGGAACATTTCGAAATGAAAAATAATTCGATTTCTACTCCTTAGTTCTAAAATCTTCTTACTTGCAAGGCTTTTATCTAAGAAATTATAGTCAATTATAGAGTATTTCATTTTGATATACTACAAATTTAACAAACCAGACAATTTTTGACATTTGAAATTAAAATCAAGCAACTTAGAATATTTGAATAAAAAACCGTTGAAAGAAGGGTACTTCAATTTCAAACGAAGTTTGGAATGATTTAATTTTAAACCGTTCAATCAGGCTTGGATTCATTACTTTTAAAGCTTCTTATCAAAAATAATATATTTTTCAACACTTTTTAGAATGATAGAACTTTGAAGGGTTACAATATTAAAAATTCTTTGATTCTGGCCAGTGAAAATGACAGTGAATGTGCATTTTTGGTCAGAAATCTCTTTTTTATAATATAAAATCTATTCAATCACTTTGAATATCATTTGATACCGCATGATATGATACGTCTTAATAATTTGTATCATCTTTGAAATGCTTATAATGTCAATTTAAAATTATAGTTTTGAATGAGAAATTCTGAAATAGTTCAATTTTTGAAGCCTTGAAACTAAAGTTGTTCAGCTTCAAAAGTTTAAATTCTCAAATATTTGTTTTGAAATTCCTTAATTTTTAAATGCCTAATCAAGAAAGTTAGTAATTTTGTGATATTTCGTTTGTTATGTTAGCTTTTTTATCCAGATAAAACTCATTTCAAATGTAAACTTATTAATGATTTTTTGGAATTATTACATTTTTACGGACATTAAATTTAAACTTAATAAATTTTGGAGATTGCTAGTTTTTGAATTTCGCTATTGAGCCTTCCTCAGGTTTTGTGCGAATACTATCGTCTTAATCAATTTATGACTTTTTTTAACATAAATTACAAAAACGTAGTCGTTTAAATTTATAAAATGAAAAATTCTTTAACTGATCAAAATCCTATTAAAATTCCTTTAATTTTATGACATTTCTCTTCATATCTTCAAAATATCGTAAAATTATTCTAAATCTTTACAATCCGTTCAGATCAAATGAAATATCTGGAAAAGTCGATGAAAGCCGTGAAATGTGATATTACTTGAAATCCTGGAAAATTCATTGTAAATACTCTATTGAAATATTATCACTATCGAAATATTCTTATAAGTATGGCTTTCTAAATCCCTCAAAATCATGTATATCTTCGGAAATCTGATTGAATCCATTAAAATTCTTTAATTCTCTGGACATTTTTTTTCAATCTATTCAATCTCCATGAACTTCCTCCTAAAAATACACTAAAAAATCATTAATGTTCTTGGCATCTATTCAAAATGCTTACAAATCTTTTCAAAATTTTGAAATTCTCAGGAATCCCTCAATTTTTGTGAATAAATTCTTTTGAATCCATCAAAATCTTATAAAATCCCTTAAAAATCCTTTGAGATACTTGTAAATCTTGTATTTCTTCTAAAATCCCTCAGAGCCTTTTCCAATATCCTAAAATTTTATGAATCTTATGAAATCCTTTCAAATCTTTCGAAAGTTAAAGAAATGTTCAAAACCACACATGAAGCAAAATATTTGGAATGATCTTCAAATCTTTGGCATCCTACGAAATCGTTTTATTTCTGTGAAATGCTTTTTAGTTTATAGGAATATTGTGTAATATTTAGAATAATGTTCCATAAGCTCAGTGATACAAACTGAGAACTCCAAACAAAAAGTAGTGAAAATTTTCTTTTTTTTCCTTTTTTTTTTTATAAATGCAATCCGCAGATTCAAGAACACGCTGGTCTACTTGGATTTTGGCTAGTCTACTCCACTCCCTGCTAAAAGTATCAACATGGTATATATGGATGGCCCCTTACAGAATCATTCTTTAGATTCAAGATTGAGAAGTTGTGGAATTCTGACATTAGCTAAATTATTATTAATATATTAAGATATATTATTATTAATAATAAGATATATTATTAATAATAATAATAATATGTGAGTTCGTGCGTGAGATGTTTTCGGAATTCATGATCTAAGAAGTTTTTAAAGGGTCAAGAATGTCTAATTTCGAAGCAGTGTCCCGGAAAAGCATTCGTGAAGGTCGAATGTCTATCCTTGATGTGAAATTTGATGTCACCCCTCAGGGGAATTGCATGTCACATTCTCTGTGTTACGGTAATGGGGACTGCGGGGGCTGCTTACCGTCAAAACGGTTTGTCACTACCAGCCGATAGATAAAGGGAACCCGCTGGTAAGCTGGATTAGGTTAGAGCGTATAGGGTTGTTTTGAATGCAGAATCGCTCCCTATATCAATGCTAACGTACATTTATAGATAACGGATTACGTTCACAACTACGATTTAAAAAATTTGCTGACTTAAGGGTGTTCTCTCTGTACAGTCAGTCTGAAAATTAATCAAATGTTTGGGATGATTGATAAAACTAACAAAAATCTTCCCACTGTTGATTGTTCTGAATTTTCATAGATGAATCCAAGCTGATTTATGTAAATGATTTCTTGAAAAAGGGGAAAGGAAAAATTCTGCTGATCATCCGTTCCATGTAAATATAAAACTTTTATTGTAAAAATTAATTAATGTACCAAAACAATTGTTCAAAAACAAGCAGTATTATGCTTTTAATGAAAAATATATGGAGAAAAATTATCTGTTCCGTAGTATAAACATTTGATGATATAAGATTACTGGTACGTATAAAGTCATTACTTGATTGTCATATCAATTAATTGGGTCAAAATATGAATACATTTTTTATCTTCCTGCTTAAAAAACGTCGGCTCAGAACATTTAGGTTTCATGTTAGGTAATGACCAGCCCTATCCGACTCTCCATATTTCAGCCAGAAAACTTTCGATCCTTGTTATGTGTTTCTAGGGTGTAGAAGGAGTGAAGTTAATTGTGAAATCATGATTTTTTCAATTAAGCTGATGTTCAGAAATAATAAGTGTAATTTAATTAATTTTATTAACAAATAGTGACTGTCACTATTTTAAAATACCTACATAAAATATGAGTGGCAGAGTAAATTGAAAATCTGTTGAAAAAAAAAACAGTAGTGAATTTATCACGTATTGAATAGCGATAAAATTCGCCAATTCAGATACTGTGTCTAAAAAAATTTGTCTTTATCTTTGCTAAAACTTACATGGGAGATATCTTTCTTTCTATGAGGAAATGATCCCTTATTGTTGTTAGATTCTAAAACAATCAGAGATCGTTAAAAATGTTCTTGGGCCAAAAACACGACTTCTTAACTGTTTCAAATGTATATTTTTATAATTGTAGATATAGATGTGAAATCCCTGAAAGTTGAAATTTAATGACAAAGTTAAGAATAAAGCTTCCAATGAAGACAAACATTTGTTTCGTCATCTAATTTTCAGAAAATAATACGTACTCTATCGACAAAATTTCTGGTAATAGAAAAAAAATTAAGCTGTACTTGTCGTATAATCATATAATACAATCTTTTTCAATACCTGAAATAAAATCGCAACTTGTAGAATTTTAATACCCATCTAAAAATGTTTTCGAAGCGAAAAAATTCTAGGTTGCATCACACCCTAATATAGAACTTTCAACATTGCACAGAATAGCGTAATAACAATAGTAGAAATTAATGAATTGAATTTGAAGTTTTCTCTGTTTTCCCTTGAAAAAGACACAAAGTCTTTTTGAAACATTCGATTTCATGGTCACTTTTACTAATTTTTGAAATAAAAGTCTTGAATTTGTATGGAACGGATGACCGACAAAAATTTTCCTTTCCTCTTTTTTAAGAAATTATCAGCAACTCAATCGGGTTTCAAGAAAGATTGATCCTGATGATAATTTTTAAGTTCTACAAATGTTCTCAAAAGCTTTTTTTTCTTGGAATATTTTATGAGCTTATTCAGGAAAACCTGGTTTATTAATCATTAGAGAACTTACTTAGTGTTAACGTGGAGTGCACAGCCTGTAAAGGAAGTGGAGCGTCAAGGATATAATCGATTCCCCATAAAATACCTCTTTATTCTACTGAAAATTGTTGATATAGTTTCTAGTTTTATATTTTAAGCTTGTGTTAAGTTTGGGTAAGAATTCTACTATTTGGTTAAAATTTCAATGATTTTGTTGAAAATGTAAATATTTTGTGAAGAAGTCATATTTTTTGTCAAAAAATCAACTACTTAGTTGAAAGTTGGACTATTTTGTTGCATATATACGTATTTTATTGATTTATCTCTTTCCTTGGAATTTTATTGAAAATTCGTTTTTTTGTTGAAGATTCATCACTTTATTCAAACAACTAGAATGGTTTGAAATATACTTTAGTATTCGTCACTTATCGATTAAAAATAATTCATTCAGATTTTTTTTAAATACCGTCTTCAGCATGAGTTTGATAGAAAACTTCTATTTTTCATTTTGTGCGGCATTTTCCGGGCACAATTAAAGGGGTTTGGGTGTGTCCCAAGTTAAGGTAAACTTAAGTTCGACTCGAGAGGTGGCAATACTTTGATTCACAAAAATTTATAACAAGTACTTCTTTCTCCCATTTTTATGGAAATTGAGCTTTTCCTATTTGAAACCCCGTGTTGATTCCAAAAGTTCGGGGTACGGATTAACGTTGAAATTATTTTCTGAACTCCACAATTCCACTTCATGAGAAGGTATGTATGCTCATACTATTGGAAAATCCTCAATCCTCACATAATTTTCTGTTACTGAAAACGCGAATAAAAAAAAACTTGTTCTATACTTTTTCATTTGTTTGCTATATATGGTTTTTTCTTTTCTTAATTTGGGATAAAGAAGAAAATATGAAATAAAATCAATATGATTGGGAACATTATTGATCAATGCCTGCCTCAAATTTTCGAGCCTTCGGTATTGGGTTATAGCTAATTTTTCCCACATACTCAATTCAGATTGATAAGAAAATATTTATTTAGTGTTGACTATGTCTAATGTAGATTTTTTCGTTATAGTATACTCTTAAGAATTATTATATTTTATACTTTTTATTCGGCAGGGTTTATATTATTGAAAAAAACCAGCAGTAATATTACGGTAACCGTGCCCCATGGCATGGGGCATGTTGACCTAAATCCACAACACGCGAACTAATTGTCAAATATGGACGAAAATAAAAAATGGTTTCGAGTAATGACATATGTTACCTGATAATGTGAGTCTCACACTGAAAAATACTGACATTAAAATCACATTCCAATTATAATTCATAGGAAATTTCATTCAAAGCCTGGCGCCATACACCACTCTCTCCTAGAAGAAAAGGGATATTAAAAAATTTGCTCAATTCAGCATCGCTCTAGGGTAATCGATACTTATATATTGCTTCCCGAATTCAATAAACTGGCTCCAACTGCTCGAAGTTACGAAATGCAAATAATTCCTTGCACAATGTACCGAGAGAATCTGCCTCGGGGGCAGGAATTTTTAATAGACCTCATTCTTTGCACATCGATCGAGACTACCAGACGAATGTGATTGGTGAATATTTTCTCCTTTCGAAATTTACCTGCAACATGAATAGATATAGAAAGTATATGCAGGAAGTTTCAAGACCTCTTTGTTGACACTGGCATCTTCGTGCCCAGAATTTACAATTTTAGAACTTTGAAAGTCTCAAGGTCCTCTTATGGAAATTAAGAAATCAAATTTTCTGCCCCCTTCTCCCAATATTGTGGTGTGCAGGAGGAATGCTTTATTTTTCATTGTAATTCAGTGAACATCAAAGTAGAGAGAGCAATAATCTAATTTCATCTAAGTGAATTTTTTTATTCATTTTCAGACTGAAGTAAAATTTTATTCGTTCCGTCTTCCGAATACGAATTGGCAATCTCGTTTTGTTATTGAATCCTGGATAGGGATAAGGTTGGATCAAGAAAATTCTGCTTTCACGGAATTATTGTTTAAACTGTGAGCATTTGTTCATATACATATATAACTTTTATATACGGTCTTTCTTAATTTTGTTTAGAAAAGTTATTTGTGACATTTTTTTTCAAACTGAAGGGTGTCACGTTCACAGTGGGGAAAAGGTGACTTTTTTCGTTCAAAATGACGTACAGCCCACAAAGCTCAACCGATTTGGCCTTAACAAATTTGAAAAGAAGTTGAAAAAATTGTCCAGAGAACTGTCTAGCCTGATTTTTGATTTAGTTCTTAAGTTTTTTATTAATAAAGAAATATGACGAAAAAATGGCAATTTTTTCTATTTAACCTTCCCGGTGCTTCTTAACAATAGGAGAAATGTTTGAATCGCGTACGTTTCATAGCTTAGTTGAAGATGATGTATCATGATATAATAAGCAAAATATTTTTTATGGCGAAATTATTTGTTGATTGTATGTTTTTCATCATTTTCAACAGTTTTACGTTGTTTTAAAAGTTATATTGCAAGAAATTTAGATGGAACCAATCTTATTACAGGAAAAACTTCTCTTAAGATTATACTTATTAATATTAAAAACAGATTTAATGAAAAAGTTTATCATTCAGAGATTTGTTGACAAAAAAACTTCTTCCTACGAACTCAGTCCTTTCAATTGGAAACCTCACAATAATTTCAGCAAAATTTATGAACTAGTTTTCAAGCTTTATAATTTTTCCAAAACAATTGCAGAAACAAATCCATCATTCAGGCAATTATCCACGAAAAAATTTGTTTCTTTTTCATTGAAGTCCTTTCAGTTGAGAACATGTTGATAATTCCGACAACATTTATAACTAGTTGATGAATTTCATGATTCTCGAAACAAATTTGATAAAAAATGTATTTGTTCTGGCAATGGCCGAAGGAAAAAATTGTTTTTTCACGTCACTCCTTTCAATTATGAACTTCTTGATAATTTCATCAACATATATAATTAGGTAATAAATCTCATGATCTTTTAAAACAAATTTAATGAACAAATGTATTATTCGGGCATTTGTGACGGAAAAATTAGTTTAGTAATTATTATAAAAAGATCTGCTCACCACTGTGTCAAAAATTAGTCAAAGCAGGTGCCGATTCATAGCCAATTGAGACTTCAATTAATTAGTGTGAATCGCCTCATCCCATAACTGCCCTTCCGTACTGACCCTACTGTCCATCTCCTTTTCTAGTTTTCCACCCCTCGCTTCACTGTTTGCTTCCCCTCCCTTCCCTGACTTCTTCCTCCTCTACTTCCATCTTTCCTCGCTCTCTTATCTAACACTCCCTTCCCCCTGAGTCCCTTCCTCCGCTATCACTTCCCATCCCTTACTCACCCGCGCTACCCTACTATCCTTTTCTCAATTCTCCTCACTAACGTCCATCACTTCCAAACATTTCTCCTACTTTCACTCACTTCTACTCACAGTTTCTATATCCCAATCCTGATTTTCTCTCACTTCCCCTACTATGCCTTTCTACATCCTTCCGGCGTCCTCTTCCCTCATTTCCTATCTCTTCCCCTCACTTCCGTACCCATCATATCTCCTCATTTCCTCTACCTCCCTAACCCTCATTTTCCCTCACTTCCACTACTTCCCCTCCCCTAAATATTCCTCACTACTTTTCCTCACTTCCAATCATTTCTCCTACTTCCCCTCACTTCCACTCACTTCCCTCACTTCTACACCCTACTTTCCCCTAATTTCCCCTCACTGCCCAAAATTTTTTCCCCCATTATTTCCCCTTATTTCCAATACTCCCCTCCTTTCATTTTCCCTTACTTCACCTTCTTCTCCCCCCTTAACTTTTCTTTATTTTATTTCCTTTATTTTATAGTTTATAGTAAACGTATAAAAATCGAATCAGGATTTATTTGAAATTCAAGTCATAGATTTCAAAATGTAGGAAATTTCAAGGGATATCGGAAAACTTGAGAATTTATCAGCTACTCTCGATACTTATACATTGGTGGGTTTTTTCAGCCATAAACAGTTCAGATTCAGTTCCAGTTCAGTTTTTGTCTTTAACCACGAACCACCGAATGGATAATATATTCCTCGAGTGGTTTACTGGACGGTGACCTGAGTCACCCCTTTACTTTGGCCATGCACTGCGCTATATCCAAAACCGCGAGTTGATATAGAGGCGGTTTTGTGGCGTTGCACCTTCTCCCTTCCTCCCAGGAATAGGTTGAAACTCGTTGAATTGTCGTTTGAGCCACAGGAGTAAAAGTTTAGAACAATGCATCTCACATCTCTAGATCGCTTGCAGGTTGCCTTCACTTTCTCAACTTCCGGTACGAAAAGTCTAGCATTTCAACAAATGCATTACCCTGGAATTCTGTTTCATTCAAAATTCTTTCTTTGGATCTATGTCAAGAATCGTGCCGTGGTTAAAAAAAACGAGATATATTGCACAGAGAACTAGGCCTTTCTTTCATCTGTTTTCGTGACTTTTATTGTACTACAGTCGCTGCTTTTTATTTCACTTTTATTACTTTTTTATGCTTCAAAACAAATTTTTCATTTCTATGTATACAGAGAAAACGAGAACGTAAAGATGAAATTCAAATGGAGATTCAAAATACATATTTTAATCGAAGACAGTTTTTTATGTTATTGATCATAGCTTTGAATAAAATCTCATAAATATTCTCAAACTTTTATTCGTACCTATGATGGTATTTAAATAATAATTCGAAAGTAAAAAAATTTCTAACAATTAAAATCAATTGATCATTTTTCAATTCAACATAGACCGTAGCTAGTCGTCCAGCTTTTCAGGATGAATAGCGAAAATGTATCAAACTTGATTAGTGAAGCTGAAAAAGGGATAGGGGTTCTGTCCTTTCCGCGTGGGCTATTCATCGGAAAAGCTGGACGACTAGATACTTCGTTTGAAAAATAGTTTACATTAAGTATAACCATTTTCAATACAGGCGATTATTATTGAATAATTTTAAATCGAAGTGAAGCATCCACAAGAAAATGATTCTAAATCTTATCCATATAATGATGGAAGTAAGAGTAATAAACAAAATGTCAGAATGCAGAAAATAAAGAAATAGTACCACTTTTTTATATTTATCTATTCTAAAATTAAATTAAGACTTTAGAACGTAATTGAGTATTCACATAAATCTCCGTGGTTCAATCAATGTCGGAAATATTGGCCATTTCCACAATATATGAATGTTTATTTTTGAATAAATTAGTTAAATATAAATTCATTATTTTTGTTAAATCTGATAACTCAATTAGGTTTGCCGTATCACGCATGTCCAAACAGAACCAAACTTGTTTTACCAATGGAAATATCGAATAATTCTCCATAAAAAATCCTCTTTTGATCCAATATTCTCATTTCAACAATAACTTATCTACTATGTTTGTTGGTTAGCTCATGGATTTTTTTTTTCAGAAATGGTTACTAGCTTTATACATTTTGTATTGCTTTTCAATGTATCACAATTTTCTGTTACTAGATGTCATTTAAAAAATATAAATCACGATCATTTTAGTGCGAAATATTTTGTTTCACTAACTGATAAACTGGAGTATATTTGTGTTTATCTATTGGTGAACACAAAAAAACAACAATTTTTCAAAATCAATGTAGAATACGGACTGTTGACAATTGAGAAAAGTCAATTCCCAGCGTTGTACAATTTTTAATCCTTCAAGATTAATTAAAACATAATTCCCCTCGCCTCACTTCCCCAACTTCTCCTTCCTTTCCCTACTATACTGCTGTACTGTACTCTACTTTTCATTCATCTCCTTCCTCTCTCCTCACTTCCTCTACTCTTCCAACTTCCCCGCTACACCTCCTGTAACTTCCCCTAACTTCCCTACTCCTCAGTTCCCAAACATTCCACCCCTCACATCATCTGCCATCACTCCCCAAACTTCCCATTTCTTAACGCCCCTTTACTTACCTACTTCTCTTCCCCTAACTCCAGCTAATTCCCTGCTCCTCACTCCTCATATTCCCTTATCATCGCTGCCCATACTTCCCCTCCTTCCCCTACAATACTACTATACTATTCTACTATTGTACTATTCGTCTCTCTCCTCACATCTCCTACTACGCCATCCATCTACTAACCTCTCATCAATTCCACTTCCCCACCGAACTGTCATTTCCTTGCATCCCTTCCCACAATATCTGATCTTCTCGCTTCCCCTCACTTCACTCCTCATATTTGGCCTTTTATCATCGCCCCACTTCTTCTTCCTTTATTTCCCCTCACTAACACATCCGAAAAAAGTAACCCCAGATTTAAAAATTAAAAGAAGATTTGTCTAATTTAATTTTTTTGGTAACTTACAAAATTCATAGCTTTTGAATTGAGAGGAATGCACAATTTTTTGGAAAAAGTTGAATATGTCGCCAAAATTGCAACAAACATAAAATATTCCTAAACCACAAATATAATAGTCCGAAAAAACAAAATACAACATTTTTCTTTGGTTCAAGCTGAAGCAATTTCTAATTTGACAACCCAAATTTTTTTTCCTCGGCCACCCTGTTATTTTTTAATTTCATTCTCAATTACTTTTACTGATTTTTAGAGCAATTTCATGATCGAAACATCGTTTTCCTTCTTCAACAAATGGTCTTGGGGGCGTTTGTGCTCTTACAACGTATAGTTTTCCACTGAATTTTCTCTGGCAACTCGAACAAGTCGTATAAATTTCGCCGATCAGTTTTTGGATCAGCCACATGGTGAGGGGGTGAGAGATGGCGGTGGAGACCAACCAGCATTGGCCGCTGAAGCGTGGCCCACCAACTCTGTGTCGTACTTTGTAGACTGGCTAAAGTCTGAAACTCACCGCTGACCCCATGTAAAAGCATTTGTTACCCGCTGTTTCCGGTCGACTCGCTCTAATGGGGTAATAAAGAGGGTTTTGATCAGCCCAACAAGTTTTCCCTTTATTCACTCTTTTCCCTTTTGCAAGTGAAATTAAATTCGTACAATATTCCCATGAAAGCGACTCACGGTAAGTGCGTTTATTGCCTCGATAAACGCTCATATTACCAACTTCAATGATGACACAGTTTGGAAAGTTTCCGACCTTGTGATCTATCAGAAATATGAATAATTTCTGGTCAATTGCAATGATATCCCCTTCAAAGTACTCCCCTTTGGAAGCCACAACCTTCTTCCAGCGATCCTTTCACTTTCGAAAGCCCTACTTAAATTCACCTCTTGGAATAGCTAACAGCTGCTTCGTCGCATTATGTTTTATTCCCTTTACGTCTTGAAACCGTTTTGCATTTATCCGGTACTTCAATTTGGGAAGCAACCAGAAATCACAGGAGAACAGTCAGGATTGTATTTGGGATTTCGAAGTTGTGTAAGACCGTATTTCACCAGAAATTGCTAAATGAGCTGCGATGAATGGGCAGGTGCGTTTTCGTGGTAAAGGAACCAGTCGCCACTTTTTGGGCTCATTTCTAAATCTTATATAAAAATTTATGAAGCAAGAGTGTACGGAATTCCGAGGTCTCCTATATCTCTCGCTATCAAACGACGATTTCTATTAATTGAAGCTCGCACTTATTCTGCGTTTTTAGGTATTTTTACCTTTGCGAGCATGCCAGACTGGGGGTCACTTTTCACTGAAGTATGGCCACTTTAAATCGCCTAAATCACTATTTAATTTGTGTATCACTCAAAGACTCATCAACATACACTTTCCGAATCAAAACGATGGTTTCCAAACATAAATGGCCATGTTTTTGGCAACGAATAATCTTCCAAAAAAGCTTAAAGTAAAGCATGAATATTGTACTTATCTCATAGAAAAAAGTAAGGGTAAAATGCCTTCTAACTAAAAATGCTTTGAGTATTCTCGGTATGCAAAAAAATTAAGATAGCGCAAGGGTAAAATGAAAATTAGTGATCTTTCATCTTACCTTTGCCGATCTTCATTTTTTTTTGCATGCCGAGATTACCCGCAGCATTTTCACCTAAATCATTTTTTACCCTTTGTTTTTTCTGTTCTTCTACTGTTTCGTTAATTTTTCGGCAGACGTATTTGTGACATATTCTCTAACTTTAACTTTAAATATTTCATATTTTTGAGCAATCGAAATCTCTGAGTTTAATTAAATCCCAAAAAGTGTCACCTCTTTGAAATTGAACAATTCCTCACTTCGAGTACATTTTGCAGGCAAAGGATAAAAGCGTAATTTCAGAGAGGGATAATCATTCAAAGCAGTACCGAAAAATTTGAGGGGAGTAGAAGATAAAAAGAAAAAAAGAAACCTTTCTTCTTTCCCTGTTATCGCTGATTGTTCAGAAGGGTTGTGTCTCAATCAATCTCTACCCAAACCCCTTGTTTAAAAAAAAATCATTTTTTGCGGAAGGACTAAATGTACAGGAAATGGCTTTCTGTTACAATCTCTAATTATGTATATTATTTGTAATTTCGATCATGTTGATCAATAACTCAAAAGAAAAATTTCCAGTTTTTACGCAAATAATTACCAAACTTCCAATTCTTATATGTATTTCAAAAAGAAATTCGTCTACATATGAAATGTTTTTCTTTTCTCAAACAATTTTTGTAAGCTTTGGCTAAATGCCTCATGTCTTGTAGGTAAGAACCATTAAAACGAAAGTTTTGTACCCATAAACTTGAAAGATTTACGATTTTGTATATCTAGGATGTTCGAGGGTTGTTTCAGACTCTCATGAACATTCAGGAAGGACATCGAAATTTCCTGGCAACTAAAACCAATTGAGATTTTTTGACTAAACTATTGACATGAAAAAAAACTTAGAAATAAGTGCAGAAAGCATTCCTCATCTAAAAAAGTATTTGAATTTATTTCAAGGACTGTTTCAACATCTCTTAAATATTCCAGCAAGAAACTCGAGATTTCCTCAAAACCTTTATCACAGAAGATTCTTTTCATTAAACAATTGTTTGCAGACATCGCTTAAGGATGAGTGCGAAAAACACTCTCTTGCCGTTAAAATAGTTAAATTTACTTCAAGGATTGTCTTAACCCCCTTGAACATTTAAACAAGAAAAGTGATATTTCAAAAAAACTAAAACCGCAGAGATTCATTTTTATTATACTATTGCAGTTGGAAAATAATGTACAATTAACGTAATAAACATATCCTAACAGAAAAAGTCGTTGAAATTATATTCCGGGTTGTTTTAACATTCCCAAAATATTCAAGGAAGGAAATTCACCTTCACTTACAAACAAATTCACGAGAGATTTTTCTAATGCACCATTGAGCTCGAGAATGAATTCACAATAAATGTAGGAAACACCCCCTAGCAAGGCAGGTCATTATACTCATTTTAAGGGTTGTTTCAACATCCCTTGGAAATTTAGGCAAGAAAATCGACATTTCCTTGCTTGAATACTCAAGGAGTGTTAAAACACTCCTTAAAATAGATTCAAAGATTTTTTCTGCTAGGATATATTACACACGCTCGTTGTGAATTCAGTTCCGACCCCATTAATATAATAGGAAACTTCTGTGGTTTGGTTTTTTGGAAATTTCGATTTTCTTTTTGAAATATACAGGAGATTTCGAAATAACCCCTAACATAATTTCTAATGAATTTACCTGCTGGGGTATGTTTCTCACATTTAGTGTAAATTGATTTTAACCCCAGTAGTATAAGAAAAAAATTCATGTCGTCTATGTTTTTTCGAAATGTCGCTTCACTTGTTTAGATGTCTGAGGGATGTTGAAACAACTCTTAACATGAATTCAATTCAATGTAAATTTGGTGCGGGATCCTTTCCCAATTATATAAATAAGGAATTCATTCACTTGGAAAGAAAAAAAAACATGATACGAACGTTAAGAACTTAAATCTGCAACTTCGCACAATTATTAAACTTGCTACTGGAAATACACAGAAAGTCCATTTCTCTCAATCCGACCTGAGAAAAGTTGTTACACCTACATATATGAAACAGTGCATTCCCCGAAAAAGAAAAATGACGACTTTAAGGGGTGGAATTTAAACTTTTCACCATCCGTGCTTGGTCTCACCCCACTTTCCTTCTTACTTCACTTGTCCTTCTTTTTTTTTTTTTTTTTTTTTGTACCGAGAACGAGTCAGCTTGACGCACAACGAAAGCGGTATCGGGTGGTCCGGAGAGTCAGAGGTCGGGGGTGGCTGCCGGCAGGAGACGAGCGAACAAGCCGCTGTTCTCAAATATCGCGTCCAATATTCCAGCATCGTAGTCGCAGTGTATGTAGTAATTTCGTTGGTCGACCAACATCACGTAGCTAGTGGCTAGGTATGTTTTGGCTGGTAATACCATTCGCCCCTTATCCTTTCCATCCCCTTTTCACCCACTCTTTACCTCATTTTCACCCCCTCTCCACCCCTTTAACCTCCTCGTTTTGCTCCACACGATATCTCTCAATAGGCGGCCTCTTGCTTTCTTTCATATACCTTAACCCCCATCTCTTCACCCCGACCCCTAACATCCTACTCTCAACCCCAGAAAGCTTCTCACCCCCGATGGTAGCACAGTCTGGGGGCCTTGACTTGAGGCCATAAAAACCATATCCACCCTCGTCGATGCTGCTATTGCTACTGCCACAAAGCCAAAAAAATCGGGGGTAAAAAGAACCCCCAATGGTGGCGAAAAAACGCAACAGGAAACGAGCTGTCGGCCTTCTGGGTAGAGGTAAGGGGCGATGGTATCACTGATGGGATGGGGTGATATGCGAGAGCAACCAACTCTAGACTTTGCCCACTGGTCCTTCCAATTACGGTACATCCAACCCCCAACTATCCCTATTCTCCCCTAACCCCTCCAGTATTGTCGATTGACTCGAGAACTCGAAACCGATTGGAGTTTCGAATATCTGTTGTTTGTTTCTCTATATTCGAAGGCTATTCTTTTCGTTCATCCTGGGAGGAAATGTATTGGAATAAAAGGGATGAATTTGAAACCCGCAGTTAACAGTTTAGAGATAGTTTTGTCTTGATTCGGTAATACTTTTTAGATGGAAACTTTTTAAATTTTGAAGAATGTATGTGTTCGAATTTATGAGGAAAAACTTAAGTAATTTTATATTATGCGTGAGAATAATTGAAACAAATTATTTCTTACGTTATAAAGAAATTAATGAAGCAAAGTTATTTTTCGTGATTGCACTATTCAGCTCATTGAAATTCAGAGTTTTTCTCTAATATTTTAGAGCAATTCTTCAAATAATTTTCGTAAACAAATTCATAGTCTGGATATTTTTTAACGAATAAGCTGAATTTTTTCTGCAATAAACTAAGAATGCCCTTTTGATGATTTTTTGCTTGTACTTCACAAATTCAAATTAAGCAATTTTTGGAAGGAACTTTGTTGTTAAATAAAAGATTAACCAAATCTTTCAACAAATATCCAAATACAGAAGTCTTCTCAAAATTTGAAGAACTCTCATATAAGAGAAAATTTCCAAATCCGAATGAATAGTGTAGGAAAAAAATTGATTTGTCCACATAAACTTTTTTTCTCACTGTGTGCCATGGAAATATGTTATCGGAACTAGGAAATGTCCATCTTATTATTTTTTAACTTTCAAGAAAAGCTTATAGGATTCATGTCTGTAAAAATTCTGTAAACGAAATTTAAAAAGAAATAAAGTTGGACACTTCTGATGCTTTTGTCTCTATTTGAATTTGTTGAATAAATTAATCTGGTTTAGGTAGATTAATACTCACATGCCTCGTAGCTAGTAATTAAGTAGGCCTTTATTTCGGATTTAAAAATATTTCCGGCAGTTCAAAATTATACCTATAAATAATCGTTTTTCTACTTTTTGTAACCCGTGATTTTGCTTGTTAGGAAATGTCAATTTCCTTGCTTCAATCTTGAAGGGATGTTTGCAGAAACCTTAGAATCAATTCCAACACTGTTCCTGGTAGTGGGTACTTCCTATTTCGAAGTGATTTCTAACCTTAATATTATGATAAAAAAATTTCTCCTGATTTTAACTGTTAGAAAATGTTGATTGTCTTGCCTGAAACTTTAAGGGATGTTGAGACAAGCCTTAAAATAATTTCAACGACCTGTCCTGCTAGAAGATGTTTCTCTTAATTATTGTAAAGTGATCTTCAACTTTGAGAGTATAATTGAAAAATCTCCTATGCCTGTGGTTGTTAGGAAATTTTGATTTTCCTGCTTGAATCTTTAAGGGATGTTAGTACAATCCTTAAAATTAATTTCTGCACTTTTTCTGATAGTGGAAACTTCCTGCACTTATTCTTAGATGATTCTTGAGACCAATAGTTTATTCAAAAAATCACCTGTGTTTTTGGTTTCTTGGAAATTTCACTTTCCCTTGCCTGAATCTTTAAGGGATGTTAAAACAACCCCCAAAAATCCTGTATACACAAAAATTTGGTGGCAGTGAGCCTGTTCCACAAGATGTAAGGCATATAGCCAAATCTGAGAAAGAGTTTTTGCTACGGATATCATTCTAAAAGAAGAAGAATTTTTCTAATAAAATTCATGTAAAATTGATAGTTTGACAATTAGTTGACATTTTGATAAAGAACCATTTTTTGTACCTTTGGTGCAGGATCCTTCGGAACTTCTGAACATTCTAGTATCAGTGTAGTACAAAGCATCTTTCACCGGAACCCTTTAACGTAAAAATCGGGTCTTAAAGTATTTTTAATCGAGCTTCTAATTATTATTTACATTCTAATTATGTTTGTAATCACAACATTATTATTTAAATAAGAATTCCTTTCAAATGTTAATTAATCCCTAATGAAGTGAAAAATGGAATAAAAGATAAAAGAGAGACAAACAAGTTTATTTGCATACCCACACATTTTTGCATTGTGTTAACTTTGTAAGATGCTTTCACCAAATGAAGCTCTGTGAAAGCATCAAAGTCATAAATCATGATTAATTAAACTCCATCTCATGTCTCTGAGCAATTCCTGGGTAGAAGTTCCTCACCAGCACAGATTTGGCATTTCGACCCATACCAGGAAATTATGATCAATGGTGATGGAATTTCGATATTTCAGTGACAGGGAGATAAAGAGCAAACGAACCATATTTTAATTAGAATCCTGGACTTCAAATTATACCCGGATAACTCTGTGCTTCCAATCAGAAGACATCTGCCAATTCATGCATGATTTACGGAGAAATTTATTATTCAGAAATCTACACGCAACCATTTTTAGAATCATATTAATTACTTTAATTAATTTTTTTTTCTGAAGAAAGATCTTCTCATTTCGTCCTGCTGGGAATCGAACCACAGAACTTTCGAATGCTGGTCGGGTGCGGAGTGAAAGAAGATCTTTTTTCAGAAGAAAGAAATTAATTAAAATAATTTTCAATTCATAACTTCGTCTAGTCTGAAAAGACGTTAAATATGTCTTTTATTCTCTGATGATAATAAAGATTCCTTGAATCATTTTATTATTAAAAATAAATTACAATTTTATTTTTGATTCGAATAAGTACGATCCTGCTATATTGCATACACCTGAGAAGCAATGGTGGTCTCGCGAACGGAATCAGGTGGTAAAAAGTTAAGAGAAAGGTATCGGAAACGATAAAAGTTTTATATGCTGAGGTCACATTGCATATAAAATTCCGTCTGTGAGCGAACTAAGTTGAAATTCAAATACTATGTTAAAGCTCTCTTTTACATTCTCATTTTTGATGTTATCGTTTTACGTTTTTAATTTTTGAAATGTTGATTAAACTATACATTTCTTTGAATGCAGTCAAATAGAATTCCACTTGTAATCTTGTTATCAAATTTTGTTGCAAATATTCTCGATGATGAATCAATTGATTATACTCGTGGCCTAATTTTGAAGTGATTCAGAAAACAAGGAATCTCTTTGACTAGCCCAATTACGAAGCGAGATAATTAATCATGTTAATGATTAGAGGTAATATTAGGATTTGTAGGTTGGTAAATACAAAACCGATGTCACATACGAATTAGAATTTAATTGCTTTAGAGCACAATGTTTCATTGTTAGATGATGGAATCATTGGCAGCTTCATGTTTAATTAAGGGACCGTTCAAAAACCACGTCACGCTATTTTAATAATCTTTTTACCTTCCCCCTGCTTCGTCGCAGATCATCACACCATTTTAAGTCAAAATTTTGACATCGATTTTATTTTATAAACGCCTAAAATAAAACGCAAAGTATACATACATGCCGTCAAACGGGGTAATTTCGAAGATGCGGGATAAATTCGGACATCCCTAAATTGATAGGATAAATACTCAAAACTATTTCAAGAATATGGAATCATTTCAAGCCTTAACTGGTTCTAGAATCCGGTTAAAAGCACCTACCCTGAGTAATTTGAACTATAAATTAAGGAATTTCCAGATTTACCCCTCATGTCCGAAATTACCCCGTTTGACGGTAATGTTTTAACAGACTTTAAAGCCCAAAATACATTTCCAACAGGAAAGTTGAACTTTTAATCAACTGGTTCAATTTTGAACCCATGGAGATAAATTTTTAGTCAACAAGAATTTAACTTAAACTATAAAAAGTTGCATTTTCAAACAAATAGTTCAATCATCAAGCCAAAAAGACGAATTTTGTAGAAGACAGTTGAATTCTTAACCAATGAAGATGAATTTTCATCCAAGAACTTTTCTAACAGCAAAGATGAATTTTCAATACCGAGGGGCGAATTTTCGATAAAAAATCAGTTTAATTTTCGAAAAAAGATTTATTTTAATCAAAATAGTTGAAGTTTTAACAAAATAATTGAACTATCAACCAATCAGTTGCATTTTAAACCAAATAGTTGAATTTTCGCGTCAGGAAGACAAATTTTTCAAAAAGCTGTTGAATTTCAAATTTAAAAGGACGAATTTTCTGTCAATAATGACGGATGTTATACAAAACAGTTACATTTTTGGAAGAGAGAATCAATTTTTAACATGACAGTTGAATTTTTAACAAGCCTATCAAAGTTTCAACAAAATAGTATGATTTTAAACTAAAATGATGAATCTTCAACAACAAAAATTAATTCTTGACGAAGAAGTTCATCTTTCAACCCAGTAGTTGAATTTCTAAGCAACAAGAGGATTAATTCTCAATGAATTGAACCAAGAAATATGAATTCGAAAAAAATTCATTAGTAGATATTTCGAACAAAGAAGATTTTTATTTTTATTCAAAAACAGTTGAATTATATCAAAAAAGACCAATTTTCAACAACAAGGTTGAATTCTCGACCGAAAGAGAATAATTTCTAACCAAACAGTTGCTATCTGAACCAAAAAAGATTGCATTTTTTCTGAAAGAAATGCATTTTTACCCAAGAATGATTTTTCATTCAAATAAGAAAAAACATTGTCAACCAAATAGTTTAATTTCCAACCCAAAAAACCGGATTTTCTACAGAAAAGTTGAATGCTTCACAAAAAATATGAATTTTTTACCAAAAAGTTGATTTTCAACTTTATATTTTCAGTATTTGAATTTTCTGCCAAAATAATATAACTTAGAACTTCAGGAGACGAATTTGCAAAGAAGCTTTTCAATTTCTATGTTAGACGGATGAATTTTCTACAGAACAGTTCAATTTTTCAACTCGATAATACTAATTTCTAACCCAAAAGTTAATTTTCAACTAAATAGTTGAATTTAAAACTAGAAACTAGGAAAAAATAACAACAACAAAATAAAAATGATCAAATTCAAACCAAAATTGGATAGGTAAATTCACAGTTCCAAAAATTGATTTTCAACAACAAATAAAACGAGATCCCCAAAGAAAATAGTTAAAACTTCAGCCAAAGAGATGGATTTTCATATAATAAAATGACTTTTCTACAATGGAATAGGTAAATTTTCAGTTCAAAAAAATTAATTTTATAACCGAAAAAAGGATTTCTAACAAAATAGTTTAATTTTGAACCAAATACATGGATCTGCAATTAAAAGTACGAATTTTAAACAGAGTCGTTCCTCTTTTAATCCAAAAGATGGATCTTCAACTAACAAAATGAATTTTTAATAAAGATTCAACAAAATAGTTCAACTTTCAATCGAAAATTAAATTTTTAACCAAATCTGAACGAAAAATGTATTGATAGAGTTTTCTATTGGAAACAATTCCTTTTGACCGAAAAATAATTGGATTATATTGCTGGGTTCTATTAATTGGTTCTCATTCAAGGAGAAAAACGAGCAAAAGAGGAAGTTTGCTAAAAACTAGGGAAGAATATGAATTTTTTAGTCACTAACTAATTAGTCAAAATTTTCACTGAATGAGTTTCGCAAAATAGACGTTTGATTTTTGTACTATTTCCTCAGTCAAGCACTCAGTTACGAATTAAATTTAAAAATTCAGAATGCCCTCAAAGGGGACATTCTGAATTTTCAAAGCTACAAATTTCTAAAACCTTCGAAATTAGATCCCTTATAGTGTTTAAAGTATCCTATATTTTTATTAATTAATTATTGCAATTTTCTGAATTATATTATGATCTGAAAATAAGCCACATTTGAAAATTCTAAATATTGAGTTTTAATTCCATTTTTTCAGTTATTTCCACTTCAGAACATTTTGAAGTTGTAACTTTGAAAATAAGACACTTCAACTATAAACAATTAAGACGCAGAAGCGGAAATAACTGAAAAAATGGAATTCAAATTCAATATTTAGACTTTTTACATGCTGTCTTATTTTCAGATCATAATAGTCCTGGGAAAATTTCAACGATTAATTAACGAAATTTTTTATTTATTACTAAACTCGATAAGTGAAAATATTGACTAATTCTTGAGTGATTAAAAAATTATTTTCTTCCCCTTGTTTTCAACAAATTTCCATTTTGTCTGGTTTTTTCGCAAATCAATATAACCCTGTAAGAAAATACAATTATTTTTCAGTCAAAGGTAATTGTTTTCAATAGAAAACTCTATTATTATATTTTTTGTTCAGAATTGGTTAACAATTCTACTATTTGGTTGAAAATTTATCTATTTTGATGTAAGTTTGTGTTTCTGGTAAAAAATTAATCTTTTTAAATGAAAATTCAAAAACTTTCAAAAACTGGATTTCAAATTTAACTACTCTATTAAAAATTCATTGTTTTATTTAAAGATTCATTGTAAAATTGAACTATTTTGTTAAAAATCCTTTTGTTCGGGTTGAGCATTAATTTTTTGAACTGGAAATTTATTTATTCCATTTCTGGTTGAAAAATTGTTCTTCTTTAGTTTAAAATTCTACTATTTTATTGAAAATTCAACTGTTTTGTGGAAAGTAGGACTACTTTGTAGAAACGTTATTTTATTAGATGAAAAGCCATCTCTTTGGCTGAAAACGGAACTATTTTGTTGAAAAACCTCGTTTTATTCGTTGCTAAAAATCAGTTTTTAAACCTGTAAATTTATTTATATATTTAATTTTTTGTTCAAATTTTATAATTTTCGTTTTGTAATTATTATTTTTTTAGTTTCTAGTTTCAAATTCAACTATGTAGTTCAAAATTATTATTTTGGTAGAGAATTCAGCTATTTGGATGAAAATTAACTTTTTGGTAGAATATTCATACTTTTGGGTAAAACATTCAACTTTTTTGTGGACAATTTGGTTGCTCGGGTTGAAAATAAAACAATTCAGCCTTGACATATTATATCATATATATTATATATTATATTATATATATTATATATTATATTATATATATATTATAATTATATAAAATTCTGTCTAGCAATCGCTTCGGTTTCAAAATATTATATTCTGTTTTGCTGTTAATTGAATTTTTTTATAAATTAAAGTATATCCAATATTCCCTTTTAAATTTGAAACCTTTCTGATTGATTTCTTTATCCAAAAGAAGCGATTTTCTCGATTTTTTTCCTCGGAATTATATACATTACTTTTTCTACCTGGGCTTATCATGATTCAATTCAGCTGTAAAATATCACCAATGTGTATTTTTATAGTTTCAATTGAAAATCTGATGCTGGAAAACGTTTCTTTGATCTCCTGTAAAATGAGAATCTTCACAGTTAAGGACTTTAATCATACCAGTCATTCATTCTAGATAAAATCCAAAATACCGCTGCCGAGTATTATGGGTGTATTCACTATGGGTGTATTTATTAGTGTTCATTTTATGAGATCTTTGCTTCCTTATAGGTATTAAATACATTTACTTCCTAATAAAGAGAGGCTTTTCCTCAACAAAACAAAAAAATGGACATCTTCAATATATTTTAAGCTTATTGTTTCAGACTTACTGAAAAGCTGAATTTATTAGAAAAAAAACTTTCCTTATAATAATACTGTAACCTGTTCTTCGACCTCATGAGTCGATATTGATTGATCATGAAAGGTCATTGAAGGTTCGTCAATGGGTCAACGACGCATCTCGAAGACGCGATCAGTTACATCAAATACAGTACTATCATTTTCCCACCAACAAAAAATTTTTCCCCTTCTCAACAAGGTATCTAATTTTGTTTAAAATTTAAAAAATACGGTTTTGATAGGGCATAGAAGGTCAGGAAAGGTTGTACAATAGGTCAATCGATTCGTCTCGAGAATGCGAACAAACACATCATATACAGTCCAGTTGTATTGTTAATATTGGAGGAGTTTTCATCATATAAACAAGATAAACAATGTATTTCGAAAAGTTATAAATATTTATTGTTGATCATAAGAGAACATAGAAGGTTCTTCAGTAGGTCATTCGACCAATTTTTTGAAGCTTCATAAATCGGTACTAGTAAGTCATGAAAGGTTCCGCCATAAGTCGAATGATGCGTCTCGGAGACGCGAACATCCATAAATACTTCAAACTTTTTTTCTTTGAATGTCTAAATTCAACAAAATCCACTTATAATTGGCTGATCTGTCTTAAAATCTTATCAGACCTAAACACGAATTTGAGAAACAGTTCGTCAACATTTCGTGACTATCACTATCTTACTTTCCGATAAGTTGATTAGCTGACTGGCAATCAAATTTTCAACATTTTGAACAGACCAAGTAGGAAACTTTCTTTTACATAAATTTTCCCATTTTTTGCATCATATTTTCTTCTCTTCATGAGAAAAGAAATCTCGGTTCTGGATTTTTGAACCCCCTTTATATTCTCAGAGCACATCGAATATAAGAGATATCTCTTCTGGGTGCAAAAGGGAACTAAGGTTATCCGTTTTTCTGTCGCTTCATCCGGTTGACACTCACAGACTCTCTCGTAGAGTTGAATCACCAGGCGGAAAGGGATAAGGGCAAAAAGGAGGGAAAAAAAAGTATGAGATGTTAGAGGAAAGGAAGTCTCTTGGGTCGAATGACCATAACGTTTCATCGCTTTTAATTCTCTCGCACCTATAACCGTAGAGGTAGACCACTGCACACTGTCGTTGACTAATCGTGTAAGAAAAATGTCCGAGCTCTTGGTAATTGTGCTCGACATTTTCTCTCCTCTTGTCTGCCTCATTTTCCCATTTCCACAAAGCAGGGGTACGCAAACTTTTTTACCGCTGCGCTCGAGTACATTTTAATGAAGAAACAGAGTTAAAACGTTCCTTTGACGGATTCAGCGGATCAAATAAAATTTTAATTGTGCTACTTTCACCGACAATTTTTTATTAATAATTAATCTGACGCTTTTTCTCCCTCTTGAATGTTTCGGAATTTTACAAGATAAATTGTAATTGCAGGAAAAAAATAATTTCTTTGTAATTTATGGAGCTTTAATTTTCAAAACATTCAGGATGAAATGTGAAATAATTTACGCCTAACTATAAAAAAAGTTCCGTGAGGGTTCAATGGGTGGTCCGAAAATTTGACTTTCGATTTTTCATAATTGGTCTCCTCACGCATCCCCTGATTTATTATTTAACGCTTTTGAAATTAGCATGAGGTTCTAAATGGAAAAGCTTGGTTTTCGAAAAAGTGAAAAAAAAGAACTTGTTTTTCTTTCTAATGAAACAGGTCTTTTTATTTACCTTTTTATCAAATTGTGTTAAATCTTCATACTTTGTGTGAATTAAAGTTTGGTCACCTGTTAAGGAATTGCCTAATATCTTTTAATTTTGATCCTTTTGTTTTGTGCCCGAAAAGTGTCCAAAAAAATACAAAATACCAGTTTTATGTAAAATTCATGCTAAAGACGGCATTTTTTTAATTCGTTCTGAATTAATTATTTATATTTGATAAGTTACGAGTTGTCACATATTTAAAATTAATTCGGAATAGTTCAAACAATTATTATTTGTTGAAGACAATTTTTTTCGCCTGTAAACCGTGAAAAGTTAATATTTTCCGGGATAAATGATATAGTTGATGAATTTCAAGAACACTATTTCTAACTTAACATACATGGTAATTATATGAACAATTTCCATTTTTTGAAGCAATTTTTTCCCTGTTAATCATAACAAGTTTTTTTCTGAGTTAATAACACAATTAACTAATATTGGAAGTAATATTTTTTTGCTCAGGATATTTCGAAATTGTTCAACAAATTTTCTTATCCTGTAAATCGTTAGAAGTTATTATTTTATAAAATTAATGGAACAAGGAACAACTGCTTAGGGTGATATTTTTTGTGAAAGGCAGTTCGAAGTTATTTAAACAATTAACATTACTTGTTGCTTTTCATAGAAAAGATGGAGGAAATTCTAATTTGAAAAAATGATTATTGTTGAAACGATGAGGGTATGAGTTGTGAAATAAAGAAAATACAGCATAATAAGCGAAATTAGCAATAAATTTTAAGACTGATTTATAATCTAAAAAAAAAATTGCATAAATGAACTCACTATTATTATTATACCATTGAGCCTTTTCCCTTCCGGGGTAGGCGTGACTTGTTCGGTTGGAAGGTAGTGAAATAGGTATATAGGTATGAGGTTGATCGGTATATGGGTATAGGGTGGGTGGGTATGTAGGTGTTATGTATAGATGTTTTAGATTGATCTGGAGTTCTCGTGTTATTTATATAAATGACACGTTCACTCCGCAACACTGCTCCGACCCAGGCTGCTGATCAATCTCTCTAGTGATCACCCCAAGTGAGGAGCCTCACAAAATTATTATGTATGGTTCCCCACTTGGGCCCATTAGAATCCAAGGTCTTTGTTTCAGGCATCATTCACTTTATTGTCACTCTGTTTATAAACTATTTGTCGCCACATATTTCTGTCCTGGCATACTACTCTAGCTTCATTCACGTCCATGCATTTTTTCATGCAGGCTCTTGTATTTCTATGGCTTCTTATGTCTCTTCGTATTAGTGTCTCATTCACAGTTTCTAACCATTCTTTCGGCGGTCTACCTCTGGGCATTTGCCATTTACTTTACCTTTATACACTTGCTTGGTCAGTCGTTCATCTTTCATTCTTTCAAGATGTCCGAACCACCTTAGCTGATTTCTTTCCCATATGTCAACTAGTGTCTCCCCTGTACCACATTCTTTGAGGATTGTCTCGTTTCGTACTTTGTCCATCAATGTTTTCCCGCATATTATGCGCAGAAGTTTCATGCCGATCGCGTTGATTTTACTCCTGTCCTTTTCTTGACAGGTCCATGTCTCGCTACCGTATAGTACAGTCGGTACGAAAATAGAGTTATATATGGCCATTTTAGCTTTTTTTGATATGTTTTTATTTGTGAGGATGGACCTTGCTCTACCGATAACCTGCTTACCCTTATTTATGCGCCTATCTAATTCCCCATCTATTTTTCCGTCGTTAGTGAATAGACTACCTAGATAGACGTACTTGCCAACTTGTTCTAATTTCTCATCATTTAAGACTATGTTGCATATTGTTTTCTCACTTTTTCCCTCAAACACCATGACTTTCGTATTATTCACGTTAATTTTGAGGTCCATGTTCTTCATGCTTGTATTAAGTTTATTCAACATTCTTTGCAAGTCTTCAACTGATTCTGCCATAACAATCTTGTCATCCGCGAAAGCCAACCCACGTACCTTGGCGGTTTCGAGATCTACACCTTTTTCGTCGAAGAGGGCAGTTCTAAGACACTTATCCATGAATATGATAAATAGCCACGAGGACATAACGCATCCTTGTTTCACGCCTTGCATAATATCGAACCATTCACTCTTTTTCCCATTTACCCTTACACTCGCTTTACTACCTGTATATATTGTTTTTATTGCTTGTAGGAGCCCTCCATTCACTCCATACTCTTTAAGGACTTCCCAAAGTTTACTTCTATTTACCGTGTCGAATGCTTTTTCTAGATCGATAAATGCACAGAAGACTTTCTTTCCTACTCTGAAACTTTTTTCTGCGACCTGTCTTAGGCTAAATATCTGATCCGTACATGATCTTCCTGGCATAAATCCAATTTGGACTTCCCATATTTTCTCTTCTGTAATTTGCATTACCCTACGGATAAGTATTTTTGAGTATATTTTACTTACGGTACTTAGTAGGCTGATACCTCTGTAATTACTGCAGTTGCTTTTATCTCCTTTTCTTTTGTATATTGGTACGATAATCGCTTTTCTCCAATCGTCTGGGACTTCTCCCGTTTCGATACATAAATTTATTAATTCGCACAACCTGTGAGGTATGTACTCGCCACCGTATTTAAGCATTTCAGCGCTAATATTGTCTATACCCGCAGCCTTACCGTTTTTCATGTTCTTAATAATTAATGCACAAATTATAATTAATGACCATAAATATTTAGATGAATAGTATACATGAGTTTATTCAAACAATTTGTTTAAAAATGTATGCCACGGAAAACTAGTCCCAAAATTAAATTCTACAGAAAAATTCACATCGAGTCCATGCATTAGACAATTTGTTTTGGAAGCGGGTGTCGTACGGTGTAATTGCTTATTTATACTACATAACAAATAGGGTTAAGAAAAAAAAAGTCTTCTATATGGACTCTATGTAATTTTCCCGTAGAATCGAACTGTGCTATTTATTTTTTCGTAACTGATATTTTTAATCGAATTATTCAAACTAAAATTGTTTAAACAATCGAAAGTTTTAAATTCTTCTCCATGGAAAAACATTTTTCAATTTAATGTTTTTATCCCAATATTAACTTTTCCACTATGTCAATTGGTCTCTCTATGAAACCTCATAGGTCAACAAATTATTTAACACTTCACAACTTGTTTACAGTTTTTTAAATAATGACAATGTTTCGTTGCCAATACCATTATAATAATAAATCTACAGCAAACTGATGTACTAAAGAATTACTTTAAATATCCGTCAGCATTAGCTTCGCGGTGCATCTCGACTCGGGAAGAGTCCAGACGTTAAGCCATTTCGAGCGCGGATAACACGCGGATGGGTGACCATTTGCGAATTACGACGAGACCGTGTACTCGGTGCGTTATAATTAATGTCGAGCCGGGGAGGTTCAATGCCAAGTATGATTGTGTGCATTCGAAGGGTAGGGTTGACACGTCTGCCTTCGAACTCGACTGTCGAAAAACTGGATGAACTCGAAAGGCAGTTTTCTGCAGTTTTCCTCTCCCCTGGCCCATACCCATTGAAGTGGAGTCGTCTGGTGGTAAATATATATTCATGCTAAAGGCCTTCAATGATACATAAGCAGCAAAAGTGATCCGTGCATGGACCTCTGTTTCACCAGGGTTTCAAAATAAGTCATAGTACAATTTGCATTAGTGGACAAACATTTTGAAAAAATGTCTTTGTTTTCTTCCAAATCTATAAAAGGATTTAATAGTTTATGAAGATAATTGGTTTGTTATTGAATTAGCTGTCTGCTTATAATGGCATTTGTAATGAAACCTTTTTATGATACAGTTGAAGCATAATAGAGTTTTATGGAAAAATTTATAAAGAGACAAATTTTGACATTTTTATGGAAAAAGGCTGAAAATGATAAAAGGGAAGTCGAACCAAGGGATACTCTCTGGTTTGTGAACCGCTGCTGCGTAGGAACAGTCTGTCTGAAGACACACGATCTATTTAAGGGTGGCAAGAAGATCCAACCCACCAAAGGTCGACCCTCGTTGTCCACAGAGAATTGGATTATCAACGTCGACAGAATCGCGAATTTGTTTCAATCTTTCCTTCCGCGCTCGTCGGGTAGAAATCCAAGAATCTCGTCCCCAATCCTTCTATTTATTTTTAAGTCTTTTAGCAATTTTTTCTCATTGTCAGCCTTATTATTTGATTTCAACTTAATCGAGGAAAGTAAAATTTCCAAGAAAGTGATTTTTGGAGAGCTTGAAATTTTATTGCTTTCAAATCTCACAATCTTTAAATTATTTTATACGTTTTGAAACTAAGGGAGGTTCTAAAATAAAATATTGTTTTATTCAAGCTTGGAAGATTAATGAAAACATTCTGAGAAAAAAAACATTCTCTCTTCGCGTTTTTGACTTTTATAATTACGATTGTCAATTCAGAATTAAAGATAACTAGAAAACAAACACGCAGATCTATCAATATTCAAATTAAGAAAAAAATTGTTTACAAAACCGTTTATTTTTGCACCAAATAGTTGAATTTTCAGCAACTTATGTGATTTTCAAGTTTAAAAACGAATTTTCTACAAATTTTAAAATTTGTTAAGCAATTAGTTGAATTTTGAACCAAACAGTTATTTTTTTAGCTGAAAAATTCATTTTCAACAAAAACGAAAAATGTGTTTTCAACAAAAAATGTAATAGTTGATATTGAAAAAAAAATTTTAATGAAAAATAAAAACAGTTGAATTTAACCAACAAAAACGAATTCACAACAAAGTACTTGAATTCTCTACTGAAATAGATTAATTTCCATCCATATACATACATTTCAAAACGAATAGATAAATTTTCTACCAAATTGCTGAATTTTTCTAAAAAGCAGTTGAATTTTCAAAAAAGAAGTTAATTTTTAATCGAGACAGGTCACTTTGTAAATAGCTACATTTTCAAGGAAAAGGCTGGAATTTGTAGAAAAAAAAATGACTTTTCAAACCAAAAAAATGAACATTTAACAAAATAGTTGCATTTTTAAAACAAAAACGAAAAATAAAAAATTTGTTTGCTTTTATTTTAGGGGTATGATTCTGGACAAAATTAGGGCAAAGGTATTTTCAGTGATATCTGTCATTGTATTGTCATACTTATTCCTTTTGCATGAGTCATTTGTCATTTTCACACGCAACAAAAATAATTAATCCTTTCCAGCCTTGAACGGCATTGGACCAACCTTATTATTGTTTCACCAAGTAAAATTAAATAGGTTGAATGGGGTGAGACGACAAAAAAACAATATTTTTGGCCCTAAGAAATTGTACCATCTTGATGGCGATATCAGTTATTCACAGTCTTGTCGTGACCAACCTTGAAAATACGCATTGTATAAAATTTTGTTTACAAAACTATAAAAATCAGAGGTAAATCAATCGTTTTATATATCCTCACAAAATTAGGATAGAGATTCAGGATTTCGTAATGAGGAATTTAGTTTTGGTGGGTTACACATCAGTTTTTTCGAAATCTAATTGCATCACACAAAGCCGAATTCATTCATTGATGTTATAAAAGATTGAAAAGATGAGAAGATTGAGAAGATGAATTAAGAAGGTTTTTTAAATAAAGAAGGAAATGAAGAAGGTTTTTTAAGATGAATTGAGAAGATGAAAACATAGTTTCATTGAAACTTAAAATTTACTAATTTAGCAGGAAAAATAGCTAATCGAATTCAGTCACTGATTGAAGTACCTGAACATTTTAACTGATTTCAATTTAAAAAATAGTTTTTCTTAGTTTTACTTCATGCCTTTTTCAAATCAGATTTTTCTATGGTTCAATTTTGTTTCGTAACCCTTCAGATGTCATTGAAATAATTGTTTAATTAATATATTTTTGTCCTAGTCGGATTAATATTTTTCGATATTGAAATCAAAATTGTTTTGCTTGCCATCAGTTAATTATTAAAGCTTCGAGTGGATTTTCTAACATTCATATTATACAGCCCCATCAAAAATGATATTATATATATCTTAATTTTCTAATAAGAGGTGTGATGAAGAATAAGGCAAGAAAAAAAATATATATATACACTACATTCGGATGATAGAGAATTTTTATTTAGCGAATTAACATATGATATTAACAACGAAATGGTTTAAAATGTTTCCTAATTAAGTCGATTAATATGATCACTATTGTGAAGCTGCATAAGGTGATTTAATTCATCAGGTGGTATTATATAGTCTACACGATAACGTTCTTTTTCATCTTCGTTCATTTCTCGGACATCCCTCATGTTTGTTATGCTTATTTTAACCCGATTTTCCTCTAAATTATACATCGGACGAACATGATGATCTGCCAGGTTAATGAATGCAATATAGAATCCAAAACTTGTTCCAATCAAATGAAAATCTTGCGGTAACGCGTGAAAAGGACCATTTCCTTCTCTTGTTAAAAGACCATAATGATCATAAAAATCCGCAGGTGGGTTTGGCAAAGGATGTACACGAGCAGAACGTCTTGCCGAATATCCTAACTCTGTACAAAGAAACAGAAATGGGTAATTATATATTTCATCCCCTCCAGTTCGGTAAACATTTTTCCAAATGTCGAGATATTTGTTGTTATTTTTTCCTTCAGTTATTTTTTAGTACAGTTAACAGAATGTATTCCAATTATGCATAGGTTATTTCAGGGACTTTTATAAGCATGATCCTAACACTAGTTTTTAATTTCAGTGAGATTTCATTAAATAAAAAAATAAAAAATTTCATTTTGTAGTCCAACTATGAAAGATAAGAAAAAAAATGATGAGAGAAAAATTGTTCACCCAGAAAAGATCTACAAATTTGTTTTCAATCATTTTTTCGAGTATGCGCAGTTTTCGTTTCAATCGTGAGAAATAATATTACAAATTTTTTGAATAAATTTTTTGGAAAAACGACACAAGATACGAAAAAAATTAATTGATAAAAATTGTTCAATCAAAAAAAGATCTACAAATTTGTTGTTAATCATTTTTTGATAGGACGCTTGGTTTTTGTTTTGATTGTGAAGAATAACATGAACAATTTTTCAAATAAAATTTTGAGAGAAATGACAAAAAAGATACGAAAAAAATGAGAAGATAAAAATTATATACTGTAAAATATCTACAAATTTGTTTTTGATCATCCTTTGATAGGACGCGTAGTTTTTTCTTATCGTAAAAAATAACAATAAAAGAAAACATTAAGTTTTTGCAAAATCGACACAAATTACGAAGAAAAATGAATGAACGAAGGTTTTTCATATTAAAAATTTCTAAAAATTTCTCATGAATCATTTTTTGGTAGGACACGTAGTTTTCTTTTAATCGTGAAAGATAACATAAAAAATTAACAAATTAAATTTTTGGAAAAACGAAACAATGTTTAATAACAAAACTATTTGCCTAAAATAGATCTAGAAATTTTCACTGGATTTTTTGATAGGACTAGCAGTTTTTAAACTTATGAAAACAAGAACATGAAAATACTTCTGTTTCAAATATCAGTTCATATTGAGAAATGCAGGCATACACATTTATTGAAATAATACATTTTTCAGGATAGCTGCGAATGAAGATGAATGCCAAATAAGGAACAAATATTAAAGAAATCATGAAAAATAAAATTTGTACTATATTTTTCAATATATGAATAAGCATAAGATATTTGATGAGAATGTGTTCGTTGAACCCGAAGGAGCTTTAACAAAAGAGAATTCACAATCACCAAATTACAGATGTCGACGTTTTTACCATTAATTTCAAAAGGTTTTTATGGAAATGTGCGCAATAATATTTTGGTTTGATAATTAGAAAAATGTTGGTCATGATGGGCTGGCCAGCACCCGATTAGGGCTAGAAGAGATCGCCTAGAGTAGAAGGTCTAGACATTTCCCTAATTGAACGCGAGTCTGCCAAGATGATTTTCTACATGAGTTAGGGGATGTACCGAGACCGAGCGTGAAGCGCGAGATCTAACAGACGCGTCCCAGCAATTTTTATATTTGTTATACGTACCAAAAAAATTAAAGACAACAGCCAAGGTTAAGAACAGGGTATTAACGAATTTCATTTTCTTCAAATATAAATAAAACAGCTCAATAGCGAATTTTACGAGCAACTGAATATTCCGATGTTTCAATAGAATATATGTACCAGTCGCTATCTGATTCGCCCTTCTAAATTATGACAAATATTTTGAAGATAGTTTTGAAAGTTTTTGTATGCCTATTCTACAACGGCGTCATGTTCAACTTTGAGGAAACGGGCCGTATAAAATTTTGTTTGCGTTTAAAGATTATAAATTAATCTTCACATACGTTCTGACAGAATTGAGTGATAATTACAAACTGTTTACAGGTTTCACAATATGGCCTTCTTCTTTTTTCGATAAAGTTGAAAATATTACACATTCGTATTCTTTTATTAAAATGATCTACTTGACACTAATTTTTCCCGTTGTTCGCACGCTACCCTCTTCCCCACCCCAACCACCTTCGAAGTCAAAATTTTGAAGTACATTTTCACGAATTAACGTAAATTTCTATCATATGCACCATCAGTAACAAATTTTGCGCCAGTTTATTTAGAAACAGAATTTCAGGCAAAAAATGAATCCTAATGTAAAAAAATACGGGCATAATCTAGATTCGCGACATTGAATCGAAGCCATGTAAAAAGAAAATCACGAATATACTTTCTCAACCAAATGGTGAATATCTCAGCCAATTTTTCATCGATTTAAATCAAACCTTTTGGAATTATTAAAAAATCGCCAAACAATAACTTCAGTGCATACTGCATGAACATTGTCCATTCTTTCAGAAACTGGACGTAGCGGATTGATATATACATGACAAATGTATCATTTATGGTAGTCCAGTCGATATAATAATAATTTTAATCTATACAATATTCAATCGATATTTCTAAAAATTTATAGATAAATTGACTAAATGAAGTTCCAGTACTCTATTTCAGGAAATGTTGATTTATTAATTATTTTTAGAGTTATTTCATCTCTTATGCCCAAAATTCGATTCTTTACCAGTTCAATCGACTTCTAGCCAACAATGTTCAACCGATTCGTCTAAAAATTGAAGGGTAAATTGACTATATAAAGTTTCAGCGTCATTATCCAAGGAAATATTTATTGAATAATTATTTTTAGAGTAATTTCACTTTTCATGTCAAATTTTATCATTTCTATCAGTTTAGTCAACCTGTCGTCTACAATATTCAATTGATTCGTCTAAAAACTTGAGGATGAATTGAGTAGATAAAGCTCAGTTTTCTTCTAATAAAAATGTTGATTAACAAATTAATTCTAGAGTTATTTCATGTTTTATCCACAAAATTATATATTTTGGCAGTTCAGTCTACCTGCAGCGTACAATATGTTTTCGATTCAGTTACAAGTTCTAGGATGAATTGAATAAATGAAGCTACAGTACTGTTCTCCAGAAAATTTTGATTCTTTTATTATTTCTAGAGTTATTTAACTTTTTATGCTCAAAATTCAATTTTTTAGCAGTTTAGTCGATCTTCAGCCCACAATATTCAACTGACCCACCTGGAAATTTAAAAATGTATTGATTAAATGAAGCTATAGTGCCATTTCCCATGAAATTTTGATTCCATAGTTCATTCTCGAGTTATTTCACTTTCAATCCCATTTGCTTTTCAGAGATTCCGTTGATTTGTAGCCTAGAATATTCTATCGATTACTCTTAAAATTTTGTGAAGAATTGACTAGCTGAAGCTCGAGTTTCACCTACTGGAAAATTTTGATTCATTAGTTATTTCTAGAGTTATCTGACTGTTTGCCCAAAATTCGATTTGTCATAAGTTGAGTCGACTTCTAGCCTACAATGTTCAATCGATTCGTCTAAAAATTGAAGGGTAAATTGACTATATAAAGTTTTAGTGTTGTTATCTAGAGAAATATTAATTAAATAATCATTTTTAGAGTAATTTCTCTTTTCATGTCAGATTTTATCATTTTTATCAGTTTAGTCAACATGTTGCCTACAATATTCAATCGATTCGTCTAAAAACTACACTGTAAAAACTATGGTTCCATTTTAATTGAGCATCACTTTTTTAGCGTCCTGTTATAATACCAAATCGTCTTATTTTGATCCCACCGTTCGTACTATTTTACTTTGCTAACTTCAGATTGAAAAGTGGCACGTACTAGAGAACTGAAATAACGAACAGGGAGTATTGTTTTAATTTCTTGCAACTTCATGCTTATGAGAATTCTTCATTGTTTAAATTTTCTTCCACATTTGAAATGTGATAGAGAAAATAGAAAAGGGGAAAAAGGTGCCATTATTTTAATTGAATAGCTTTTAGAAAATGAAAAATAATGTGCAAAGACACTTACTTTTTTTTTTTTTTTTCCAAGAGATTTAAAAAGATATCAAAGGATTTGAAGTATTTCAGGAAATTTTAAAAGATTCCTAGAACTTTTTTATTCATTTCAATATTTTATAGGAATTTCCACGACTTTGAATTACTTTAGGGTATTTTAAGAGAATTCAACGTATTTTCTAAAAATGTAAACATTTTCAAGGGATTTCCGATGGGTTTAATTATTTTAAGGGATTCAAACAATTTGCATGCTATTTTAAAGAATTTTGGAAGATACAGAAGGATTTTACAGGACTTGTAAGATTATACGATATTTTAAAAGATTCTAATGGTTTTTATAAGGTTGATACGTAATTTCGTAAAATCATATTATTATATTCATAAACTTTCCAGGCGTGTCTAAATTTGTATTACAAATTAGATTAAACGACTGCAACCTCTTATTTGTATAGTCACTATTAAAGAAAGTTCATTAACGAATACTCTTATCTTTGGCCACAATCAAATTATTTGAAAATTATTTTTCAAAGTCTTATAATAAATTACGACTGAGAATTTGGTTTCAGCCAATATTGCTCATTTCTTTTTCTGCAAATTATCTTTTTCGGAATCAGCTAAAGAAATTTTAGCAAACAGTCTCATTCTATTATTTGAATATAAGTGAAAAGTGTAGGCCAAAACTTCTTTCCCATGTTCTGCACAAGAAAAGTAAAACTTAAGTTTAGAAAATTCTTTCATCACTAAATCAAAAACATGACTTTGCTTGTAATGCAGAGAAAACGAGTTTTCGATTGATTTTATAAAATCAAAGAGTTTAAAATTCGGGTACTGGAAAATGTAATTTTTATCTAATGTGATTAATTTTGCCACTGGATGATTAGTTTGGATTTAACCTACATTTTTGTCGCTTGCAGAATAAAATAGTGCAGATTTGCAATCAACGCAGATCTTCTTTTTTAATTTTTGACAAAATTTGACCTGTAATGTCATACATTAAACAATGATTGTGAAAATGGCCTGGAGGAGTTTTCTACTAGTGTTTTTATGTTTATCGAATTGATTATGGCGATGTGTATCGCTCCGGGGTGCAAATCATTTTACAAAAGTGAACTCTGAGAACACGAAGATTCCGAATATACAAAAAAAATTAATTTTTCCATCGTTTCGAAAGACCCGGCTATTAAAACTTTATGGCAAAAAGCTTTAATTCTAAAAAATTTTACTGTAAAAGCTGGCCAGTTCGTTTACAGTAAACATTTTTAAAGGAAGACATTCTCCACGAGAAAATCCTAAAAGTACCAGATGACACTATTTTGTTGAAGGTAAATACTTATATATTTACTGTAAAATCGAAATGAAAAGTTACAAATAAAACAAAAGTAAATTCTTTTTTATTCAATAAACTCTGTTATTAAGTATTTTCACTTACTACTCATTAAAAAAAAATTTGGTTTGTTTTCCCGTCAGCAAGTGCAACAACAAACACAATGTATTCATATTTTTAGTAATTTTCAGAATAAAAAATATGTACCAAGTTAATCTAGTCAATGTCTTATTTGAGTAGAATACAGAAAAAGTGACGTTAATTTCAGGATTAAATTAGAAGGCTACAAAATGTAAGATACGAACTTCAATTTTTCTTCCTTAACAATTCATGCGACCAAAATCTTAAATTAATGTTACTTTTTTGAATGAGTACTAAGTGAAAATACCTAATAAATACAGTTTATTGAATGGAAAAAAATTTACTTTTGTCTTATTTGTAACTTTTCATTTCGATTTTACAATAAAGATATCATTATTTACCTTTAACAAAATAGTGCCATCGGTTCCTTTTAGGATTTTCGTATGGAGAATGTCTTCCTAACAAAATTAACAAACTGACCAGCTTCTACCGTAAAATTTTTCCGCATTGAAGCTTTTTTCCATGAAGTTTTGGTAGCTGGGTCTTCCGGAAAAACGAAAATATTAATTTTTTCATAATCAGGTCCTCTGAGTTCACTTTTGATACCTGATTAGCACCCCGGATCGATACACTTCGGCATAATTAATGTGATAAATAAACAACACGAACAAAGTACAGTGACAGTTCACGGACGTTTGACATTCCCATGTGCTACGTTACGTCATTGACATTTGATTCTCACTTCAGTCCTGTTTTGATCCAAAAAGGTTGTACTAAAACGTCGTTTAGTGGCATCAAAATAAAGTGGCATTAGAATGGAGCCACCCGAGACTATGTTTTTGGAGGACTGTTTCCATACCGAAAACTAGCCTTCAAATGATACTTTTTTTTACAGTAGAGGATGAATTGAGTAGATAAAGCTCCAGTTTTCTTCTCAAGGAAATTTTGATGAACTAATTATTCCTGGAGTCATTCCATCTTTTATCCCCAAAATTATTTATTTTAGCAGTTCAGTCTACCTGCAGCCTACAATTCGATTCAGCTAAAAGTTTTAGGATGAATTGAATGAATGAAGCTTCAGGACTGTTCTTCACAAAATTTTGATTTATTAATTATTTCTAGAGTTATTTCACTTTTTATGCTTGAAATTCAATTGTTTAGCAGTTCATTCTAGCTTTATTCCACAATATTCAACTGTAACCTCTAATATTCTATCGATTCGTTTAAAAATGTTGTGATGAAATGACTAGCTAAAGCTCTAGTGTCATCTCTTCGGAAATTTTTGATTCATTAGTTATTTCTAAAGTTATTTTATTTTTTGCTTAAAATTCGATTTTTAACAGTTCAGTCGACTTTACCTATTCACCTGAAAATTTGATAAATTTAAATTTTTTTTATTTTAGGATAAAACTAGCTGAAACTTCAGTGCCCTCTTTCAGGAAACATCAATTCATTACTTATTTCTAGATATATTTCACTTTTTATGCTCAAAATTCAAATTTTTAGCAGTTCAGTCGAGCTTTATTCCACAATATTCAACTGATTCACCTGAAATTTTAAGGATATATTGAATAAATCAAGCTGCAATGCTATTTTTAATGAAATTTTCATTCCATAGTTAATTCTAGAGTTATTTCACCTTTTATCCTATTTTTATTTTTATTTTTAGAAATTTAGTTGATCTGTAGCCTCTAATATTCTATCAATTCGTCTTAAAATTGTGTGATTAATTGACTAGTTAGAGCTCTATTGTCATCTCCTAGGAAATTTCGATTCATTAATTATTTCTAAAGTTATTTTAATTTTCCCTCAAAACTCAATTTTAGCAGTTCAGTGAACTTAACCGATTCACCTGATAATTTGGTGAATTGGAGAATAAAATTTTTTCGTTTTAGGATAAAACTAGCTGAAACTTCAGTGCTATTTTCCAGGAAACATCAATTCATTACTTGTTTCTAGATATATTTCAGTTTTTTTTTTAGCTAATATTGAAACGATTTGTATAAAATTTTTAACATAACTCGGTTGACTCTCTCCATTATTTTTTTTCAAGGTCCAACCAGCTCCAACCAATTAATCCCAGCTGTTCGCATACAGTTTTCAATGCTGTGATCCTCTCCTCACATCTTATATTAATAATTTTAATTGAAATTAATTAACTTTTTTTTTGTACTGAGCCTAATTGTCGCCAAGTTTTAACTTTTCCCTTTTAATACAGTGATAATTTCTGTAATGTTTTCAATTGAATGAATTGAAATATATAAATGTGCTTGAGAATTACATGAAAAACGTTGGTATTTCGCAGACAATATTGATTGTACAGATAACTTTTCATTCAGCGGAATTTTTTGCATCGCAGATATGTTTCGTGGGATATTCAAGTTCATGCGCATCCTATTATGCTAGACGCCCCTACCCTAAGTGTTTCAAATATGATAAAGAATAAGGTCTTCCCTATTTTACAATTTTTAATTTTTAATCTGGAAATTATCACCATCTCTGATATAAGTTTTCTAGTGAAATAAATGGAGATGACATAAAATCGTTCGACGTTGTAGAAATAAATTCAAATACAATATTGTGATCGATGCAATTCGATAGGGAAGAGGTATGTTCTTTATTCCATCGAATTACCAAAGTCCATTCTTGCGTTTCAGTTGAAGGAGTACACACTGACGGAAACGTACCACGAGGACGAAGTAGAGATGGAATTCGTGAGCAACGAAAATTTACTATCGAATAGTGCGACCCCCAGAGGAATCGATCCGAACAGAGACCTCAACGAGGTCATTGCTGTAGAACGAGGGGAAATGGATACCCAAAGATACAGGTAATTCAACCTTTTTTTCCTTCCGCCTCTCAATTTTTTACCCTCAAAATGCTTTCTTAGTCAAAGCGAGTGGGGCTAAGTGAAGAAACCGAGAAGAACCTTCGATGAATTAAGGTTGGCAGGTTCAGCGAGGCAAACGACAGAAAAGCACCAACCACCGTTCTTTTATCCATTTCAGAGGAAACAAGCGAAAGCAAATAAATAAAACTTTTATTTCGTCATATTAAGCGAAATTCGTCTTTCTTCGCTTTCCTTTTATGTTCTCTGATCTCCACGACTCGTTGCTGCGGAAAATTTAAATTAAGCTTTGAAGCTTCTTTTCTTTCAGTAATAAAAATAATGAATTAATCTTGCGGCTGAACCAAGTTTGAAAAATTAGTCAAAGTTGGTGTCCATGCTTCTACAAACAAGGTTTTCGTAGCCTGTTGAGTTTTTACATGTGTTCAAATCGCCCGCCTCTCCGTGTGACTCCTCCCACACTACTCTTTTCTATCCTTTCCTATCCTATCTGATCCGATTCAATTCTAGCCAATCCTATTTCATCCGATCCGACCATATGCGATCCTGCCCTATCTTATCACCTCCTTTCTCCCCTCACTGTCCCTTCCATCACTCCCAACCTCTTACTTTCTTAATATCCCTCCCAATACTATCCCTTACGCCTCTCCTCTTACTATCTCTACTTTCTCACCCCTCACTTCCCTTATTTTCCCATCCATTAAGTTCCAATTGAACTTTAATACCTCAAAAAAGTTTTTTGAATTTGAAATTTAAAATACTCCTTTCGGAATATTGTTTGGATTCATAATCCTTCCAGTACCTGGCTATTGCCAATCTTGTAATATGCTAAAGTAATACATAAAATGCGCTTTCAGTCATTCTGGACAAAAACCACATTTGAAAAATCGATGCACGTTGCATAGACCACGATGCAAGAGGCTTTCAGCTCCTGGTTCGATGAGGTTTCGAGTTTGTGACTGGAAAGTCCAGACTCAATTCCTGGTGCCGGAATTTTTAGCTATTTTTTTTCATTGAATTCTTTTAATTGCGATAGACCGAATGATTGAATATGTGTAATGCGAGCTAAAATATACATTTCAGACAATTTTTTATATAAAAAATTTAAACGAAAATTGGCAAAAGATGCCTACAGTAGGAATCAAGTAGAGAAAAGTCGGAATCTTTATCCGATTTTAATCAACAGCAACTCATTCTAAATTATTTGTTATTGATTGTTTTTTTCCTCTACTGGTCTAAAATTAATATTTTTTGAATATTTATTTTTATTTCTAAATTGTGAAAAAATTGCTCTCAAGCTCCGCTGGGATCCGAACCCAGGTCTTCCAGATTGCCGATCTGCTGCTCTTACCACTAAGCTACGGAGAGACGAGAGAAATCTCTTCACAATCCCTGCAAGTTGAATTCCGACTTCATTCCTTAACTTGTAACATTTATTTTCCAACATTAGAATATTTCATATTTTTGATGTTATGGTTTTAACCAGATAAATTGTATTAAATAATTTGATCAAAATCATAACATCAAAAATATGAAACATTCTAATGTTGGAAAATAAATCTTAGAAGTTGAGGAATCACGTCGGAATTCAAGTTGAAGAAATTGTGAAGAAATTTCTCTCGTCTCTCCGTAGCTTAGTGGGTAAGAGCACCAGAACGGCAATCTGGAAGACCTGGGTTCGGATCCCAGCAGAGCTTGAGAGCAATTTTTTCATAACTCAGAAATAAAAATCAATATTCAAAAAATATTTATTTTAGACTAGTAGACAAAAAAAACAGTCAAAATCAAATTATTTAATACAATTTATCTGGTCAAAACCATAACATCAACAATATGAAGCAACTCATTTTATTCTATTTACGAATGTTCCAAGGGCACACGTAACCTGCAAATTTGATAACAATAAAAAGGTTTACATAATCAAGAGAAATAAACAAATGATTAAATATAGCAAAATTTAAAAGAGAATCTAAGTACACTTCAAAAAAATTACTTCTTATTTCAAATGAGTTATTTTTTTCTTCTGCGTTTTTTCTTTCGTTTTAGATCAAAATTGTAATTTTGATTGAATATTTATCATTAACAGTTTATTTTCTCTCTAAAAATATTATCTACGTACTTCTGGGTGTCTTAGTAAAAAATAGCCAGCTGTTTATCATTTTCAAATAATGATAACAATTTGTTTTATGCACATTCTACTTCTGTAAATTTTAAGTTTTAATGAAACTTCCCTGAATAGAATTGTAAAGAATCTTTTCAGAGATAAAATTAGCTATAGATTCTGTTTCAAATTTTGTTATAATTAACATTATGGCTAATTCCATCGATTTTATGAAGATTTTACAAAACTGTCGTTTTGAAAAATTTATGGAATTCACATTTTAGCAAATATGTTTATAGCAAGTTTAATGTTTTTAAACTATTAAGAACATTTTTTCAATGAAACATCTACATTTGATGTTTATATTTTGAAGTTCTATACCCTAATGGTTAAATCAGGTGGTAGTGCTTTGAGTTCTTCACCACATAGTCCCGGCTCAAATACTGCAGCCAATATTTTTTTCAATTTATTTTTTTATTCCAATTATTGTATTGCAATTCACTGTGAAATGTATTTGAATTTAGTCCAAATATTTCTTTTTAATAATTTTTTCACATAAAAAAATATTTTTACCTTGACCACTTTCACTCCAAGAGAAGTTTGTTTTATATAAAATTCTCATTATTGTTAATTCAAGTAAACATTTATATTTTTTGTATCATTTTCATATAAGACAAAAATAAGACATAAAAATAGTGTAATAAGAACAATACAAAATACGTGTATTAAAATATCGAGAAAAAGTAAAATGAAATGATATGAAAGTGAAATGTAAATGAAAGACATTTTATATTCTTATAATAATAATTATATCTTTAAATTAGGGTAATGAGTGATATTTTTTATTAGAAATTTACATTAGGAATATTTTCAATGCGGAAAAAATGTTAAAATTTTAATATTTCGGCTAGGCTGAAATAAATTCAATAGTCAAGTATGATAAAAAAATTGGAAGAAAAATTCCGGCATTAGGAATCGAGCCCGGAATTTTCCTTTACGTGGCAATACACGGAGAAAAGTGACTTTAAGACACAAAATCTGGATTTTCGACTATGGCACATTCTTTTACAAATCGTACAGATTTGGACGAAAATTGACCGACCCGTTTTTGATTGAGCTAATACTTTTTTTACGGGTTCATTATCGAAAAAGAGAAGATACGTATTTGAGGATTTTTTTTCGCAATTTTTTGGGAAATAGGAAGGGTTGAAAAATTCAGAATTTGAGCGAAGACTATTTTTTTTTAAATGCATAACTCTTATTGTATTTAAGCTAGATACCTTATTTTTTTCATTTAAAAGGTAAAAGAACGAGCTTTAATAAAAAAATCATCCCAAAAATATTATTAACAAATTAAAGTTGTCATAAACAATTAAATTTTTTCAATCGATTTTTAACTAGTTTGACCCCCATAAATTAAGTTCTCAGTATTTTTATCGTATTCTACGTCAAATTTCCGATATGTGTGAGCCGAGCTGCGTTCGTCAGCTAACTTCGCAGTGATTCTAAACTACTCCACGTTTATGACTCACGCCCAGATATCGGTTGAGTCGAGTCAAATTATTCAGCAGACCACTGATTAAAACTTATATTTGAAATGAAAATATTAAAATAAAATTGGGAATTCCACCCTTTTTCAATCTGTTCTTCCTATTTCGAAACCTCCACACACTTATAGGATTCCATGTGCCTTTAGCTTCTTTCCTTATCGTTCGAGCTCTCTCATTTCTCAAATTTTTTATGAGAGAGCCTACCATTTCGCTTGAAAATTGCGAAACTGTCTTGCTCGTTTTTGCGAAGTTTTCCTCGCTATTCCATTGACGTATACTTATATGTAAGTCAAGGTTGGCAATATTTCACTGCGTGCATCAGTCCCGAGAATTTCTTCAACATTCTGACGAACAATTTCAAGAGAATAGCACTTGCTTTCCGCCAAATAGATTCACAATAAAGATTTGGGCTGATATTTTATTAATGAATTCCTGGCTGAATATTCATGTCCGAAGTTTAAACTTTCAGGAATTTAAAATTTAAATTTTGGTATTGATTCTGTATTCAAATATTCATTTTTAAAAAGAATATATGTGGGTGATATTCTAGATATATCATTTTTTAGACATGCTTTAGCAACTTTTTAAAATTTGAAAACCAATTAAATAGACTTCATTATCAAGATTGATAAATGTCTTATATTTTCCACTCGAATTTTCACCTGCTTTGCGGTGACATTTGCGACAGCGAAAAAGTTCGAAATTGACATTTTGGTTTTCACGATTGAAAATCCCTTCTGTCTCCATACGATGTTGACGGAAATATGGATTGAAATAGTCATTCTTTTTGCTTCGTTTTCATGGGGGAAAAAGTATGATGGATTGTGTTTTGACAAACTCAGTCTGATAATTTACTAAAGTAAAGAAGATTTTGTAGAATTAATTACTGTAATTTGAATTCTCGTTTGAATTATTTTCTATTTTACTCAAATACCCTAATTTTTACTTTCTTGTTCGTAGAATGTTGATATAAAGGATTATATTATAAATATTCCAGGAGTTAATAATAATAATTATTATCATTATTTCTTATGACATTTTGACTGATTATTATTTATTGCTGGAGCAAGGGAAATGTACGTAGCTTTGAAATAATGATTAAAGTACGTATGTTTCCGGAGACGTTCCAGCAATTTCTCGTCATTTCCTGCGTGAGAAATTCGCAGATGTGCAGAACCGATTAATCCTTGTAACTGCAATTTCTGAAATCTAGGGCGAAACAGAGTAAGAACTGTTCAAGGCAGTTAAAGGTATTGTTTTTGTTCAAGTGCTGCGATTTCAAATTGAAACCAACACGGTTTTAATTATTTTTCTTCAAACCCCTTTAAATATGGAATACTTTCTTTAAATTTCATAATAACATATATCGTAAGATCTTCTTAAGGTCAAGTCATCATTCAGGAGACTAGAAAATGAACACTTTATTATTTTTGTTCTTTTATTCTATTTTCAAATTATTTTTTGTCTTGCGCATTTTTAAATGAAAATATAAAATTCCAATCAATATACAATCTTTGTATGTTCATAATATCTTTTATCTAAATAATGGAAAATAAATGCAAGGAAAATATTTTATTGATTGTTGAAAATTGATACCTTACCTCCAGAATAATTATATATAACATTTTTTTACTTCGAGCAAGCAAACTAACCTAATCCAAAATAGATAAAAGATTCCAAATCTTCTTCAAATTATAATGATTTTTGGTTTAAAAATGTCCGGTTTTTAATTAAACCCCTAACATAACATAAAACTGTTTACAAATTATGAATCTTTTTTGAAATCTCACGATTTTTTAGTACTTTCAATTTCTGACCAAAAACTTAATACAATCCAAAATGGTTCAAGCTTGTTATTATTTTACACAAAATCAAGCCGCAAAATCTATCAGGAACGAAATACGTTGTTTTTTAGATACTTTTTTTTAATCGATCTTTTTTCTTTGAAAATTCAACTGTTCTTATAAAAATACGTATTTTTGGTTGGAAATTCTATTATGTTGGTAAAAAATTCAACTATCTGGTCAACAATTCATACTTTCGGATTAAAAATTTATCTTTTGTTTTATTAAAATATCAACTTTTTTTTTAGGAAACGCGTATTTTCGTTAGAAAATTAAAGCTTAGAAAATTCAACTATTTGGGTAAAAATTCGTCTTTTTGGTTTGAGAATTGAACTACTTAGTTGAAACTTAAACTAATTTGTTGAAAAATTAGTTTTTTTTATTCTGTTGATTTGTCAATTCAGTTGGAAATTTAACTATTTTGTTGAAAATTTGCTTATTTGGTTGAAAAATGTATCTGTTCTTGCTGAAAATATCTATTTAGATGAAGACTCATGAATTTTGTTACATGTTTGTTCTCGGGTTAAAAATGTAACGTTTTTGTAAAAAATTCTTCTTTTTTACTTAAAAATTTAATAATATGGTCTTAATATTTTTTCTTTTTCTGTTGAAAATTCAACTCTTTCGTTAAAAAATCGTGTTTTCTATTTGGAAGTCCAACTACTTGGTTGAATCTTGATCTATACTTTGTTCCGGTATAAACTGCCAACAAAACGAAAAATTGTAGAAAAATTGTGAATTTAATTATTCTAAATAATCATCTGATGATTAATGATGCTTTGAACAATTTTACGATTTTTTTTATATAAAATAATATTTTTCGACGAAAAACACTAACATAACATTTCATTTGAATTATCAATTCAAGGTGAAAAAGACTAACATAAAACATTTAAAACATTATCAGTAATTTATTAGATAATTTGAAAGTTATAATTTAACTACTCTAAATTGTTAAAAAGCACAAATGTTTCTCAATTCGCATAATGTTTTCTATGATTTTTCTTATCAACCACCATACACCACTTTTTTAAGCTAGGATTGGAAAGACTCTCAGCTAATAAATACCATAGACTACTTTCATTAATATTATTATATTATAATTTTAAAAAGTTATTTGAAAAAATATTACTTTTTACTCATATTAGTATTCATTTGAGTAATTCTTGTACTATTTTCAATCAATGCATGTAAGATGAAAGTTTTTTTATTTAATTTTTGTAAATTTTGTAATACTTTCTCATATTTATAACAATAATATTTTATATTTAACATTTGTTTTACGAAGGGTCTAGCGGGGTCACCATGTTAAAAATGATTCCAAGGTTTTTTGGGTCCTAAATACGATCTCTAGGTAGCCTGTGAAGTGGAAAATGTTTCACCAAGTTTAAGGTCCCTAGATTGCATATTGACTCTATTACCTCTAATAATGTAATTTTCCAAATTATTTTTTTTCTCTGTACGTATTGTTTATTTTCGAACGACAAAAATTGGGGGCGAAAGGCACGTTGGGAAGCATATATAGAAAAATGTTTGAGTTGCTTTGGCGGGAAATTCAAAATTTTAAAAATTCGGAAATATTTCAAATAATTTTTTTAATACGAAGACGGTTTCGGGAAAGAATGAGAATTTTTCTGTAAGTTAGGTCTTCACTGCTGTATTATAAACAAAAAATTATTTTCGGTGCGCCAGGGTGAAAAATTAAAATTTCACTGGAACACTGAAAAATAAAAGTGTGGAATCCGAGAGACTAAAAACCTCAACTTCCTATTTTTGATGCGTTGGATCTGAATCCACCTCTGATGTTTGTTTCATTCCATCAGATCCCTGTTTTTTTATAACCGCAAAAAATAGAGAACTATGTGGGTTCTTGTAAATATGTAAGTTACGGAAAAACTGATTGCACGGCTCGTTTCTGCGGAAAAAAACGTGAAATCCAGGTAATGGCTCTTTTTTTTTGGCCCAATTCATTACGTAAATAGTATAAATAAAGGGAGTTTCTACACGTACCAAAAAAATCCAGCTGAATGTACCAAAATTTTGATACAAATAGCCTTGTTTCCAGGTCCCCATATTCGTACCGAAAAATCTGGCTATTCGTATCGAAATTTCGGCACACGTAGCCACGACCATGAATAAATGCGGTAGCAGGTGTCCCACTACTGTGTGTTTCTTTGTATTGTATAATAAATTGAACGGTAAAAAATGGTTTATTATATGACTTTTATAGCACTCTTCTCGTAGAATCAAATGGTGCAATTAGTTCTTCTGTCTATCACATATTTAAAAATAATGTCAGAGTTGTTCATTATTTCTTGTGGTGATAAAAAAACTAGGATCTGATAGAGAAAAAAGGACATTAAATTTAGATTCGGCACATAAAAGAACAAGAAGGAAGTGGGGGTCTTAGTCTCGGAAACATCGTACTTATTTTTTTTTTTTTATTTCCAATTAATTTTGACTCAATATAATGTTAATACTGAAAATACGAAGATGCTGTCTTTCTGTGTTTTTAGAGAATGCATTAACGACAATTTTTATTTGAAGTACAAATTATATTAATAATTCAGTCCTCTATCATATCCCAGTCTTTCATTATCCCGAAAAATGATCGGCAATCAATTGATAATTTTTTTTCAATGTACGTACGTGCGTACGTTCAATAATACAAGGTAGAAATATATTTGACCACTCTTCTAAAAGTATGGAGAAAAAATCATAAAAAGAAACATTTTCTTGTCCTTATTTTAGATGTAATTCTCTGTAAAATTTAATCGAAGTTTTGACAAGACTGTTTTGATTTATTCCTTGACTTCTTCCAAGATCTGAACTTACAACAAATAATTCGTAATCATTTTCAAAAATTCGTCTTGCCTTGTTTTAGATTTTGGTATGTCTCATTCTTCTTATTCATGTGATGTTTTGACTTTTTATTCCAAGGTTCTTCCTTCAGAACTTATCCTAAACTGTTGATAAAATTATACCGATATTGATAAAAGAATATTTTCTAAACTTTCCTGATATCTTTTAGTACCTTTTAAACTAATGATAACGCGCGAAATCGGAAGACATATATATATTACAAGAGAAAACCGGGAAAAACGTTGATTATATTCTTGTCCGAGAAATCTGAGAATTTGCCGGGAATTCGAAAAAAAAATTTCATTAGAGATTCTCTTTTTCATGTAACATGAGTCTTGGAACATCCAACAGAACGTTCTTACAAAAAAAGTTAATTTATTTCTTAGGTCGCTTCCTGAAACACACTAAAAGATACGAAAATGTATTTTCAATTCAACATTTATTGGTATAGGTTTTGTAAATGATGCGTATTATTATAATAAATACGGTTGGATCTCAGTAGTAACAGTCTTGTCCCACTTTTTTCATAGTAAAATAACCACTCAAGTAAATTCAGGGATATTCATAAATTCTTGTTGAATATTCTGAACCTTTAGGTATAAACGTGATTTTATTTTTGCACTAACATGTCCCTGAGGTCTCACAGACCACTGTATATATTTATATCTAAGTAAGTAAATAAGTGTTTGTTTTCCTACTCAGAGAACTATATAGGGTAAGGAGGGGCAGCGCCAACCAGTTAACAGTCAATTATTTTTTTATAGTTAATGAGATGTCGAACTGATCCATTTTTTTCATTTCGAGACCTATATTATTGTATATCATATTTCTATAAGTATTAATTACATTAATGAAACAATGATTTAATAATACAATTATTTCCAACAAGCTGTATTTCGTCTACTTTGCCCCACACCCGAGGGCAAAGCCAACCGCAGCTTTTTATGAAAATCAAAACATCTGAAGATGGCAAAACATGATGGTTCGGTTCTGTGGTATTTTATATACTGGAAAAATTACCTTAAAACATTTCCAGCAAGAAGAATAAGTTATTTTTGATAAACATAGTGATAGCTGTGATATAAACTCTTATGCGTTGACATTGTACTAGAGACGGACTATGCGCAAAGGTTTCTACCATACCAATACAAAACACCCGCTCTACCGACCGGATTTAAAATAATGATATTTAATAGTTTCTTGCATGTAGCCCAGAAGATAAGTTGCTGTTCTACATTACCGATTACTTATCGACGAAACATATGATACGTTTATAACCAAAGCACGTGTAAAATATTATTTTCGACGGGCTTGCCCCACTTGTGAGACCTCAATTATTTACAATATTTAATATACTTTGGACCTGAATTACGCTCAACTATTTTAATCACATAATGCGATATTGTTTTATCTGTCGAAATATCAAATTTTCATACTGTAAGTATTGCCATTAATGTTGACAACTTTATATTTCTGCCAGCGAATCTTCCATTCTTTCGTTGTCAAAGCTTTTTTCTGCATCATTTTTCTTTTACATCGTCAATTTTCAAGATTTTAGTACGTGAAACTATCTCTATGATATAATAGATTTATTTAATGCAAAGTGATATTAAAATTGTTAAATAATAGCGATGTTATGAGCAAAGTTGCCTTTGCCCCACTGGTTGGCGCTGCCCCTCCTTACCCTAAAGGAACTTAGGAATGAGTAAGAAATTTATAAATTTCATTAAATTTCATCATCAATAATATTTTACGCCCGTTAGGGGAGGGATCCACATATCGGTGCATACATTTACAATTGTGACGCTACCGTGGATGTGCGGTCTCACAGACCGCCTATACGGTCTTTGAGGCCGTTCGGTATATGAGACCGCACGCCCATTCTTAAAAGTTGAGAGAAAAATTCCTGGATATTATTTGACTTCAATATCATCATCGTGCATCTGCACTGAGCGAAGAATTCCCCAGTGGTTCGGGTTTACACCCCGATAGGTGGGGTGGTTTCTCTTTTTTTCTGTTTCACACGAAGGATTGGTGCGCTCGCACCAACGAGTCGTGCAAGCACCCCAACCATTGGGGTGCTCACCCGAAGCAGCAGCGGCCGAACTGGTGGGGTGCGCGCCCCAATGGTTGGGGAGCTTGCACCTATGATTCGGGAGATTCGAGTCGTCCACCGCGTTGGATGTTGCGCGTTCGACGTTTGCGCATGTTCGCTAATGGCCGCAGCTGATAAACATATCAGGCTCTTCCCGAATATCACTGTTTCTAGTTTATGTCAATTTTATTATTCATGTGCGAGATGTCAGTGGAATACATTGTAAACTAGTTATCTGGTTTTTCTTTGAATAATCATTAACGAAGAATTATTTCTGCATATGTACAGAAATAATTCTGGAGAAAAAATAAGGTTTTATATTTCTCTTACCTTCGTTAATGATTATCCAAAGAACAACCAGATAACTAGTTTACACTGTATTCCACTGACATCTCGCACATGAATAATAAAATTGACATAAACTATAGAAACGGTGACATTCGTGAAGAGCCTGATGTTTATCAGCTGCGGCCATTAGCGAACATGCGCAAACGTCGAACGCGCAACATCCAACGCGGTGGACGACTCGAATCTCCCGAATCATAGGTGCAAGCTCCCCAACCATTGGGGCGCGCACCCCACCAGTTCGACCGCTGCTGCTTCGGGTGAGCACCCCAATGGTTGGGGTGCTTGCACGACTCGTTGGTGCGAGCGTACCAATCCTTCGTGTGGAACAGAAAAAAAGAGAAACCACCCCAACTATTGGGGTGTAAACCCGAACCACTGGGGAATTCTTCGCTCAGTGTACAATTTTTCTCCTCAGTAACACTATTTTTTTTAGACTTTGTTTTTGAGATATGAGTGAAAAAAGTTCAATATACGTACTTGAAGGATTTTCTAGACTTTGAAATCACGCCAACATGTATGATACCAACGTTCTGGAAAATTCCGACTCAATTTCCGTAGAAATCGGCTCGATTCGAGATCCACTTCCGGAAGGACGGAGCTTGTGAATCGTAGAGGTAGCAGCATGTAAACGTGCGAAGATCGACCTCTGATGGAATCGAAAATTCCGTTGGAACGAACGATAAATAAGTCCTGCCTAACCCATGTATTGCTTGATTTACCCACCCACCTCTTCTATAACTCTCTCGTTCTCTCTGGCCTTTTCTCTCTTCAGCTTTCTCGTTGGTAGACATGGCAACCGTAAATCAAGTCACCAAATTGTTTTTTCAAGTCGATCCTCCATTCAATAGTTACACCTTCGATTTTGAAAACTTTCAAGGGTTAGATCAGGCGGTAGCGCTCCAAGTTTGTGACCGGAAAGTCCAGGCTGAATTCCTGGCGCCGGTATATTTGGCCAATTTTTTTTCAGTAAATTTTTTCATTGTTAGTGGGTAAATGATTGAATTCATTTAAACTAAATATTCCGATATTCTCTTCCATTTTTTTGTATTTAATTTTTTTTCTGTTGCAATTGATTATTAGATTTGTTTTAATGAAACTAAAATATTCATTTTCAACAATTTTTTAAATGCAAAAAATTTCGTACTCAACTCCTTATCTATAAGAGTGGTGTAACGATATATCTCAGAATCATTGTTTCTTTAAGCCTGTCTCCATTGTCATTACTTGAAAATGGTGTGGGTCTTGAATTTTAAAATTTTAAAATTGAATCTACAAATAATTCATTTCATTAAGAAAAATAATGCAAAGCATTATGCGAGTTGAGAACCATTTGTGTCTCTGAATTATTCTTGCGCAATTAAATGAAATCCTTTAAATGATCTGAGAAATTATTCAAAATGTCGTACATGTTTGATGCACAATTCTTATTTTCAATGATTTTAGGTTATTTTATTTGAATTGGATCTTTTATATAAAGGCCATTCGATTTTTTCGAAAATTTACAATTTAAAAAAATGTTGGGCTCTTAATGCCCTTTTCACTCAAAATTGGAATTTCTAATACAAAGTTCTGAAATTTCAAAGATAGGAAATTTTTGAGCAACTTTTCTTTTCGGTTATTTTAGTATTTTTTACCAAAAATAAAATTTTTTGTTTTGTTAAATTAGAGATAACAATTTATAACTTATTTCTTACTACCTCACGTTTGCTAAAATACCAATTTGAGAATAACAGTTTCGTGGGAAATACAAGTATGTTTAATACAAAATGATTAGATTTCAAATAGTATTTATAATTTTTCAACCTTAGATCATGTTAGCGTATATCGTCTGCGATTAGTATTTCTAATAAATTATAATTGGTTTTAAATAGAACGATTTTTTTTATTGTTATAAAATTTACAATCATAAATAACTTTGAATTGTGATAATGATTTTCGTCGGAAATTGAAATTTGTTCTAACAGAGGAAAATAAAGTAATAATAATAAATGAAAAAGTTTTCGAAGAAAATTCTCAATTTTTGAACATTTTCAGGTTAGATTGTCGTGTTTAATAGAAAATTGATATCTATACACAAAAATAATTATTATTTGAACAAAATTTATAATTTTTTAGGAATTCTGGATTATGTTGGTGATTTCGATGAAACTTTATATTTTTAATAAAATGTTTTAAAACACCATAAAATATTTGGAATCCTTTGAAATCTCTTTAAATTATTAAAATCCATTGACAATTCCTTGCAATGTTCTTGAAAATACTCACTTTTACATAATTTTAATTTTTTGGAATTTTTGAAAAATCTTAAAAATTCCTTGGAATATTTCGAAATACAGTAAAATTTTTGAAAAGCTTTGGAATTCCGTCAAACTATAGAAACCTAAAGAAAATTCCTTAGTATCTTTTGAAATACCCTACATTTTTTACCTAAAAACCCAAGTTCAAAGCAGATTTACATCTCAAAATCATTTGTCGTTATCTTGTGTTAGTGTTTTTCGTCTAAAACCGGTATTTTTCATTCAAAAAATCATTATTTTTCAGAGTAGATGTACAATTCTGGTACAATTTTAGGTCAGTTTAGCGTGTTATGTTTTATATTTTTTATATGTTATCTTAGCTTCATTATCGGAAATCGGTTGTTTTAAACAAAATTAATTAGATTCCGAAATAGAATGTACAATTTCAAACAATTCAAATCTAAAGAAAGGAAATAAATTTCCATCAATTTAATGAAAAATATTATCCTTGCTTTTCATTCCTATTATTTCAAGTCATAGATAACATACATACACTATAAAATGCAAAATGGAGAATGTCTTTTATATTATTTTTTATATTATTTGATTTGACTGTTTCTTTAGACTTGAAGATTTATTTTATTCATACCATACTATTTTTATATATTTTATTTTTATCTTATATGACAATAAATAAAAAGCAAAATATAAATGTTCAATTGAACGAAGAAAAATAAGAATTATTTTCAAAAGACATTATCTTCTGGTAAGAATGGTGAAGGTTGAAAAAAGTTTAAAACGGAATTTTCAACTAAACACTATCAATGTTGAACCAATAATAGAATAGTTAAACTTTCTGTTTGAGACAATTATTTTCAGCAAAAAAAGAGAAACAAATTTTCAGCAAAGTAGTTAAATTTTTAAACAAAGAGATGGATCTTCAACTAATAAAATACATTTTTGTTAAAATTAGTTCGATCTCCAATCAAGCAGTTACATTTTTAAAGATAAAAATTAATTTTCTAGAAAACAAAATACATAAATTTTAAACTAAATTGCTGAATTTTCTACTGAAAACCGTCATAGGGGGGAGAGTGTGAAGTCTGTATTTAGATGCTTTACTTGTAAGAATCACTAATTTTCATTTTCTCAAGCATTTCAACAAATTTATATTTTCCATTTCTTACATTTCTCTCACAATTTATTACAAAACCTGTTAAATTCGAGCTATTTAAATCAATAAAATCTCACTAATTCAAATTTTAAAAAAATCTTAGGACTTCTCAAAATATAGGACCTACAAATGCAGAAAACATCTATGTGATCAAGAAAAAGAAAGAGATTGAGCTACAGGAGAAGAGAGTATGTTCATTATATTCGGGATTAAATTCTGGGTCTCTGAGAGCAGGAAAAATACGAAGCAAAAATTGAGAGGGAAAAATGAAATCGAGAAGTGATGATATTATGAAAGGAAAGAAGCAAGGAAATTGAGTAAGGCGAAACAGATGAAGCAGAAAAACTCTGATCGACCATATTATGGTCTCGCAATTTAAAATAATATCAGGAATTCTCCCTGGAGAATATTTCATTCGATATTGTAATAGGATTTCATTAATTTAATCATTTAAGTTTCATAAGCTATTAATTCGCAAGAGGAATTAACTTTTCCTCCCCTAAAAATACATATACAACTTCAGAGCATTTATTTTATTTCAAAATGAAAACGTCATTTTCAAACCTTCATTCATCTTCTTTTTCCAGTTTTTATTTTTCACAAGTAAATAATGAAAAAGATGAACAATTTTAATAACAAAAAGTAAATAAAACTGTTACCATATTTTGAACACTTTTTCCAACCCTGCCAGTCTTCGTCACAAATCATCTCTGAGAGCTTGAAGCCCCCCGGATGACGTCACAAATATGACCTCCCTCCCCCCGCCCCACTTTAAGTCAAAATTTTTTTTTCGAGTTCATTCGACAAACGCCGAAAATAAAACACAAAACATACAAACATAATATATTAACAGAATTAACAGCCCAAAATGATCTCAAAACAGAAAAAATAGGGCGATTTTTCACAAAAATAGAGAAATAATATTCATATTGAAATATGAAACTCTTAAGAGGTCATGTCGAAATATAAAGCAATTTCAAACTAAATAGTTGACTTTTCGACCTGAAAATTCGAATCTTCGACTAAATAGTCAAATTTTCAATAAAGAAAAAGAATCAACTTCAACCACAAATTTATTTTTAACCAAATAGTCCAAGAACTTTTCTGACAAAAAAAGAATGGATTTTCAATCCAAAAAGATAAATTTTCAAGCAAATACCTGAGCTATCAAGCAAAACTTACGAATTCGCAACAAAATATGTAGTTAAAATTTTTAAGCAAATAGTTGAAATTTCAAGCCGAAATGGCGATTTTTTGAGAAGACAATTGAATTTTCAATCCAAAAGATCCAATTCTCTGTCCTCGAAGACGAATGTTTAACAAGACGGTTCAATTTTCAACAAAATAATTCAATTTCTAATAAAATAGTTAAATAATCAACCAACACAGATGAATTTTTAACCAAAAAGTTTTATTTTTAAACAAAAAAAGATTGAGTTTCTTCCAGAAGATATGAATTTTAAAACCAAAAGGACGAATTTTCGAAAAAAAGTTGAATTTTCATCAAAATAATTCATTTTTGAACCAAAGAAGCGGATCTTCAACTAATAAAATAAGTTTTTAAGGAATTAGTTTCGGTGAAAAAAGTTTATTTTTAAATAACAAAAAATGTAATTTTTGACCACATATTTGAATTTTCAACAACAGTAAAAATTAATTATCAACAAAACAGTGTTTTTACAACCAAATAGTTGAACTCTTAAAATTTCAACCAAGTAGTTGAATTTCCGATAACAAAAGACTAATTTCTAACGAAAAATATAATAGTATTTTAACAAAAACAAAATTTTAATTTTAAATCATAAATAGTCGAATTTAAACAAAAAGATGGATTGTCAACAAAAATTGTAAAAGTTTGTATTAAAAAACAAGGTTTTAGTTTTTAATCAGAAACGTCTGAATTTAAACAAAAGAAGACAAATTTTTCACTATTTTCTACAAAAAGAGATTAATTTTTGTACCAACCCGAAGAATTTCTACAAAACGGTTGAATGTCAACCCAAAAGTATGAATTTTCTACCAAAAGTCAATCTTCAACAAAATAGTAGAATTTTTAATCAAAAGAAATTAATTCTGAACCAAAAATATAATATTGAACTTTTCAGTTTGAAAGAATAAACTCTGAAAAAAATTAATTGGTTTTTCTTATTGTTTTTTAATAATTCAGTTTCCATTAAAACAAAAAAAAAACGAAAAAAAGGGAAAGTTTCTTGAAAACTGGAGAGAATTGTAATGTCTGTATTTAGATGCTTTACTTGTAAAAAGAATCACTTGTTTCCATTTTTTCAAACATTTCAAACATTTTTTATTCAAATTCATGTTTTCAATGTGTCATGTTGCATTCTGGGTTAACCCCCCTCCCCCCTCACTTAGTCACAAGTTCTCACAAATTCCCCCCGCTCGCAGTGTGATGTAGTTTTTAAACGGTTCCTTATATTATTAATTATTATTATCACTATACCATTCAGCTAAATCCCTTTCAGGGCGATCGTGACTACCTCGGTTCTAGATCTATCTATTTAGCAATCACCCCAGGCGAAGAGCTCCACAAAGTCACGAAGTAGAAAAATTCGCGCGGGAACACTTTCCTGTCGTAGCATACTTTAACTTTTATTACGTCCATACATTTTCTTATGCGAGCTCTTGTGCTTCTACGGATTTTCATATCTTTTCGAATAATGGTCTGGTTTACACATTCCCACCATTGTTCCCTCGGTCTGTCTCTGGGTGCGCTGCCATTGACTTTGCCTGAATATATTTTTTTCTTCAGTCGTTCTTCTTTCATTCTCTCAACATGCCAAAACCATCTTAACAAATTTCTTTCATTCTTGTCCAACAAAGTTTCCTCTACACCACATTCTTCATAATTCTCTCATCACTGACTTTGTCCATTAGCGTTTTACCATAGACTTTGCGCAGGAATTTCATACCAATCAAGTTGATTTTACGTTTATCCTTTTCTTAGTAAGTCCAGGTCATGCTTCCGTAGAACACAGTGAGTGAAACAACAGAGTTAAATATTTTTATTTTGGCTTTGCTTGTTACATTTTTAATTCTGGTAATGGCCCCAACACTGCCGATGAACTTCACACCCTCATTTATACGCTGGGCTATTGCTCCATCAATATTTCCGTTAGCAGTGAATAAACTACCAATATACACGTACTTATCAATTTGTTTTATCCTCTCATTTTCTAAGACAATGTTGCTTACTGTTATTAAATGTATTAGTAATTTTAATTGATGTTTTTGTGCAGTTACTGGACACCCGAGAATTCCGGAGACCAGTTCGTAACAAGTAAGCCCGATGACAACAAGGCGGCTATCATGAACAGCATTGCCTCGTCATATGCTCTCCAACGACCGAGGATAATGGCGACCTCGACGCCTTCGCCTGACAAAACGAAAGAGGGTAAAAAGCTCGAAAATATCGGCAACTGGTCGTATTACCGACCCTACCAGGGCTCCTCAGAGGCGCAGAAGGCACAAATATTTGAGGATATTCAAAGGAAAATCACCAATGTCACGAGCGTGCCCGCCACTAGTCATCTCTGGAGAAATTCTACCAATATCAGCGAACATCAACGCAGATTTAGGTCGAAGCACCACAAATATACCAAAGGAAAAAGAACCCGAACTCGTAAGTTTTCTTCTTTTTTTTATTATTTCAGGAACACGATTATTTCTCAGGAACGTTGCCAAAAAGTTTAGAATTTTCATGTCCTAGTAGTTTCTCATGTGGGAATGTCAACATATTGCATGACGTTATTTTCCTTTAATTAAATTCTTTTGACTATTTTTTCATTTGAAAATATTGATAAAATTTAAAAATTAACTTGGATGACAAATTAACTGAACAGACTAGCCGGTAATAAACTCTTTCCCCCTTTTTGGAAGAATTTTTTTTTTCTCTCTGTTTTCAAGGAATATCCTTTTTTCTCATTTTTTCGCGTTGATTTGAACTTAAGTAATAGTGTCTCCAATAAAAAAATTAAAATATTCTGAATTAAAAGTTAACTTCTTTAGGTTGAAAAATCTATCATTATATTTTTTGGTTCGGAACTCATCCCGCTCAGTTGATAATTTTACTATTTGGCTAAAGATTTCATTATGTTGTTGAAAATGCAACCACGTCGTAGAAAATTCGTATCATGCTTGCTGCAAAATTAATTTTTGTAACGGAAAATTCAACCATTCCATTCTGGTTAAAAAAATTAACTTTTTAGTTGTTAATTCAACTCTTTGATTGAATGTTCAACTCCTGTTTTGAACATTCATTTTTTGTTTAAGATTTATCATTTTAGTTCAAAATTTATCTCTTTGGCTGAAAATTAAACTGTTTTGCAAACAATTCTTTTTTTATTTTTTGAGAATCAATTTTATTCACTGAGAACGTAACTATTTTATTGTGGGTTAAAAATTTGTATTTTAAATAAAAAATTGATTTTTTGTTGTTGAAAGTTTATATATTTTGTTGAAAATTATTTTTTCTTGGTAGGAAATTAATCTTCTTTGTTGAAAATTCCTGGTTGGAAATTATTCTGTTTTGGTTAAGGATTCAACTATTTCGTTGAAAATACGTGTTTTTGGTTGAATGCAACTATTATTAAATGCATTATTAAATGTTTCGTTGAGAATTCATTTTTTTCAGTTGAAGGATCAAATACTTAGTTTAATATTGAACAAGAATTTTTTTGGTTTACGATTCATCACTTTAGTTAAAAATTAAACTGGTCGTAAATTAACTTTTTTGTTAAAAATTCATATTTTCGAGTTGAAAATTTAGCTGTTTTGTGAAAAATTCGTTTGTTTGGCTTGACAATTTTATTAATTTGGTAGAAAATTCATAATCTTGGCTGAAAATTAAACTGATTTGGTAGAAATTTAGACTTCTTGGTCAAGTATCAAACTATTTGTTGGAAATTAAGGCACTTATTCGAAATTCAACTATGTTGAAATTTTTTTGTTGTTCAACATTTTTTTAAATCTGAAAATGTACCTATTCCAATTTCGGTTGAACATTTTGCGTTTATAAGTGAAAATTGAACTATTTAGTAGAAAATTCATGTTTTTGTTAGAAATTCATCTTTTTGGGTATAAAATTAATCTTGTTTGTTGAAAATTCATCTTTCTTTATTGAAAATTAAGTTTCTTGTTGAAAATTTTTCTTTTTTGGTTTAAAAGTCAACTGTTTTTTCAAACATTTGACTTTTTAGTTTGAAAACTGACCTATTTTGTTTTAATTGTTGTAATTGTAATTGTAATTGCAATTTTGTTGTAATTGTTCCATTTTCGGCTGTAATTTTTTATTGAAAATTCAACTGTATAGGCTAAAAATGCCGCTATTTGTTGAAAAAGTCAACTGTTTCGTTGAAATTTTGATTATTTTTTGAAAGCTGAATTATTTTGTTGAAAATTTAATCATTTTGTTAAAGCTCCATGTCAAAAATGCTTTCTTTTGAAGTAAGAATTCATCTTTTATGGGAGAAAACTTATTTTTCTTGGTTGAAAATTCATCTTTTCGGGCTGAAAATGAATCTTTTTTGTAGATAATCAAACTTTCTTTTTAAAAAAATGGTCTTTTTGGCTTGCAGGTTCAACTATTTGGCTGAAAATGCAACTAATAAATTTTTTTGTCGATAATATTAGTCTTTAATGAATCTTCGCGGATTAAGTAGTATATTATGGACCTGGGGGGGGGGGGGGGCCCCCCCCTTGGCGCATACCATACTTTATTTACATCTGACGTCACATTTCAGTCCCTAGGGAGTGAAAAGTCGTTTTACTCCCTAGGGACTGAAAAGTGACGTCAGAGGTTCTATTCTTCGATCAGAGAAGTATCAGATGTTGGAACACTTTTACGACTTCCGGCCTCTATGACACTTTTTCACGTAATAAGTGAACGCTCTCTGTTTAGAAACTTTTTGTAAAACACAATATTTCCTGGAGTTTAAAAATATTGGATGGATTTTTTTCATGAATTACAAATTAAATTTCTAGAATTTATTCAGTCTTAGAACTTCTAGCAGATCCATAAAGTTTCCTATACCTTTGTTAAAAATTCCTTGTAATATTTTAGAATTATGTTAAACTCTTCTAAAAATGTTGTGATGATATATTAGTTACTGAAATATTTTGAAATTCCTGAAACATCCCGAAGTGTTGAAAATACTCCATGATATCCCAAACTCCCATGCAATTTTTATGATCTTACTTTCTTTTTACGTTACGTGAAATTTCGTGCACTCTTTTATAATTCATGAAAGCTCTTGAAATCCGGTTGTCCCGCTCAATATTGTAGAATATTTTACAGTATTCTGCAATATTCTGGAGTAAACATGACATTCTTTTAGTATTCTGTAATTTTTTGAAGTTTAGAATATTCTAGAATGTTCGATTGTAGAAGATTTTACAATGTTTTTGAAGCGTATAGAATTTTCTAGAATGATTTAGAATTATATTGAACATTCTTCAATTTTATAATTCTGGAATCTTCTTGATTTTTCTCAAATATTTTTGAATGCTCCTGCATATTCTATTCGGAAATTTTTCTGATATTCTTGTATCGCATTACAGATATTTGTGAACTATTCTGATAAGTTTTGTAATTTTCTGTAATCAAAATGACTATTTGACCCGGAAACCGGGAAATGACCATGAATTTTATTCAGTAACTGGGGTTTTGATATTGATTGAACAAAAATGCATATAAAAAGTGTTCTGATTGGTATGTTATATTTAAAAAAAGAGCTTTCAATCAATTTGAATATTCCTTGAATATGTGATCGTTAATTAAATAAAACGTTTCAAAACATAATATACCGTAGTCACTTAGTATATATAGACACACTTATTTATTAGCTTTTCATAATTTGTTTATTTCATTTATTTAGAGATTAAAATGTTTTTCGTAAAAAGGTTAGGAACTATATCTAAATTCTGATTAAAATGAGCACAGAACGAATTTATTTTGTCAATTTTCCAAAAAGATATTTTGTAAAAATAGAGAAAATTTTAATATTGAATGTTTTTCTACAAAAAAAAAGATCTAAAGTTCTGAACATTTTCTCATGATCTTAGGCTCATTTTAAAGGTCAGTTTTTAAAGAATCGCATCAACATAATTGTTCAATCTGTTTCTGCACAGTTCAAGGAGTTGAAGTAGAATTTTCACAGTTGGTAAAATTTGAAATCATCTCATTTGTAGGAAAACGATAAAAATAGAATTATTGCATATTTTCAAGAATTTTTATTAGAAAATTCATGATTACTCATTACATATATTAAGAACAAATTAACTTTTAGAATAAAATTGAAGAAAATATCTATGTTTTTCGTTCCAACGTGAGCTGCTTGCACTATGCACTTTTAAAATGAGCCATTTCCAGCCATGTTGGAAATAATATAACACGAGCCGAGATTTTTTTACTCAAAACCTGAAATCCGAAATTATAGTAAAAGTCCTTCTTTTTTATACAAAATGCTACTGTCATACCTTTGGTTCACATTTCATCTCATTTAGTTAAAAATTCTATTATTAGGTTGAAAATTTAACTATTTCATTGAAAATTTAACTACATTGTTGAAAAGTCATTTTTTTATCAAAAATTCAACTCCTTTGTTAAAAATTAATTTTTTAATTGAAGGTTCATCTCTTCGGTTGGAAATTTACCTATTTTGATGAACATTTGCTTGGTGTTCGGTTAGAAGTGAATGTTCTGAACTCACAATTACACTATTCCATTTTTGGTTGACAATTTATCCTTAAGGATGAAAATTTGGTGGAAATATCAACTATTACGTGCTTTGTTAAACAAACATCTTTTTTTGGTAAAAAATTCAATTATTTGACTCAAGGTTGAAGTACTTCGTGAAAAAATAATTTTTTTCATTAAGGATTCATAATTATATTTGTGAATGCGTCGATTTGCTTTTAAATTAACATTTATGTTAAAAATTCTACTTCTGGGTTGGAAATTCAACTTGTTTTCGTAGATAATTTGTCTTTTTAGCTTCAAAATTAAATAATTTTATCTACGATTCATGTATTTTGTTGAAAATTCGACTTTTTTGGTAGAATATTAATCTTTTTGGTTGACAATTTACGAACTTTATTCAGAATTCAGTTTTTTGATAAAATATTTTTTTATTTAAAAATTTAACTATTCCATGTTTGGTCGAATCTTTATCCTATCCATTAGCTAAGTTAGGAATTCGTATTTTTTGATGAAACATTAATCTTCTTGGTCGAAAATTCATTTTTTTGGTTGAAAATTTAACAATAATTTTGTTGAAAATTCGTTTTTTTTGTTCAAAGTATTTTTTTCATCAGAGTTTTTATGTGTAAACTTAACTTTCATTTTTTGTTGAAAATTTATTCTATACATCGTATGAGTTGAAAATTCAGCTATTTGGTAGAAAATTCATCTATTTTGTTGAAAAGTTGCCTTTTGGGTGGAAAATTAATCTTGTTAGTTGAAAATTCAACTATTTGATAGAAAATGCATATATTTGGTTCAAAAGTCATCTTTTTGGGTAGAAAATCATTATTGTTAGTTGGAAGTTCATCCTTCTTGTTATGATTTCTACTATCTTGTTAAAAATTAATATTTTTCGATTAAAAATCCACTGTTTCGTAAAACAATTGGTTGATCAGCGTAAAAAATGCACTCTTTTGTTGAAAATTCATCTTTCATGGTAAAAAAGTCATCTTTCTTCGTTAAAAATAAACTTTTCTAATGCAAATTCAACTGTATTTTGAAAAGTGTGCCTTTCTGTTTCGAAAATTCAAGTATTTGATTGATTTTTTTTTTGAAAAACATCGACTTTTTGATTGAAAATGCATCTTTGCAGGCTGAAAATTCAACAATTTGGTTAGAAATTCAACTATTTTGTTGAAGACATCATTTTCTGTCGAAAATTCAACTGTCTTGTTAAAAATTCATCCTTTTCTATTGTAAATTTACCTTATATTCCGCTTATATGGTAGAAGAGTCATCCTCCTTGGTTCAAAATTCATCTTTCTTGGTGAACAGTAACTTTTTTGTTAATGATCAAACTGTCTTCGACAAAACTCGTCTTTTTGGCTTCAAAATTTCACTATTAGGTTGAATGTTTAACTATTATTATGAAAAACTCGTATCTTTTACTGAAAAGTACATCTATTTAGTTGTTAATGCAATTGTTTCATTGAAAATTAATTTTTCACTCTGAAAAAGTATTTCTGCTTGAAGTCTTTCGAATTTAAAGTGTTTCGTATTGAATTCAATATTTTATCTACATTATTTTCATTTGAATGAATTTATAAAGGTGAAATCCTTCTTTAGCTAATAGCTACGTTATTTTTGGGGGAAAGGATAGGTAAAAAAATTCAAAAATTGGTAACGTAGTTCAGGATGGCCCATAACTGGAAAGGGCCATTTTTTCACGTTCAGGTTACGATATATAAAAAATCCTTACAAATAGGAAAAATGCGGACAACGGATTCGTTTTAAGGACATAGAAATCCTTCGTGGAATAACCTAGTCCAGTCTTTGGGCTAAAAAAAGTAATTTTTGAAGGCCTTTGTAATAAAGAGATAGTTTAATATAGAAGAGATGGTTTAAGATAGGTTAAGATGCTGACTTGCAGTTCGCTCTGCTGATTGACGCATTAGTCAACAAAATCTCATGATCCGTAAGTCTTTGAAATAACTGGAAAGTTTCGTCAATTAAATCCTGGATGAAAGATTGAATTCCAACTCCAAGTCACCTTTTCAATTACTCAATTACTCAAGGTAGTTTCAACAGCTTCTCAAATTGTAGAGAATTCTCTAGTACCTTTGGTTCTTACGTTTGTCTAAGAACAATAGTATACACGTGTTCAAAGCCTCATACTTTGGGCGGAAGTTTAAGCCAGTTAAACTTACCCGTAATTATAAGTCAGAAACCATCCCCCTATTCATTTTTTTCCTTTGAACTCTCGCTTTCAAGTCGCTTGCGGAGTAATTTCAATTGGATAGGTATAAATGGTGCTGCCTCACGAGTCTTCATTCAGGGGATTTTATTCAAAAATCAAGGCTGAATAGCCTTTTTTTCATGCTGTGGATCGAAGATTTTTTTCATTTATTCTATGGTTCATTTATTAATCAAATTTCTCACTTAAATTATTGTTGCCCTCCCCTACTTCAATTAATTTAAGTACCACTCTACCTCAGCTTGCCTTACCTTACTATTTCTTACGTATGATATTTTCGACTTTTGCGAATCACAAGAAAAAATATACAAATTCTATTATATACTAGTAATACCTAATAATATTAGTATTAATATTAAATTTATGAAATTATAATAAATTAATGGAGAAAAAAGAGGTCAATTACAAATTGCGTAAGGTATTATGCTCAAATATCCCATGTAAGATAGTGTGAGATTTACAACGAATTCTTTTTATTTATGACAGGTTTGAGACCACTTCTCTTTTTCTCGTTTTTCAATTAAAGCGCTAATTAAATTAATAAAAGCCATCAAGAAAATCAAGCTATTTTTGCCTAAAAATCATTATTTTTCATTGAAAAGTCTACTATCACATTTTTGGTTAAGAACTCATCTTTTTCGGTTAAGTTTCTTATTATTTGGTTGAAAGGTAATTGTTTTATTGAAAAATCAACAATTTTATTCAGAAGCCATTCCTTTTGGTTGAAAATTCAAGAATTTGTGGAAAGCTTTCTTTTTATCTTGATTACAAATTTTTATTTATAAAAATTCAACTACTTTGTTTTTAGAAATTTCATCTTTTTGGTAAACAATGCAACTGTCTCGTTATAATTAATCTGTTACAGTTGCAAATTAACTTTTATATTGAAAATTCGACTTTTTTTTTAGAAAATTCTTCTTTTTGGCTTAAAAATTCAACAGGTCGGTGGAAAATTTAACTATCTGTTTAAAATTGGAACTACTTTGTTAAATTTTTTCCTTTGAAGATTCGTATTTTAGTGCAGAAGTAATTTCTTTGTTTGAAAATTCAACTATTTTGTAAAAAATTTTGTTGTCTTTTTTTGTTTTAAAAATTAATTATTTGACCTGAAAAGTTAGCTATTCCACTTCTGAAAGAAAAATTCTGTTTCCCAGTTGATAATTCCACTATTTTATTAAAAATTTGTCTTTTCTCATAGAAAAAAATGTGTTGAAAATTCTTTTTTTTTTGTAGAAAATCCATTGTTTTTGCCAGAGATGGAAGTGTTTGGTTAAAAATAAATTTATTGTAGTGCAGGGTTCAAGCATTTGGATAAAAATTAGTATTTTTTGGTGGAATCCAACTGTTTTCTATTTAAAATCAAAGTGTTTTTTGGTTGTAAAATCAAAGTCTTTATCAGTTCTAATATCAAATATTACATTTTTTGTTTATTTTTTTAAGTGGAAATTTAACCATTTCGTTTTTGGTTTGAAATATTATATTTCGATATAGTTCAAAAATTCAATTTTTTGTTTGGTAATTCATATTTGTTGGTAAAAAGTTAATCATGTCAGTTGATAATTCAACTATTTGGAAAATTTATGTATTTTCTTGAAAATTGATCTTTTTTGGTCAAAAATTAATTTTCTTGGTTGAAAATTCATCTTTTTGGTTAAAAATTCATCTTTTTGGTTAAAAATTCACCGTTTTGGTTGAAAATTAAATTCTTTGGTTAAACATCCATCTGTTTTGTGGAAATCTCGTCTTTTTCATTTGAAAGTTCTACAGTTTGTATGACATTTTTTCTTTATTAACTGAAAAATCTTCTTTGTTTATTTTTCCAAGTTTACTAGGAATATCTTGAAAGCTTGGAAATTCATACAAAATTCTTTGAACTCTCTTGGAATCGCTAAAATCTCTTGAAATCCTTTAGAATTCCTTAAAACGTCCTGATATGTCGGCAAATCTCTAAAATGCCGTGAAATTGTATTGAAATCTGATGAAATCGCTCAAAATCCATGGAAATTCTCTGGAATTCCTTAAAATTTCTTGAAATTTTTTGAAATTCTACGTTCAATGAATAAAGACATCACTGGTTTGTACTTTGTCTATTTTTTGTATCCACTCTTTTAATGTTTACACATTCTTTCTTTCCATACTAATTTTCTAATAATGATTTCCTATCATGAGTTTTGTAGAATCTCAAAAAAAAATAGGAAACTCATTACAGGAGAATCATTATAGATTTATACTGAATTTCCTATAATAGTTTTTTGAAAGGGGGGGGGGGGATTATAATGTATTTTAAATGATTGCATGAGATTTAAAAGGATTGAATGGGATTGCATGAGATTGCATAAAATTGCAGAGAGAGAAAGAGAGAGATGTTACACCAGATTGCAGAAGTAATTACCTCCTTGGTTAACGTTGTTCATAAAAAAATGACAGCTGAAAGATACAAAATTTGTATTTATCTACAAATTAATTCCGTGCACTTAAGCTTGAAAATACCATATAATAGATGGCGGCCCTGCGGACTTAACCTTAAAAATCATTAGTCAATAGAATGGCGACCGACAAGGAACATTTGAAACACAGCAGTTTCTTTGCATTCCAATTTTTAAAAATTCAGCTGAGGAGACCATAATTATTTGCTCTGCCTTAGAAGAATGTGCGGTGATACGTAAAACACGTAAAAAAGTGAGAGATTTCACAATGATGATTTTTCAATTGGAATGCAAAAATAATACGGCGTCTCAAATGCTCCTAATCGAAAGCCATTGTACTCACTAATGATTGATGAGGTTGAGTCCGCAAGGCCGCCACCTATTATATCGTCTTATAAAGTTCAAGGTTTGCCTTTTGAAACTACCGTATGATGCGAAAAATTCAAGTTTGACCAAGATATAGAAGACATTAAAATGAAGAGACCGAATCAATTTGTAGACCTAATATTTATTGATAAATTAACATAAATGAATATATCACGTTTTGTTCGCTTACTCCTCATATATTGTTTACTTTCCTACCTCACTTTTCTCTCTCACATCTTTTTACAATGAGGAGTGGATACATGCCACACATAAAAGTTTTTTAGAGGCTTGAGACGAAAAAAGTGAATGAGAGTGAGTCGAGACATAAAAAGAGTAGTCTACGTCTGGAACGTAAAAGAAGCTGGACATGATTGGCTAAAACAGAGTATATGTTTCAGGACTGCCAAGGGACTGCAAGGTCGGCGAATGGGGTCCCTGGAGTGCTTGCAGTCGAACTTGCGGGGTTGGTGAGACCCAGAGGACAAGGAAGGTCGTCATAAAGCCGCGCAGGGGTGGCGTTCGCTGTCCACCACTCAAGGAAACCAAGTGGTGCAGCGGAATCAATCCTTGTCACGAGAGTGGAAAATCTCTCCAGGACACTCATCGATGGTAGTACTCGTCCTAGGAGTGAATAGATCCAAAATCCGATCGTGATCCTTAGACAAAAGAAATCTCTAGAAGTTGAAGTTGACCCAAAAGAAAACCACTCGAAAACCAACTTTTATATAATCATAATCCGGTTCCTCGAACGAAATCAAACTCTTCTCAAATTAGCTTTCCTGCAGAGCAGCTTCCATTTTATTGGGTCAACTGAAACTCACTTTTTTGTAAAACCAAAGTTGAGTCTTCTTCGTTTCGATGAACTATCCCATCGAAGAAGTCTTTTCAATAAAACTTTAGTAATGGCGGGAGTGACTCGAGAACTCAAAATCGTTTCTTCTATAATGAAAGGAAGAAATTTTTCCGAGTCCTCCCATCATTGCCTAGTCAAAGACCTTTATCCAGGACAAAGGGACGCTGAAAACTCGGGACTTTTCGCGACTCTGAAGAAATAGTCAGACGATGCCAAAGAGAAATTTGAGACTCGTCTTAAAACGACTTTCCTTCGCAATTGCACTTCGCGTTTTGCATCTCCGGAAAAGTTTGGCTATGCAGGAATAAGCAGAGCGGGGCACGATTTTCTTTTTGTGACCAGGCGAGGAAAAGTAGAAGAGTTTGTCTTGTTTTTAATTGTGGCTCTTCTCCGGAAATGATCATTGTCGCGAGAAAATTCAACGAGTGTATATCGTTTTGTGAGATAAAATTTTTTGTTCTTCCACGGAAAAACAAAGCCATGGGGAGAAACAAAAGCTTATCAACCTTTATGGTTTCAATATTCACTGGACAATCTTTAAGAACGACATTAATCTGAGTGTCAAGATGCGATGTTTTAATAAAATAATTAAGGAGGGAAATGAATTGTTGAGTTCTCTCAATTGTTAAGAATGTTCTGTTTTAGGTTTTTCAAAAAATTTATCAGTTTCGAAAGTGGTGCATTAGACCTGTGTATCCGATTTAAGTACTTTTTCGAAATGAGAGTTTAATAAATTTCAAAGAGAAATTTTTCATTTAATAACACATTTTTTTTATAAATAATCCCATTCATTTGTAGCTGCTTATATTTGTGTAAAACATCATGATATCGGTAAAGACACTTTCTGAAAAGAATATTCAACAGAATAAAATCTAAATTACTCAGGGAAATCTTTCGCTCATGATACTTTACCAACCAACTACTTTTCAATAAACAGATGTTATTTTTTGTTATGAAATCGACTGCTATTATCTCAAAAAATAACTTTTTTTTATTAGGAGATGTTTTCAGGTGAAATCATTTTTTGCTATTTAAGTAAATTTTAGAAACAGATACAGATTTTCATGAATCTATTTGTTTACAAATAGTCCAGTTGTGAACTTGTTTATAAAATTGTTTATAGAATATTCAATTATTAATGGTTAATAAAGTATCACAATCAAAAGATTTTTCCAGGTTGTTAAAAATGGATTTCGTTGTAAAAAAGAAATCCGACAGTTGAAAATTGACAAAAATCTGTATTTTTTTATTCAATTTTTTTAAACAATTTTTTGAACAATTTTGTCAAAAGAACGTAGTGTTCAAAATGTCGAATGGCTAAGATATGCAGTTCTTTATTAAATTTGCTTATAAATTTAATAATTACGTTGGAAAATAAATGAACAATCAACCATTGTTTTTACATTTATCCTAAAAAAAATTGAAAACTAAAGTGTCCAAGTATTTTTAATCTTGGAGTAGTACTTTCATTAATTAATGTTTTAATATGAAAATGAAAGTGAAATTTTATATGCTGTAACCTTCTGGACATTGTTTTTAAGGAGTGTCTTCATTGATATCATTATATTTTACGTCAATATAAGTAGTTGCAAAAAAAATGGATCATGAAAAATGTCAACTTTGTTGTTAAATAAAAAAATAATACAGATTCAAAAATCCGCTCTCAAAAATCTCCTTCATTTTTTTTTCAAATCGGATCAAAATTGTAAGCTTGAGACTAATTTCTTCAGGAATTTTTTTTTGCCCCACTGTGCGTCGCAGATTTTTTAAATCAATTTCTATTTTTTAGCTTCAAATATCGTTTTTATTCAAGAGAATTTAAATAACTTGAATTTTCACTTTGATCTGTATTTAAAAATGTGAAAAATTAACGCATCTATAAAGTAATCATCAGAAATTATTTAAAACTGAACTCTGCTTTTATTTTTCCAGATGCAACGTTCTAAAAAAATCTAAGCGATTCGAAAGTCGGTGTGAATGATTTTCAAGTAGCCAAATTCAAATCCCTTTCTCGATTCAGACCTTCAAATTTCCCAATTCGAATCTTTTTTTTCCAAATTCAAGCTAGGATGTTCGAAAGTTTTTTGAATCGGCTTTCGATGCATCTCAAATTGGGCATCGCTTTGCACAGTACTACGATAGATAATTTTTCTTTAAATAAATGCCTACATCTTCTAAGGTCTATAAATTAATTCGATGCCTTTAATTTGATGTCTTGTAGCTCTTGGACAAACTTGAATTTTCTGCCGCTCTACAGTAGTTTTAAAGGGCGAAACTTGAACTTTGAAACACAATGTAATAGGTGGCGGCCCTGCGGACTCATCCTAAAAAATCATTAGTGAATAAAATGGTGTCCGATAACGAGCATTTGAGACTTTGCATTCTTTTTGCATTTTTATTGAAAAAATGCAGCTGAGATGACCGAAGTAATTTGTTCAGCCTTAGGAGAAGATGCAATGACACATTAAACATCTAAAAAATAGTTCCAGGGAATTCGCAGTGGTGATTTTTGAATCGGAACGCAAAAAGAATGCAGTATCTCAGATACTCCTGCTCGGACGCCATTGTATTCCCTAATCATTTCTGAGGTTAAGTCCGCAGGACCGCCACCTATTATATTATCTTTTAAAGTTTAAGATTCTCCCTTTGAAACTATAAAAAAATGCAAGTTTGACGAGGAGTTCAAAGTAAAAGCGAGACATCAGAGTAAAAGTCATATCAAATTGTCATTTTCAAAACAATCGCGACTGTCAACAATTCACTTTTCTCAAGTTAATGTCGTTTCCCTGTCTCTTTGTAAATCGAGAGGACGCAGATCTTTCTCGTTGAGAGTTGTTGGAGGTTTTTACAAAATATCATCAGGTATGTATTAGGTATTATATCCTAGGGTTAAATTAACGATAATAATAACATTAATTAATGATTAACCCTTAATGGTAATTCGTTAATTGGATAGAAACGTGTAATCGACGCTAACAAAGAAAAGGGGCCAGCGATTTGGTTCTTTGTCACTCTAAAAACTGCCCTAACTCATCGAATCAAGAGATTTATTTCTATTTGGCGATGAAGTTTCTGTTGTTTCAGAATGGCGTCGAGTTTTTCGATCTGTTACTTAGAATCGTTAGACACGTATTTTCAATTAGATATTCACTCCAAACTTGACGTGTTCAATGGATTTCAATGTGAGAGAGATCAGAAAGGGTGTGACACAATTTAGAGAATAAGGACTTTGTTGGTAACATCTCTTTGGGGAAAACAGTCTTTGCTAGTAATTACGACTAGGTGATTCACGACATATTTTTCAATCATACTAATTTTGTTATCTAGTTTTTCAATTAAAAAATGTTGGATTGAATAATTTAAAATAAATTGTTTTCAATTCGAAGACTTCGAATTTTTGTATTTTTTAAAAAATAGGAAAATTGGGGATTAGTTTTGAAAAAATCGTGGATGCTACAATTATGACGATTTGACGACGACGATGATTGTATACAAGTCACTGTGCATTTTAGAGTTTAAGGTACTAGCCAATAGGACTAGGAATAAGTAATGTGTAGTAATGTATAACACATAAGTTTATATTACATAATAAAAGCTCTCTAAAAACTACTGTTATTTTATTAAATTAGAAATAATTATGTATGACTTTAATTTTTTAAATATTATTATATATATATATATATATATATATATATATATAATTATTATTATACTCTGTAGAAAAAAGTTGCAAAGTTGGAATTGCTGTTGTTGAAAACCTGATTGGCTTTTCATTACTTGAAGTTGTTTTGTATCTTAAATTTGAAGTTTTGAAAATTAAAACTTCAAGTAATTTCTTCTTTTTTGGGTAAAATTAATTTTTTTTAACTGAAAATTTAACTATTTGTTTAAAAATAAACTTTTTTGATAGAATGTCATAATTTCGGGTTACAAATTCAACGGTTTTGTATAGAAAATTCAACAATAGAGTGAAAAATTCAACTAATCCAAATCACTTAAAAATTTATTCAGTTTCTTAAAATCTCGGACATTTTGGTAAAAAATAATCTCTTTGGTTAAAAATGCAACTACATATTTATTTAAAAATGTATGTATTTTTTTGGGAATTTGTTTTCTTTAGTGGAAAAGTAATCCTTTTGATGAACATTTTTCTTTTTGGATGAAGATTAACTTTTTCTTTATTCCATATTTTCCAGTTGAAAGTTCAACTGTTTTATATGGAAAATTCGCCTTTTTGTCTTGGAAGTTCAACAATTTGGTTGAAAATTCAACCATGTCTCAGAAAATTCAACTGTTTGGTAGAAGATTCGTTTTTTCATTGAAAATTAATTTTTTTCTTTTGGAAATTCAACTATTTCATTCTTTGTTGAAAAAATTTTTTTCATTATTTTAGATATTCAACTATTTGGTTAAAAAAGGGTGCATTTTGTTGCGGATTCGTCTTTTATAGTGAAAAATTAATCTTCTAGGTTGAAAATTGATGTTTTTTTATTCATAAATTCTACATTTTAGATGCATTTTTGTTCTTCATTGACTAAAAAATTTTTCTTTGTTAAGGATTGAAGTATTATGTTGAAAATTCGTATTTTTTGGCTCAATTCAATTATTGATGTTAAATTATTGACATTATTATACACTTTTTATGCTAGTGCTTTCCAAAGATAATTACTATTTTTTTAAAGAATTTCAATATACACTCATAATGTTTTGAAGAATCGATAAAATATCTGGAATATTTGAGTTGTGTTAGTTTCTCTAATCGGAAGTTAGTATTTTTGAACTAAAATCATTATCAAGATTCCCAGTTTTAACAATTTTGGGTAATGTCAGCGATTGACTTCTATTTTAACTAACGTATTTTAAATCAATTACTATTAGATTTCAAAGATTGAAAAATTTGCAATACTTTACATTTTTTGGTTTTGTTAACGTTTTTTGCGAGAAATTGAAAATTTTAAACAAAAGAAATTAGATTTCAAAGAAAATTTACAATTCTTGATAACTTTCTGCTGAATTATTTTAGTAAATTATTGGTATTTACGATGAAAAATAATTAAATTTCAAAGAATACTTACAATCTTGTAACCACTTTAGGTTATGTTGGAGTGTTTTACCAGAAATTGGTATTTAAAAAAAATCCATGTACCATTTATTTCTAAGACAGAAAAATTAGCATTTTAAGAAATAACAAAAAAAACCATATGAAAAGAAAAAAACTAACTCAATTTATAATTAATTTAAAAAATCTGGTCAACACCGTAAAAAACTAAATAAAAAGGATAAAAATTTAAACAAGATTTAGCGTCTTCAAACAATTTTGGATTATAATAGTGTTTTTTGTCGCAATTTGGTATCTTTAATTAAAAAAAATTATTTAAAAAGATTATTCATAAATCTTCAATAATTTTAGATTATGTTGGTGGTTTGAACTGAAAATTATTATTTAAAAACATATTTTTGCTTAAAATAATAACATGTACAAGCTTGAACAATTTCGGATTATGTTCAAGAAGAATCATAATTTTTTAACAATTTGTTGTCAAGTTGGCGTTTTATATCGAAAATTGATATTTTGAAACAAAACACATTATAATTTGAACCAGAATTATAATCTCCACAATTTTCGATTATCTTAGTTTTTATCGTCGGAAATTTTTATTTTGAGAGAAAAAAATTAATTTCAAAGAAGATTCAAAACTTTCAATAATTTTAGATTCTGTTGCTGTTTTAGACTGTAAATTGGCATTCAAAAAATTATGAGATTTAAATCCAATTGAAATTTGTATTCAAAGTCCATTGGATTTTAAAGAATATTTATATTTTTTCAAACATTTTTCATCATGTTGGCATTCAACATCGAAAATTCGTATTTTAAAAGGAAATTAACTTTAATTTGAACGAGATCTAAAATCTTTTAACAGTTTTAGAACAATTTAAAGTTATGTTAACATTTCTCAGCAAAATTTGGTCAACACAAACAATAATCATTAAAATTTAACGAACATGTACAATTAGGAATAATTTTGTGTTATGCTTTTCAAGCATTTCCTTCGAAAATTGATATTTTTATTCAAAAGTAATTAGATTACAAAAAATAGATTGAAAATTTTGGAACAACTTTAGGTTAGTATTTTTCACCAGATCTTAGTATTTTCTTCACAAAAATCATTAGATTTACATCGAACGATTTTTTTCGAATAACAAAATTTACAAGCTTGAACAATCTTCAGATTATATCATTGTTTGTTGTCAAGAATTGAAATTTTTTTTGAAAAATCGTTAAATTTCAAAGCAGATTCATAATTCTGAACGATTTTACTTTATGTTGGCGTTTTAATCGAAAATTGGTATTTTAACACAAAAACAATACGATTCAAACAATAATGGAATCTTTCAAAAATTTTGGATTGTGCTGGAGTTTTGCTCCGGAACTTCGTTTCTTTTGTTTTTGATAAAAAAAAAATAGATTTTAAATCAAATTCACAAACTTTTCATATGGTGTAAGAATTTCATGAAAAATAATTATAAAAAATTCATTATACTTGGGACAAGATTGACAATCTTTCAATAATTTGGAAACAATTTATGTTTATGATATACTTTTTCAGCGAAGTCATTTAATTGACAACTTTTGAACAATTTTAGGATAATTTGGCGTATTATAACGGTACTGTCAATGTTCTGATTATCCATACAAAATTATTATATATTAATTCTGATTTTAAGATACCAATTTCCATCAACTGTCAAAAATCCTTGCATTCCTTTTTCACAATTTTAGATAATAGATACTATAATGTACACAAATTCTGTATCAATATTGATTTGATATTTTAATTGAAAATTGCGTGAAATAAATGAAGATTGTGCATGTTTGCTCTCTAATTTTTAGAAGAAATTGTGTGAGTCTAATAAAAAAAACAATATTGATAGTGGAAAATAATCGTTGGGTTCTAATGTCAATTTTTCCTAAGAAGAAAGAATTATGTGCGACATTCAGGCGAGGGTAACGATTAATAAGAGTACTTTTCCCGCAAGGAATTAGCAGCTATCATTTATGGTGTAGATTGTTCGAAAGCAAGCGAGCGAATAACGCGTCAGCCAATTTCTTTGGTGGCAGCTGGCTTGTCTTGCGAACTTTTTACTGCCACCACATTAATAGTGAACGAGAGAAGGAGAAAAAGGAGGACGGTTATCACAGGACATTACCCCGAAATAAAGGACAAAAAGGGTCCAACTGCAATATAAAGGGGGAGCTATCTAAAAAGAAAGAGTAAGTTTTAATTATTTAGTGCCTCCTTTCCCATTGTTCCACAACCCAATCTTTTTTATTTACTGGTCCGCAAGGAACATAAAAATGCAATCATTATAGAATATTAGGAAAAATGAACATCACTTTCCAATTAGATGAAATATATGTAGTACATTTATTTAAAATTTAGGAAAAGGTACAACTGTTATTGTTACTAAAAGTTTTGCTAATGTATGTATTTTATTCTCTCTCTTTTATGGGTTTAAGGGAAATCGCTCTCTTTAATGTGCTTTACAACCACTTAAACTACTTTCAACTACCATAAACTCTACTTATAATCTATGACTTTAACTTGAAAATTACTCTAAATGAGGATTTTCCCTTGCCGTGCCTGTTATGAATGAATAATTTTAAGTTTTCTTTAAGATCCAGGCACAGGATTACCCTTTTTGTCTTTCTCTACTGCATGCCCCTTATTTTCTCTCCTTTGTTCAAAAGTGAGCTTCCAGGCCTTCCACTTCACCTTACGGTGCCCGTTATGAATAATTGATATTAAGTTTTCTTACCCTTTTGGCCTTTCCCTATTACATGTCCCTCACATCCTCTCCTATCTTCCGAACTCATAATCCAGATCGCCGCTTGTCCACTTCCAACCACAATCCACCTTATTCTGTCATCCAGACTCTCACTACCTGTTTGCTTCCTAGTACATCTCTATAAAATATGCCCTTAGAGTTCTAGCTCGTTATAACAGGCTCTACATCTTCTTTTCTCTTCATCCATCCATTTCACATACTCTCCATTTTTTAACTTCCTCAAATATTCTGATCATCCTTCAGTTTTCGCTATCGTATACCACCTGTTATACCTTTGTTTCACATTTTCCCTCCATCACTTTTCCCCCTCCTTAACTATCAATTCATTTTCTAATTCTTTGCAAACTCTGATATCTGCCCTTTTACCATATTCTATTCTCCTCTGATGTCTCCCTTCATCCCACCGTGATCTTTCCGTGCTAACAGTCCTCTCTTTGTTAACAATTTCCGGTATTTCCTCGGATATCTCCTTTATCCTCTCGATCAGAGATTAATCTACTCCCCCCTCTCTTATCCCTTTTCAGTACACCTTCCTCTTCACCGAGTGGAACGCTGCTTTAATGTCAACAAACAGGTCCACCAGTTTTCCTCTCTCCCTTCCTAAGTTTCTACTCAGGTAATTGTGTATGTAAATATTGTCCATCGTTTCTATCTCCTTCCTGAAGCCCGTCTGATTATGTGGAATAATCGCTTTCTTTCTACCACCCTTTCTAATCTCTTTCTGAGTATCTCCGGGTATATTGTGTAGCCTGCCGACATAAGCCTGATTCCCCTATATTCCTCCACCTACTTGCCCACCCCTCTCTTAATTGACGAAACCACCTGTCACCAAACCTGTTTTCCATTCCTGAGGCCACCCTTCTCCTTTCCAAACCTTTTTACAGACCCTCCACATTTTCTCTCCTATCCCTTCCCGCCAACTCTTAAAGTCTCGTTTACTATACCGGCCTTGTTTTCTTCAGCCTCGCTATTGCCCTATTCACTTCCTCCATGCTTATCCCGTTACCACTATCCTCTTCCCCTCCGAACACCCTCCCCTTTTGACCTGATGACCTATTTTTCACACCTCACAACAGTCGCCTAAAGTACCAGCTTCACTCTTCCATATCGATATCCTCGTAAATGCTCTTCCTTCCTCCTCTTTCCCTATTTATCACCTTCCATTCCCTCCCTTACCTTATCACTTTTTCCACCTTTTCTATGTACCTACATTCCTTCAACTGCCTTCCATCTTTTGACAGTCTTTCGTATTCTCTCTTTCCCCTATTATATTTCTGTTTCCCTATCTTCCTTTTTCGCCACTTTTTTTAAACACTTATTGATTCCCCCTTTACTCTTCTTACTCTTCTCACACTATGCGTCTCGCCAACTTTATTCCATTCCAAATATTGTAGATTATTCATTATTGTTACCTTAAGTTTTGTTACTATTAAAAAAAAAAAAGAACTTGGGTTGGGATTATCTTTTTCTATATTGATACTATAAAGATACTTAATATATTCTATATTTTTATTTGAAAAAAAAGAATGGCTAAATGTTTCCAACAAAACAAAATTATGCACTGTACCGACGAAAAGTATCTAAACGTTTATTTTTTTGGACTGTACTGAAGTGCCAATTAACCTGATTTTTTTTCCTCACAGTAGCGCAATGGCAATGAAATGTTGCGTCTAATAAGCCGAAGTTTAAGGCAAAATGTCAATTTAGTAAAAAGATATTGCAAGGAAACGTCCAATTTCGATGTTTTTGGAAAATTGGAATATCTCTGAAAATAATAAACATTTACCGACGTTTTTCGGCTCGTTTTGAAGATCAGTCTTCATAGTATTTTATCAATTGGTTAAGATTTTTTGACATTTTTCCCCTAAATTCTACCCTAGGGTCGACTTCGGTGCAAAAAATCGCAAAAATTTTATGTAATGATTGTACTTAACACATAATTTAAAAAATGAAACAAATAATATTTTTATAAATATTATTGAACATAATTTAGATATGATAAATAATTACTTATCTTATATTTTCGAAAACATCGAAATTTGATGTTTGTTTGCTTATTATACGCAAAATATTATTACCTTTCTTGCTATTACGATGGGAACAAATTCATGTAGTTATTTTAAAAATCAAAGGCACTTTAGAAACAGCCCAAAAAATAGGTGTGTGTATCATTTTTGCCGGCAGTGTGATACAAAAATTAAAACATTATTAAGATGTCTAAAGGGTATTTTCAAAAAGACAACATTTGGAATTTTCATAAATTTTATATTTAGTGAAAATTCAAATTTTCAAAAGAATCTTTACAGAATTTTGACAGGTTTCCATGATAAAAGTTTCATCATAAAAGCCTAATTTTAAGAAATAATTTTCTGAACGTTGTTCTAAATTCTTGCACTGCAATTTGTATTGAATTCTGAAACTATTCTTATATAGTTTGTAGCATGGTCATAATTTTTTTTCCACAGTAATTGTAGGTGAACATTTTTTTAACTTTCTGGGAACCAAATTGAAGAAATACGCATTATTCGTGAGCACCTACAGTTATTTGAAGAACATGTACGTTTTTTTAATTTTTAGAATATTTCTGAGGAGTGATTGAATATCTGCGTAATACTGAAAATAAAAAAAACAAATCAAGGATTATGTTAGAAGATTTTCGGCTTATCCTTTGCTGATAAACATGCATCTTTCAGTGAAGAGAATAATTTCGTTTTTTAAATGGCATTAAAAAAGGAAAATTAAAAAAAAAGTACGTACTTTAATTGGCTATTACCTCAGGAAGCGAGCCCCGTTTCGTGCTTACTATTTGCGCATGAAAATATTCTCTCATTTCGCTGGGTCTTGCCTTGTACACAAGTAAACAGAAAGCCACTCATTTTCCTTTGATTCCAAAATATGTCTGATGTAGGGGAAGCCAGTACGAGGTGGATGGAAAAACTTTGAATGTCATAATGTTGATAAATAATGAACTAATGGGGAAATGATATATTAAATACTGACTTAAAGCTCGAATTTTCATTTTGAACATAGCCATACTGTCACGTGAATTGTATCAGACTAGACATTCATCCTATATTTCATACTTTCTTAACACATAATTTTGTTCAGATGGTACAATTCTGGTACGAAGTGAATTTTCACAGCTTCTATCGATTTCTCTGAAATCCATAATTTCCTTAAGAAAGATCTATATGAATTAATATTAAATATTGGGAATTATGAAAGACTGATTCCCTGTTATAACTCCACACAATAGATTCCTCTATTTTTTCAAGCCATAAAAATATTGATTAACATATTTGAAAACAAAAATATTTTTAGTAGACACGAAACATATTGTTAGAAATCACAATTTCAAATGAAGAAATGTTTGTTTCAATCCATATTGAAAGTTAAAATATCAGGAAAATAGTCCAAGCTTTCTCCTTCACTTCTCAAAATCTTTCAGAAAGACAAAAAAGTGATCCCTGTAGTGAATACTGTTTTCAATTTTTTGTATAACAAATAGATAGCAAAATCAAAAACCCAAACCATAATAATTTTCTCCAATAATCACTATTAATTATTCAAAAATGAATACGAAACCCCACTATAAACTATCCTGAAAATAAAATAGAAAATACAAAAGGGAAAAATTAGAAAAATTTAGTATAACAATTCTAAAGGATAAATTATTACTGAGATGCTCTAAGGTGCATGAAAAAATTATTTTCGATGAGTATCAGGTTGATATTTTAATTGAATTTCTTTTTAATTCTAAGAGTATTTGCATACTTCTGGCTACCTCATTTTTTCGTTAGTATTGAAAGCTATCAGAGAATACAAAAATTTACTCACGATTTATCGGAAAATTTTGAATGATTTTTATTTTGCAACATTTATTTTAAGAGAATAAATAGGACGATTTCGAAACATTCGAAAAGATTTCAAAAATCATCAAAAAGAGCGATTTGCAGATTTGGAAGCATTTTTTTTAAATTGCAGACAAGATGTAAATTTTTGAAGATTGGAAAATAAAATTTTGAAGTTCTTTAAAGATTTTTAAATGTTTCAAGATAATGGCAAAATTTTCTGAACTTTTATGCCTATAAAATAAACTAAGTTATTCGAAAAGATAATAAAACATAACAAAACACTTACGAAGTGAATGTTTACAACTTCTATCGATTTCTCTGAAATTCATAATTTTTTTAGAACGATATACAGAAATAAACATAAACAATAGATTCCTATATTTTTCCACGCCATCAGAATATTAATTGAGTAATATATTTGAAAAAAAAAAATTGTTAAATGCGAAACATATTGCCAAAAATCACAATCATAAATTAAGAAAGTTTTGTTTTAATCCATACTGAAAAATTAAAAATTAAAGTTAAATTATCAGAAGAATAGTCCAACCTTTTTCTTCTACTTCTCAAAATCCGCCAGAAAGACAAGAAAGTGATCCTCATGGGAAATACTGTTTAAAATATATTTTTTTATATAAAATAGATAGCAAAATCTAAAACCCAAACCATAAGAATTTTCTCCGAAAATCACAATCAAGTATTGAAAAATGAATACAAAAACCCACTATAAACTAATCTAACAATAAAATAGGAATTCAAAAAAAAAAATTAGAAAAATTTAGTATAACAATTTTAAATTAAAAATTATTTCTGAAGTGCTCAATGGTACATGACAAACTTATTTTTGATGAGTATACAGTTGATATTTTACTTGAATTACTTATTAATTTGAAAGGCATGTACATACTTCTGGCAACTTAATTATTTCGTGAATATTAGGATGACATTTTGAATATATCATTTTATACATAATAAATACACAAATAACAACAACATAACAAATAAACAAAATTTTGTTCTTGCGCAAGATAACAAAATTGTAGAAATAATTCCAATAAGTTTGAGAAATATTCAGATGTTTTGAAAACATACAAAAATAATTTCATTCAAAACAAAATGAACATTTCTGAAAATCTTAACAAAAAATTAAACAGCTTTTTAAGAATTTAAAAGGTATCAGAGAATAAAAAAATTTACTAAAGTTTTCTCGGAAAATTTTTAATGATTTTTTATTTTACAACATTTATTTTAAGATAATAATTGTGAATATTTCGAAACATTCAAAAATATTTCCAAAATTATCAAAAAAATGGATTGGCAGATTTGGAAGCATTTTTTATATTTTGCAGACATTTTTCGAACATTTGGGAAGAATTCAAACCGGATTCAGGCAAAATCAGAAATTTTGAAAAAATTTCAAAAACTTAAAACAAAATATAGATTTTTCAAGATGATAACAAAATTTTCTTGATATTTCTGCTTATAAACTAAACTAAATTATTCACGAATAATTTTTAGAATTTCGAAAAGAATAAAAATATTTTGAAATGTTGACAGATTTCCAAAGATTCATAATATATTCTTAAGTTTTTTTAAAGGTCCACAAATCTTGAATATATTCTAAGCTACTGGAATTTTGCTTAAAATTTTGTAAAATCAACAAAAAAATCTTAGAAATTTCATAGATACTTTTTCGATATATATATATATATATAGCAAATAAACAAATAGAATGAGAGAATAAATATTGATTCGAAAATGTCATTTTGCATTAAAAATTATGTTTTCCTTCAATAACAATTAACTTAATTTTCTTCATTCTGAACTGATAGATCTTCTTCGGTTGCAAATTTAAAATGTTTTTGCAAATTCATTTTTTAGTCTGGAAATTCATCTCTTTCGGCGGAAATGTCATCTTTTTTCATTAAAATTACCAATATTTGGTTTCAAATTAACATCTTTTTTGGCTGAGAATTTGACTATTTTATTGAAAATTCATATTTTTGAATGAATTCAAATTTTTTTGATTTGAATCAAAAATATTTTTTTTAGTTTAATTATTACCAACGATTGAAGATCAAATTACTCCTTCAAAATTTGAACTACTTGGTTAAAAATTCACTTGTTTTGTTGAAGATTTATCATCTTAGTTCAAAATTTATCTCTGGTTGGAAATGTAACTATTTTATTGAAAATTTGTCTTTTTTTGGCATGATGATTTTGGCAATCTTCTTCCTTAAAAATTCAACTTTTTGGTTGAGAATTCGAAAATTTTGTTGAATTTTGTTTGAAGAATTCCACTATATTTCATTTAAAATGAAGATTTTTTTGGATTGAAATATCAACTTTTACATTTTTCGCTGACCATTTAAATTTTTTGTTCAAAAATACAACTGCTTCGTTAAAAGTTGAACTACTTAAAAAAAAGTCATTCTTCTAGTTGAGGATTCATCATTTTAGTTGAAAAAATTTCTTTCTTTGAAAGACCATCTTGACAGAAAATTCATGTATTCAATCGAAAAATATATATTCATGGCGAATTCATATTTCCGGATTGAAAAATTAAATTCTTATGTAGAAAATTCGTCTCCTTTGTAAAATATCTTTTAAAATATCTTTTTGAATTTTCTCAAGATTTTCAGAAAAATTATATTCCTATGTCCTTAAAAAGAAATAAACAAACGAACCTGAAGATAACTAGTTATTCAAAATTTGTGTCATAAACTAAAAATTATTTCACTCCTTGAATCGATAAAATATACGCTCGCATAGGGCGCGTATAAGGATGCTAGTGCTTATACAAAAAAAAAATTTCTCGATTTTTATTACACAGATCTTCGTTTAGCCGAAGTAATTCGAAGACCAGGCTTCTTCCAGAAATAGAATTTTCTCGAGGAATCCTTGATAAAAAATGGAATAAAAATGGTAGCAAGGGTAGAAAAGGTGGCAATGAAAGGAGAATTTTCAATAACGATCAGTCATTTTATGCGACAGAAGACATACGGTACGAGAACGTTGTAGGAAAAGAGGTACGCCCTGGGTTAACCCGGAAATGGGAGGTTCATAAAATTAATAACTCATAAATTTCTCGAAATAGCAGGAAGAAAATTACCTTAAGCGTGTTATACCTCCACTTCGTTCGTTCGCTACTTCCTCTAGATTCTGTCCCTAGCGTATATGGCCACCTAGGATGGTACTCCATGTTTTATAATTTAAATACATTGGAAAATGAAAAATGCATGGAAAGTGGCGTTTATGTCTTCAATAAAGTCAACGTTTCCAGAGTGAATGCACTTTATAATTCAGCACTTTGGGATTAAATTGGCAAGTTAATATTTTCACTTTTTGAAAGTAGGAATGTATCTCTGAACCGGAATTGTAATTTGCTGCAGTTCTTCTAGAGCTATTTGTTGTATCACCAAATTTTTAAACTAAAATTTCCAATAAATGTTAATTCAAAACTTTTCTATTTTACAGTATCTTTTACCTACGATAATAGAATAGAGAAGCAAGGACTGACTTTTTGATAATTGATGGAAATTGATATTTCAAGTGATGAATCTTTAACCTAACAAATAAATTTTTAAGAAAATAGTTCAACTTTCAACCAAGTAGTTGAATTTCCAGCAAAAAGAATGAATCTACAAAAAAATGCAATAGTTGATACTTCAGCCCAAAAAGTTTTTAACTTTAAGCCAAAAACAGTTTAGTTCAACTCAAAATTTCAAATTTGGAACCAAATAATTGAATACTTATTAAGAGTGGATTAATTCTCAACGAATTCGTCGCTCTTTTAACCAAACTGCAGGAACCTTAACGAAACGAACCGAAATATTAAGTTCCATTTAGTTACGTTACGTTATCGGATATCGAAACAAAATTAAAGCGTCGTTCAGATATTTTAGGGTGTAGATAACGTAATGACAATCCAAGTTAATTATTCTTTGTGTAAACGAAAATTAGGTACAATATTCACGTTTAATAATCACGAAACAAAAATCCATGAATATGATCTGATATAACGAAAAAAAAGATATTTGGACCAAATATTTTTAAAAAGAAAAAAAATCTTTTTGACCCAAGGAAATTTCATATGAGTTAAGGATTATTCTAGTTCCGTTTCCTGGTCAAGACTTAAGATTAACGTTTTCTACTCTCTGATTATTGCCCGACCTTCACGCCAACCTCCTATTAAATCCTAATGATCCAGGTGTGTCAGACCCAACTTACTCGAGGAAGTTTGGTGTCAAATGAACATTTGCTACTCCTTGATCATTGTCAGACTGTCACGTCGACATCTTGTTAGAACCTGATAATCCATGTATGTCAAAACATCTTCCTCAAGCAAGATGTTTTGAAGATATATTCAACAAGGAAGGTTTCAAATGAACATTTGATTCTAGCTGCTGATTGTCTCTCCGTTACGAGGACATCCTATTAAAGTTTTATGATCCAGGTGTGTCGAATCCAACTTCCTCAATGTGAGTTAGTTTAAAATGAACACTTGATACTACCTGCTCATTACCTGATCGTTACGTTGACCTCCAGTTGAAACTGTATGATCCAGGTATTTCAAAAGCATCTTCCTTGGAGAGTGTTGGTTTCGAATGAAACGTTTATTGTTCCTTCACCATTATCTAACGGTCCCGTCGAATTGCTTTTAAAACTGAGTGTTCCAGGTTTCTTAAACCCATCTTCCTCGGGAAAGTTAGGTTTTAAATGAAAATTGTCGACTCCCTGAACATTACTTGGCCTTACCGTCGACCTGGAATTAAAACAAAGTAATCCAAGTGTTGCACACAAATTTTCTTAGAAATAGTTTAGCTTCAGTTGAACGTGTGCTATTTCCTGATCATCCTTGGATACCTTGCGGACCTGAAATGAGATTATGATAATTTGTGATACACACTGGACAATATTCAATTATGTACGTAAGCAATTGAAGTACTATCAAAGTTTCATATTAAATAATTGTGCATTGCTTTTTTAAATAATATTATTCTTTATTTTGGAACCTAAATGAAGGCCAGCCACGCATTGATAAGCCAGTTCTTCTCGTGAGTTTTTTTAATAAGACGAAAAGCAAAACTGAATCCACTTGTATTTCGCAGGGTTGCTCAGTAAAAATCACTATCAGCAAAATTGTCTTCCTTTTTGCACATTCAGCAGCATGTAGAACTTTTTTATTTCCATATATTATTTGTCAGAGTAGCATTACTATTTAATGAAAAAACATGATAAACTAACGTACATGTAAATTTAAATTTGACTGATAGAATATCCGGAATTATTTTAATTTACTTTCAAACAAAATTGATTAAGGAAGACATGCTGATAACTTGGCTGAGCATTTACGAAATTCGCATGACGAGAAATATATCAAGTACCTGGATAAAAAAGCGAGTAGAAGAACAAGAAGTCCAACCCAAGAAGTTCAAAGCGATCATCCGTAAAAAGATTTCTTTTTATGCCGAACAAATTAGGGAAGGCCATGTGGAATTTGCGACAGTGAATGACTGACCTTTTTACTGATGCAAGACGAAGGATTGCGTGATTTTCTACATCTTCTCCTAGAATCTCTTGGCGAAGAAAATTGATTGTGTAGTTCAATCAATTGAAAATGAAACGAGGCTTGAGGCTGCAAACATTAAACAAAAAATTAAAGAGGAACTAAGAGAGGTATAAGTACTTATACTGATAAGTTAACAAAATAGAGTTATATAAATTCATATACGGTATCTTCATTTCATTTGAGATAAATTGTTTTTCTGGAAGGAGAAGAATGTTATTAAAAGTATGCGAAGAATTCATCATAATCAAAACCTTCAGGAAGAGCTGATGAGCGTTGAATGCGATATCGCTTCAAGACATGGAAAATCGTTTCTACAACTTTGACTGTGCAATTCATTGAAAACGGTATTGCAAGAAGATCAAAAGAACATCTTCGCCGAGGAAGATATGGACATCAGTGGTATGGAAGAAGAAGAATATGCTGAAGTACTCGTATTTATAGCAGACTCGGACGAAGAATTTAGGAACCTTACATAAATTACGTAACAGATATAGGCTTTCGCTAAGAACTCCCTCCCCTTGTAACAAACTGTAAAAAAATATTAAAAAAATATAAAATAATAAATATTTATGAAATATTGTATAGCTTCCAAAAGACATTATATCAAGCAATGTATACCCCCAAGACTATTTTTGGCCCCAATATATTTAGGATATTTTTTTTCATTCATCAATCATTTTATTTACTGCTTCAAATGATGAAATTGAAATCAAGTGAGTGCGTTTAACAATAACATAATGTAGGCTTATGTATAGAATTATATGAGATTTCATTAAATTTAAAGTTAGGTTTGAGTTTCTCAAACACATTATGGGAAAGACACAACGACGGATTGCATTTAGATGCTTTGCTAGTTATTGCTGGTTGAATTAGGCAGGGTGACCAAAAACTCTATTTTACAAATTCTCTGATTTTTTCTTGACCAATTTTTGTTTCCGCTTACCATTAATATTCAAATGTCAGCATTTTAATTTTATAATATTTTCAACAAAAGGTCCTTGATGAACGAAATAAAGTAATATTTCAGATACGAAATTAGAAATTTCAAATTTATTCATGTTGAACAACAAAATGACTTTTCTAATATAAAATATGATTTTTTAACAAAATACTCGAATTTTCGAAAAATAATTTAACTTCAACAAAATAGTTTAACTTTCAACCTAAGAAGACGAATTATGTACGAAAGGTGTAGTAGTTGATATTTCAACTAAAAATAGTGAAATTCCATTTAAAAAAATGAATTTTGAAACCAAAAAGGAAAGAAACAAATTTCTAATAAAATAGTTGAATTTCCAACCAAAGAGATACCTTCACTAAAAAAATAAATGAAATTTCAACAATGTAGTTTAACTTTCACCCACGTAGTTAAATTTTCAATTAAAAAATATCGATTTTCCACAAAATAGTTAAAGTTCTAACCAAGGAGATGCATTTTTACCTGAAAATATAAATATTAGGAAGAATGCTTTCTCATCAAAGTGCTTCAACGAAAATTTCCAAACGAAATAACTGAATTCTCAAGCAATGGGCCATCCATATACTACCACATGTACAGTTGTGGGTAAAAATTTAGAAATTCGTAAAGTTGATTCTAATTCTGGAAAGTTTTTTATTCTGATTGATTTTTATGAAAGTGAGAATTTGGAAAATTCTTTTTAATTGGTACATTTACCTGAAACTCAGTAAGTCTTCGACACGGTCTTCGAGTCACAGAATACAATGGCCCTCACCGGGTAAGCATGGGCGGGCTGCCACCGCTTGTTTTTGTTTTATAGTTTAGAGGTAATTTCATACGATTATAGGAATAATTTACTCCAAGTGCCAGCTTCAAAGAAATGTGTTTACAAAAGTTCTAGGCAAATTTCGAAAAATTAAAAAAATAGAATTTTTTAAAATTTGTTAAACTGTTTTGGATGGCTTAAAGATATATAAGTATATGTTGTAAAGGCTATTAAGGCAAACGAAAAACTGATTTCTTCTATAAGAAGGGGCTAAAAAATTATTGTCTTCTAACCATTTTTTGTAATGAAATTTGGTGGCAACACCGCCATATTTTTCTTTAATAGACTAGAATCCTCTAATATGCCTCTAATATGTGTGTAATTTCATGAAAATGGGGAGCCAACCCTTGCGCATTACCTATTATCGATATTCGGAAGATTTGAAAGTTGAAAAACGCCAAAAATCTTCTTTTTTATTCTTCAAATTATAGACTGAGTGAGACCAATCGGGCTAACCCGCATAAACCACCCCTGCTATATATGCATACCTAAAGTGTTAAAAATGGCAAATTTTATTTAGGATATTTGTACAATAGAAGAGTCCAAAAATCTTATTTTTTTCATATCCCAAATCATTAAAAAAATCATCAAAAACTACCCTGACTGTAAGTTTATGTAACATGTTGAATGTGACAAGTTTGATTATCGATATTTAAAAATTCAAAAACGTCAAAATACTTCTTTTTTATTCTAGACTGGTTCCGAAACGTTCTACACGGCCTATAATTCGGGCATGAAAAGGACGTTTTTTGACGCTTCTCAATTTTTAAATCTGGAAAACCAAACTTGCCATTTTTATAATTTTAGGTGCATATGTAGTAAGGGTGGTGTTTGGAAGTTTCCCCGAAGGATCTATCCCATTCTGTAATTAGGGAATGAAAAAAGGGTTTTGGCGTTTTTCAATTTTTAAATATCGAAAATCAAACTTGCCATCTTTGTCATTCTAGATGTGCATATAGTAAGGATGGTGTGTAGGGGTTTTCTCGAAGGGAATATCACAGCCTATAATTCGGCCATACAAAAAGAAGACATTTCATGCTATTTGATTGGTAATTTTCGAAAGTTGTACCAGTATTTTGCATGTCTCGATAATATGTGATGTGCACAGGTAGCTAACCCCTTAAAAATTTTGTAATCGCTGAAAATTGAGTTGGCCCCCGATTCTAACTGAATTACATACATATTAGGGGCCATCATTTCTCATTCACAATAACTTTTCTAGCTTCTTCTAGTAGGAGTTGATTGCTGATTTTTTTCCAGTGGCCTTAATACCTTACAAAACATACATTTGAGCCATCGAAATCGGTTGAGCCAATTAGTCAATTTACCAATGAGGTAAATTAGCTCTATAATGTTGAGAACCCCTAAAAAATGAACCCAAGAAAAATGGGACAGCCTACCCATGCCTACCTAGCTACGAGCTTCCAGGTCAAAATAAAAAAATTCTAAAATTTGATTCAAATTATGAAAATCTGATTCATTTGGTAGATTTTCATTAGAGTTAGTACGAGGGGGGTTTTATGGGTGCAGAACACGAATCTCGGGTCAAAATTGATAAATTACAAAATTTTACTTAGAACTTGTAAAATGTTATTAATTTAGTATATTCCCATGAAAATAAAAAAGGAGGGGATTTTCGAGTCTCAAAATACGAATTTTTGTTGGAAACTCAAGAATTTAAAAAAAGCAATGTCATTTAGAGAGCAGATTTTAAGTGATAGAATATCCCCTAAGTACTCCCTAACCTTACTATGCAGTCATAACTGCTGTGTAACTCTATTGCGTAGCCATAAGCGCCGCGTAACTTTACTACGCAGACATTCTTTCGACGTAATTCAATTGTGCATCCACAAGTTCCACTAAAGTCTACTGCGCATACGTAAGTGCTGTGGAACAATACTGTGCATATATAAGCACCTCCAATCTTTACTGCGCATCATCAAGCTTCATGGAACTCTACTGCGCTGGTTTAAGTGTTATGTAGTTCTACTGCGCATACATCAGTACCCTTAACATTACTGCGCAGCCATAAGCCATATGTCATATGCCGCATTGAACTCAACTGCGCGGTCACAAGCGCTCTTTACCTTTGCTGCGCAGGATAATGTGCAATATCACTCTTTTGCGCATATTTCGTTCCTGCAGAACTGATTTCCGCAATCTTGAGTGAACTTGCTAATTTCACACCCTCCACATCAACTGCTCCTTTTTCTGCTTCAAATCATCTTTGTAATTTTCTTAAATATAATTTCAAGGAACCTTTTAGGTTGGTCCCGATGTTAAAGGGTTATTCAAGGGATTGGGTCTGGAGTGGGCCCTTCAAATCATTACTGGACCCAGTCCGGACCTGATCCTTAAGAATTTGAAAGGTCCAGTCACGAAGTACCCACTACTTCGTGGGTCCAGTATCGGACTAAATTTACTAGCTATGCCATCATCGGATCTCCATCAGAGTTAAAAGCGTACGGTTACTGATCTGGACCCTCTATAATTTGAAAGGTCCGGGCCCAAACCCCACATCCTTAAGAATGTTGAGGGTCCAGTCCGGACCTATTTTTTGTTTTTTGTTAGAATAAAGTTTGTATCAATTGAAACAATGCACCCTCTGTATCATTTTAGTTTGCTGTCTCAGATTATTCATCAATCTGAAGTTGGCAAGCTGAGCAAAATGGAAACTGGTACTAAAATAGACTATTTATGAGATCATGATTATTGGATCACCGAAAAAAGAATCCCGGATTGAAATGAATGCCTAGTTTTTACTATGTATTTTACTCGTTCGCATCAACGGACTGTATAAAAAAAATATCAATAAGAGCTAAAGAAACCATCAAGACTACTGATAACCAATTTAGAAAGCATTTTAAGTTTGTTTACAATATTCACATTATATTTTCGATGTATATAATGTTTCACCTTCTTCAAGCAAAATCCTGATATTAGTCTAAAATTTCTAAGTTTGAAACTCTGTTTTCAGGCAATCATCATAATTGTTCATCAAAAGCCAAACCTTCTCATGGAACTTTGGTTTGCAACATACATAATGTTTAGTTTTAACTGAAGGCCTATAAGAAGATCAAGTACTCATCAAGAAGTAGCAAATGTTTATCTGAAACCAACGCACCTCGAGAAATTTGGGTTTCACACACCCGCATCATTCAATTTTAACAGGAGGTCGACGTGACGAGCAGGCAATGATAAGGGTTATCAGAAACTCAAAAAGTTTTGAAAATATGAAAAATGCAATAACTTCCAAAAGAATTTTGTTTCAAGTAAAATATTTAACAACCTATATTTTATCGACTAAACAAATAAGTAAACGAAGGAAAAAAATTGATATAGGGGTGTTTTTTGGTTGAGTTCGGTATGGAATCCACCAAAAGTTTTGTAAACTTGTTAGGAAATAAATTTCAATACATAAACCAGATTTCCTAAAAATATAAGTCTCACACACCTGTTGAACTTAAAATTGTCTAAAACATTTCATATCATTAACTGAAACAAAATTTTCTACAATTATTTCATTTCATAATTAATATTAGTATTTGATCGAAATGTGAATTTATTTCAATTGAAAATTATAACATCATCTACTTTCAGAAAAAATGTTGACAGGGCTTATCGCGTATTAGTTTGAGCAAAAAATTGATGTGATCGATCGCATTGTGCTTTAGTCGAGTTCTTTGTTAGTCTTCTTCAGTTCACAAGAAAAAAGTACATTTTTCTTCGGAAGGGACAAGGGTTGTCAGATTCAGAACCTCGTCAGGGAAATCTCTGAAGCGTATTAGAAAGAGTCTTTACGACCCAGAGGCTTTAAATGAAATCTGCGTTTGAAAACAAACTTCTCCATTTTAACAGACTCTTCTTTTATATAATATATGCAATAAACTAACTTTGTCTGAATATTAAAGATAACAACTTTTAATAAATGCATTCATCTGCAATGCATTTGAAAATTGCAAATTGCAATGCACGCTCTCGATTTGCTCTTTCACGTTTCTCGCTTTTTATATCCTAACATTGGAAATATAGAAAATTTAAAAATCAGTTGATGAGCTAATTCTTAAATATGAAGAGTTCGGAAATTTTTTGAAACAATAACTAATCAATAATTTCGAATCGAAAAAGTTTCAAATTTAAAAAATATGTTGCAAGATTTTGATTCAAAACCCTTCTAAATCAAACAATTTTAGATTGGGTGAAATTTTGAAAAGAGGACAATATATCGAATAAAATTAAAATAAATTTAACTTGTATATTTTTCAAATGAAAGCTTTTTAAAACTAAATAATATGAATTTGAAGGCTTTTGATATTTAAAAATTGCAAATCAGAAGTTGCCGTAGCTGAATTTAGCTAAATTTGATATATTTTGATTTTAAAGAAGACAATTTTTACCTTTTTTCATTTCAAATCGTATAACTTATAATATTACATTGGGAATTATTATTCAATCCTGAAATCTTCCAATGAAATCTGTTTTAATTTAAAATGATTTATCTCTCCAATTTTAAACTAAAAATCGGAAGATCTTTAGATATCGCATCAAAATTGAAAAAAAATTCATTATTCTAAAAACCTACTTTTTGTAATCACCTTAAACGCGCGTAGGGCCTCCCGCGTCATTTTTCCAAAAATTCAATTTTTTCGTTTCCAAACTTATTTCTTATGAATACAAGAAAACCTACTCTTCCCATCTGGAAATTATTATTAAAAAATCAGTCGATCATTTTTGGCTTAACAACTTTTGTCTATTAATCTTTTTCCGCACCTCGTGCCGTTTTTCAACAATTTAATTTTTTTATTTCTAATGTTATTTTTTATGATTATAACAAAAACTACGCGTCTTATGAAAAAATTATTAATGACAAATTTGTAGCTCTTTTTTGGGTGAGCAACGTTTGTCTATTTATTTATTTCAGAGCTTGTGTCGTTTTTCTAAAAATAACTACATGTCCTATAAAAAAGTGATCAATAACAAATTTGCAAATCTTTTTTGGGTGCAATTATTTTTTTGAGTTCATCTATTTTCGCATCTTGCATAGCCTGACGGAAAAATGGAATTTTTGATATGCATTGTTTTTTGTGCTATCAAAATTTTAATTTTCTAATGTTTGCGAAAAATCAAGCAGTTGTTATCACAGTCATGTATAGCTTCTATAAAACAACGTTTTTGATTCCTTGACTTTTTTTCATATCGTGCGTTGCTTGGATTCAAATGTTAATTTCCGTTTGTTTTTTTGGAGTTTGAAAATGCTATAAGTCAAAAAAAGTAATTCAGTTACATTCTTCGAATTTCCGAATATTACAAATAGCCACTCATCGACTTTTTAAATCTTGGAAAAAGTGGCCTCAAACATTTTGTAAATGCTCTCACTTTTTGAATTTTCCTTAAAAATGGCTGGCTAATGAAGTAGACGTTCAGTTTAAGACACTTAAAGAGTGGATCAATGGCCAATCTGATAGATTTTTGTTTTCATAAGTTATCGTGCTCACAGACAGACAGACAGGCAGACATACAGACTATATTCTGTAGGCATATACTTCAAAATTGGTCAAATGAAATAATTTCTAAAATGATCAAAGAAGAATCTCGGAGATTTAAAGGCAATTTTTTTAATTTTGCAGAAATTTTTTCACCATTTTAGGAACAATTTGATTCATTTCAAAAAATATTGAGAAGTGTTTGAAAATTTTGAAAAATTATACAAAATTTTCAAAAATGATAAAAATGTGTCAAGAAACTTCAATCAAAATCTAGGTCTGATTTTTGAAGGTTTTCAAATAAAATGTTGAAGTTTTTTAAGGATTTTAGAAGGCTTCTAAATCATAAAATTTTTTCAAGATTCCTGGGAATATTTTGAGTGATTATTTTTTAGAGTTAATTCTCAGAAAATATTTCGAAGAATTCTAAGACATTATAAACTATTTCCACAATTTTGAAAAAAAAGAAAATATTCTGAAACCTTGAAAGCTTTCCAAACATTTATGAAGAAAAAACAAAGAAAATTAAATGATAATTGATCATTGGAAATTTTTATTTTGTAATAAAGATAATTTTCTCTTTTAAATTATAATTTGTCTACATTTTGCTTTTAGTCAGTACTAAAAAATCTGTTTTCGTTGCAAATTCAATAATTTCGTTGAAAATTCGTCTTTTTGTTTTGAAAATTTATCTCTTTTGGTAGAAATTTAATTTTTTTTATCAAAATTGCAAATCTTTGGTTCAAGATTGGAACCTGTTTTAACGGAGGATTCAATTATTTTATTAAAAATTCGTCTTATTGGATGAATTCAAATCTTTTCGATTTAACTTCAAAATATTTTTGTTCAGTTATCAACTAGTATATTTTTCGTCGAGAGTATTTCATTTTTTTCCTTCGAAAATGCAATTACTTGGTTAAAAGTTAAATGGTTTAAAATTCATATATTTGGTTTAAGATTCAACTATTTTGTTGGTTTTTCTTTAGATATTCAACTGTTTTTGATCTAAAAGTAAAATTCTTTTTTGATTGAAATATCAATTATTCGATTTTGTGTTAAGAATTCATCGTTTTCTGTTAAAATAAAACTACTTCTTCAAAAGTTGAACTACTTTTCGAGAATATTTGATGTTTTTTTTCTTGAAAATAGTTGAAAATTAATCTTTTTTGGATGAGGATTCAACTATTTTGTTGAAAATTTGTCTTATTTGAATGAATTCGACTGTTTCTTATTTTTAATGAAAATCTGTTGTAATTGAAATATCAACTGTTACATTTTTTGGTGAAAATTTATCTTTTTTCGATAATTCAACTATATGGTTGAAGATTAACTCTTTTGTGGAAATTTTGAATTGTAATATCGGAAATTTTCGAAAACCTTTCAGAATTTTTTCGAGATTCTTAGAAAAGTTATATTGGTATAACCTTGAAAACAAATAAACCTAATAAATGAATAGTTATTCAAAATTATTTGTTATTCTTAATTTCAAATTATTTTGCCCTTTAAACTGAGAAACTACAGGCGCGCGTAGCGCGTGATTAATGATGCTAAAATAGGTTAAACAACCATATATATAATAAATAATAATTGTAAATCAAAATTTTCTTTTCCATTGTTAAAGTTGAAAAGAAAAGCTAAGGAATACGTAATTGTTAGTATAACTGCTGGAGTCATCTGAGCTTCAGTCTTACTATGTTGTCTGACAATAACCGGAGGTTTCTACTGAAACTAACTAGGCTCTAGTGAGATTTTTCTTTATCCTGAAGACTATGAAGCACGTGCCAAGTATATAGCACCCCTAAGAATTGACCTCTTCTAGCAAATACGCTCTTCAAAGAAATTTTCTCGATAAAAGTCTCTATACTACAGTCGTATAGAAAAATATTACGACCTAGTAAATCGTTTTTTCCCCGCAAAATGTTCTTCCTCAAGAACACAATTCTTGTTTTTACGATCTTTTCATTCTTCGCGGGAAATAAATAATGCTTCTTAGAAGAACTTGTGTCGGTTTTTCACAGTGCTTAAAAAAGACGTTTAAATTGAAAATTACCTTTCTAAAATGGTGTTAGATTTAATTGTTATTTTACGCGTGAAGTTGATTTTATTAAGTGATAGAAAAAGTTTATTTTTTAATCACGGCGCACTCAGAAAAATGTTTGTTTGACTCAAGAAACCACTTTTTCGACACAATATCAATCATAGAATTTAACAAATATTTCCAACTTTTATATATATGTATACTCTCGAAATACCTTCTCTTATAAAAAAATATAATTCAAATTTTGAGCACGTTCTTTCTGCTCTCGAAAAAATATGTTTCTTAGCACATCCACGACTCTGTCGTGGCACCCTCCAGTTAAGCAGTGATGTTTCTAAATCAAATAAAGTTTCACACTTACGAATTTCGCAGAGTATAAAAAAGATTAATATTTCGGAAAATTTCCAACATTACTCCTCAGTTTCTTCACCATTGCCATGAAATTAATTTACACTTTTTACTTTATATGGAAAAAATTACTTGAAATGTATAAACCCTCAGTTTAAATAAAGAAATAATTAGTGGTGAAAACAATCTGCGAATTACGTGGATATTATTATATTATTAATTCATGTTAAAGTTTGTAAAATGTATGTTTTTTAAAATTGATTTTGCGATTCTAGTTTCAAGTTAGTTACATTAATTTCATTAATTTATTTAACAAATAAAGTTGTAATTGGCTTCGGAGATATGGAGATGGTAAACGAAAAAAAAAAGTTTGATGCAAAAAAATTATCCTGTACCAAAAAAATGGAAATTATATATCGCGACATCACAATATGACATACATTATTAGCTCAAAATGGGAAAAAATATTCAACTTTATTAAATGATAATAATTTCATGAAAAATAAATGCTAAACGATTGCAAAAAATTCTTCTTTATTTGAAATTTTAACGAAATTTCTTCTAAAATTTCATTTGAAATTTGTTTAAAGATGAATGCATAAAAAACTTACATTTCGAAAAATCCGTAAAATCCGTTCACCACAATATGTATTTGAGTTTTTAAGAATCTATTATACAATATATGCAATATCAATGAAAATGTTGTATATCTAGTTCTGTACTGCCATTTTTCAGTTGATCTTCATGAAGAACTACTTTTAAGATTTGAACACAATTTTTTATATTTTGAATGAGAAAATTGTTATACTGAATCATTTTTTGCATACCTAGATATAATCGTTCAAAAAATCCCTAAAAACTTAGTGTACAACCGTTAACGTTAAACAACGTTAATTATTTTATTCGCAATCTTTCAGGTGCAGAAGATCAGTTGCAAGAAAATATTGTTAATTAATATCAATTGACAATATTTTGGAACTCTACTAAGTGATACGCAATAATTATTATAATTCATATAAACAATTTTTCTATAAAAATGCTCCAGGTAAAAAATCATCTCACAACGTCTCAATCCAACATTGGTTCACAAAACAAAATTGCTTTGAATTTGTCTTAATTGACTTGATTGTTTACCATTTTAACGTGGGTGAATCTGTTGAAGAAACTCTGGCTGAAGATATTCGCCTAGGTGATAAAATTGAGCTTCTTCTTCGTCCATGTAACGAGCACTGGATGCCCGAACTATGTGTTTTTTAATCGGTTGTCCTCGATGATATATTCCACAAATCATATTATTATCGTCATGTCTTGCAACGATGTAGCCGTGCTCATTTACTAATAAACGGCCTCTTCTCTGATCAATAAATATATGAAAAATCCCTATATTCCGGTGAGGAGAAACAGGTCTGTCTTCTGGTCTGTCACTGATAGGATGAACACGAGAAGATTTTATTAATGGATATCCTGAGTCTGTAAGCAGAAATAAAAATGGGTGGAACTAAATAATTAATTATTATAATGAAAATCACTTCTTTGAATGAGGAGCAATACATGCTTCACATTGAAGCATTATATGTGTTATATGTTTCATGTGTTACACGTGTAACGTAGCCCAAAATTCTCTTCAAACAGAGAAAATAGGATTTTTCGCAAAAAAATATATGAATTTTCAAACAAAAAAGATTTTTTGCCAAAAGATGTGAATCTTCAACGAACAAGAAATTGTTCACCAAAGCCTAGCCACCAAATAGTTTAACTTCCAAGCAAAAGAGACGAATTTTTAACAAAATAGTTTAACTTTTAACTAAAAAAGATGACTTTATCAAAATAGTTTAATTTTCAACCCACAAAGAGGCATTTGCAACCAAATGTTGGAATTTTAAACAAAAAATATTATCATCCTACCAAAAACAGTTAAACCGAAGAGAAGAATTTTTAGAAGCCAGTAAACGTTGAAGAAAAAGTTCATTTCTAACTAAGAAAGATGACTTTTCTACCATGAAAGATTTTTTTTACTAAAAGTCGAATTATCATCTAGTTGAATTAAACAAAACAAGAAACTCATTTTTGGCAATTATTTGCATTCTCAACCAAATATATGAGTTTTTAATTAAATAGGATGAATTTTAAACCAAAAAGTTTGATTTTCAATTTAAAAAAAAAAAATTCTCTGAACCTAAAATGGAATCGTCAAATTTTAATTTAAAAAAGTAATTTTCATTGAAAAAAACGGATTTCAATAACTTGACTTGAACCAAAAAAAAAGCCTATAACCGATTAGTTGAATCCTCAAGCAAAAAGTTGCATTTTTAACAAACAAGATTAGTTTACGAATTAAAGCCGAATTTTCGACAAAATGCGTGACTTTTCTACCAAATAGTTAAATTTTAACTTGCTCACGTTAAATTTCTAACCCAAAAATAAACGATTGTTCAAGAAAAAAGTTTCATGTTTAGCCAAAGAGGTAAGTATATGTAACAACATTATTTTTAACAAATCCGTTGAACTTTCAAACAATTTGTTGATTTTTCGAGCAAAAAAGATGAATTTTTAACTGAATACTTCATTTTCCAGCTAAAAAGATGAATTTTTCACCAATAAGTTTAATGTTCTAATACCAAAAAAGACGGATTTTTAACCAAATACATCAACTTACAACAAAATTATTGAATTTGGAAGCAAAAGGATGAACTATCTTCAAAACAGTTGAATTTTCGACCTAAAAATATAATTTTCTATTAAATAGTTCACTTTTCAACCAAATATTTTAATTTTCAAGCAAAAATATAAATTTTCAACAATGAAGTTAATTTTTCAATAGAAGAGATACATCTTCAACTGAAATAATGTACCTTCAAACGTGAAAATGCATGTTTGAATATGTAGTTCAACTTCAAACCAAGTGGTTCATTCGACAACCAAAAAAGAAGAATTTTCGATAAAATAGTTGAGACCTTAAACAAAATAGATTATTTTTCAACCAAACAGTTGCATTCCAAAACAAAAAGGATGAATTTTGAAGTGAAAAGAATAATTTATTACCAAAGGAGACGAATTTTCAACAAAAAACTTGAATTTTTATCTGAAGAAGATCAATTTTCAATTAAAAATATCAGTTATTAGCCAAAAATGGAATAGTTACGTTTTTACTTTAAAAAATTATTTCTAAAAAAAATTACGAAAATATGTAAATTTTCAACCAAAGATATGAATTTTTGAGTAAAATAATTCAACTTTACAAAGAAAGTGAATTATTTTTTTTAATGGAGTCGTTTAATTTTCAACCAGAGTGAACAAGTTAGTTAGTTGATTTTAATGTAGGCGGGAGGGAGGGGGCCTGAGGTCCCAGCCCCTGGCGCTCAAGCTGTAAAGCTTGAAGCTTAAAGTGGGTTTTCGTTGTTATCAACATTCTGAGATTATACCTCTTGGGTCATCAGGTAGATTCACAGATTCGAAGCACTGCCCTGGTGTGTTATGTAAGTGTATGTGAGTGTTTTCATTACTCAAAATCGGCCAGCGGCCATCGAGCGTGGTGTCTCCTGTAGAAGCCCCCAATCGCAAGAAGAACGCTGACTTATTTTCGAGTCTTCATAGAATCGGCTCCGACCTTCAAGGCTATTCCCCTCGACATGAAGCCCCACCTTGGTACTATACCAGCTTTTTCTGAGGGGACCTACAGTATAAGGTGGGTTCCGAACCACCGAAGCCCCGGTAGAAGTACATAAAAAAATTTCTATTGGTACCCGGCTCAGGGATCGAACCCCAGACCTCCTGCATGGAAGTCTGACGCGCTATCGTCTGAGCCACCGAGGCTTCGTCAGAGTGAACAAAATAATAAAAAAAAATTTTGTAACGTAGTTTATGGACGGGGCCCCTAACTTGAAAACATTTTAATTCTTAAATTGAACCATTTTAATTTGTTAGGCCGACAGCCTTAGGTAATTTCAATAGTATTACTAATTCAAAACGAAAATTAAATCAATTGGATCATTTATAATTGACTGCTTTCAAACATAAAGCAGAATTTCTGGAGATTTCAAGTAGTTTTAAAATAATTCAATTAATTTCAAAAGATTTCTAGAGACCCCGGAGTATTTTAAAAGATATCAATGATTTTCGGAGTATTTCAAAATATTGTGAGGGATTTCAAAAGATTTCAAGTTAGTTATGAAGATTTCATAAGGATCACTCTCATTCTAACTTAACTTAAAATTTTAAGAAATTTAAGAGGATTTCTAGAAATTGTAGAATGTTAAACAATATTTTATAGGGACTCTAAGGATTTCAAGTAATTTCAATAGGTTAAAAAAATTATGAGCCATTTCTAATAATTCAACAAAAATGTATGGGTTTTCAGGGTCAGACTTCAAGACATTTTAAGAAATCTGAAAAGGTTTAAAAGCTTCGGAAGATTTCAGAGACTGTCAAAACCTCGTTAAATAATGTTATGGTTATTTTACTTACGAATGAAAAAAACGTTAAATGCGATTATAATAATAGATATGATATTTTACGATATCAAATAACTATACTCACCAAGAAAAGTAAGGAAAAGAACCAAGGTTGATAATAAGCTGACAGCGAACTTCATTTTTTCTAAATATAGAAAAAACTGCTCAGTCTGGGATTTTGTAAGCGAGTAAAAATATTCTGATATTTTATTAGAGCATATACTACTTACTATCTCATTACCAATGTGAATAATGAAGGTGTCGAAACTTGAGAAAACGTGTCGTATACATTTTTTTTAATACTTTATATTACTTCCAAGATTATAATACATATTTTAAATAAATGTTGAGCTCAAGCGATGACTCATTTTTCCTCAAGAAGTTTAATATGGATTCTTTTCAAGAATCTGAAAAATTAAAAATATGTTACCTAATTTTTAAAAAATTTTCATTAGTCCCCACTAAATTTAACGAACGGATTAATTTTTACATTCTTATCTCAATGAGGAGGTTTTATGTAAAAAATGTCTCGCGGATTACATGAAATGTCGACGTTATGAGGCTCCCTCATTGGATTCTGTTTTTGCACACTTTTTGAGGTTGTAAGAGGAAAGAACAAGCTCGTTAGCCAAATATTTTAGATGAATATTCAAAAAGTAAGAGCATTTAAATAATCAAATTTGATAATAAAATAATTAGAGTTATAGCATTTTCAAAATAAAAAAAACAGAGGAAGATGGATAGTTTAAGCCAAACAACGCACAATATGAAAAAAAGTCAAGAAAAGAACGTCCCTACAAGATTATCCTAACAACTTCTTGAATTTTTTTCAGAAATTGAAAATTCTAATTTTGATTGCACAAATAATAGTGGAAAATTAAACATTCCATTTTGCAGTCAAACTGTGCAATATACGGAAAAAAAATATTCACGAAAAATTGAGCCAAGAAAAAATGCCTAAAATTGGTTAGAAATCAGTTTTTAATGGAAATATAGTTTTTGTTTTATTCGTAAAAAACAAAATTGAACAAAAAATTTTGGCAAACGATACAAGCTACAGAAAAACATGGAGAAGAAGTTGTTCACACAAAAAAGAACTTCAAATTTCTCATCAATAATTGGTTGACAGGACTCGTAGTTTTTGTTTCACTCGTGAATGATAACATTACAATTTTAAAAAATTAAATTTTTCGAAAAACAACATAAGGTGCGGAAAAAATTAATAGACAAATGTTCAGTCCAGTTTCAATCGTAAAAAATAAATTTGAAAATAAACAAATCAAATTTACGCAGAAACGACACAAGTTGCAATAAAATGTTTAATAACAGAATTGTTTTTTTATAGGATGTGCACTTTCTTTTAATTATAAAAACAAAACAATGAAAATACATTTGTTTCAATATCTACTCATATTATGAATTATTATAATGATATAAATTTATTGAAATTATACTTTCTTCAGCAAAGCTGAGAATAAAATTTAATGCAAAATAAGAAAAAATAATGAAGTATTCATGATAAACAAAATTTTCACATCATTTTATAATATCTGAATAAGCGGTACCAGACCAAAGAAAAAAATAAATATAATATACATTTGATATAATAGTGTTGAACATAATGTAGAAAAGTTCGCATTTTGGGAAAAATCGAGCGCGAAGCACGAAATACGTGATGTGAAGGTGTTTGTTAAAGCCGAAAGAGTTTTTACAAAAGAGAATTCACAATCACCAAATTACAGTTGGCGATGCTTTGATCTTCAATTTTGAAAGTTCTGTGCACAAATTTGGGGGAAATACAAAAACCGAGTTCGTAGCGGGAGGTAAATGCATTAGCGAGCTGCGCGCAATGAGAATGTGTCCGCTCAGCGGGCACATTTTTTGTATTTCTTTAAAGATTAAAAATATGATTTTAGAGAGCCTTTTCCGTAAAAATATGAGAAAGATAATGTCGTGAAGTCGTACTTCGTAATATAACAGATAAGGATAAATATCGTTTTGCCAACTTGATGATATTGACATAAATTACCATGACCATCCTGGAAGTTTCAACCAGGAACTTGTCTACCAAAAAAAGTGTAGTCCAAAATAGATGAATTTTCAATCCAAGCAGTTGAATTTTTAAGCCAAAAAGACCAATTTTTGTAGAAGAGAATAGACTTTTCAATCTAAAAAGACGAATTTTTCTAGAAAAAAGCCAATTTCATGTTTCAACTAATTGAATTTACTACCAAAAAAGATAAATTCATATTAAAAAATTAAATTGTGGAATTTTCAACTAAAGACGGTAAATTTTGAACCAATAATATAATAGATCATATACATTTAGTTAAGAAAATTAATTTTCAACAAACTAAATGAATTGTCAAGCCAAAAGACAAATTTGTTTTGGAAGAGAATATACTTTTTGATCTTGAAGGATGAATTTTCTATCAAAAAAGGCGAATGTTTAACAAAACAGTAATATTTTCAAAAAAATCATAAAATTTTCAACTAAGTAGTTGAACTTTCAACAAACCAATAACATTTTCTGAAAAATTGTTAAATTTTCCACTAAAGGGATGAATTTTAAACAATAAAAAAAATGTGTAACAATGAAGTTCAACTTTGTTGAATCTTTGAGCCAAATAGTAGAATTTCAAATTAAACATAATTGACTTTGTACCAAGTAGGTGACTTTCCTACCAAACAAAGATGAATCCTTAAAAAAATTGAATAGTTGAATTTTCAACCGAAAACTATAAATTTTCCACCAAAAGTAGTATAGTGAAATATTCATTCAAAAAATCACTTATAAACAACACAGTTAAATCTTCAATCAAATAGTAGAATTTTTCCCCAAAAGAGATGAATTCTGAACCGACAATATAATAGTAGACTTTTCAATTAAAAAGGTAATTGAACGAAAAATAGTTGGATTTTCTTACTGTGTTATATTGAACACCAGTTCACATTTTAGCAAAAAAAAGAGAAATCCTTGAAAAAAGAAAGATGGAAGACTTTTTGAAAGACGGGGTAAAAAATGAATAGGTAAAAAAGGGTAAAGTCTGTTTTTAGATGCTTTACTTATAAAATAAAACACAGCCACACAAAAAAAAATCTGTCCTGGGGTTCAGACCATGTTTATTACATGTTTTTGAGGTCACTGAAACCGCATCCGAAGACCATTTTACCCAGGACGTCAGCTCTTTGACATAACCTCAAAAAGTCTTCACAGCCACACAAAAATAATTAATAGTAATTCTGGCCCGAGAGTCAGGCCATTCTTGCTATATGTTTTTGGGGTCGGAGAAACCGAATCTGAAGTCCGTTTAAGCCCATCATGTCAGGTTTTTGACATAACCTTAAAAAATCTTATAATCCAAGCCAAATTAGCCCGTTATACGTAATATTTTGGGCCTCATAATATCTTAAACCCATAACCATTCAACGCCTTCACCCTCTGACCCCATAGCTTCTGTAAGCTATAACCTGAAATTCCAATAAGGACATAAACTTGAAAATTATAAATAACGAAAAACAAATGACAGGTGGATATAATTTTAGTCGTTCTCTTTTTTCGAACTATAACAGGCTAAGTGGGCTGGGATTATAACTTTTTTTGTTATTTCAAAAACCTGACATGACGGGATAAAATGAACTTCGGATGCGATTTCAGCGACCCCAAAAACATCTAGTACAAATGTCCTGACCCCCAGGCCATAATTGTCTTATATTCTAGTGTGGCTCTGAGAACTTCTTAAGGTTATGTCAAAAATCTGACGTTATGGGGTGGAACGGATTTCAGATTCGGTTTTAGCGATCCCATAAACATAAAATATACATTGTCTGACTTGCAGGCCAGACATTTTTCTTGTTTGGCTGTGGAATGAACAATTTTCATTTTTCCAAGCATTTGAAAAAACTGTTATACATATTTATATTATCCATTTGTTATGTCTTCAGAGATTAAATAAAAAAATTGCTTCATTAAGCTAGCCCTTCAGAGCTAAAGAAAGGGTTGTTTTGCCTGGTGCTGACCAAGCCCTTCTGGAATCACTCGAAATGTTTTCAAAAGTTCAATCAAGCACCATAATATTTCGAAAGTTTTGGAACTGAAGAAAGAGACGCAGTTTTTTTGTGTGCGTCAAAATAAAAGTTTGATTATAACATTTACGTCCTGGCTTAAATAATATTTGTCGATTAAAAAAAAATGCACAACTTTAATTAATTATAACAATGTCTATCGAATTTTTCAACATTCATACTATTCTTAAACAAACAAAAAATAGTGTTATATAATTCTATAATAAAGCAGTACACCTCATCAGTTGTGTACAGTGTGAACATGATAAGTTTGTTACGCTCTTAAAGATAGGTAGCGGCTCCTTACGCGTGTTCCCCTTCTTCTTGTCACCTGCTCACCAATGTAAATTTTACCTATAAAAACATACGAAAAGTAATGTCGTAATTTCATACTACGTAATATAGTAAATAAGGATTGATACCGGTTTGCTCACTTAATGATATTGACATAAATTAAAGATAAGTTTCATATTGTGTCATTTAGGTGTGAACGATGGTTTCCTCTATGTACAAATTGACAAAAGTTACAAAAAGTTTCTTAGTATATTCTTTGATGGGGTATTATACGAATTTTCATGTTAACCATTTGGCTTAAAAATCAGCCAGTCTGTTTTTACAGAAATCTTAAAACCAGTGGTCAATTACCTGAGACAATATGGCCCGATAGCTAGATTATATATATAGCCTATTATAGCTAGATGATTTTCCGGTTTTACATTGAAATCTCTTTCGACGTTTGTTTAAACAATATAGAGAATATCATAGATTTTTTTAAATCTCTAGGTTTTTTCATTAATTATGATGAAAGTCCTGCTCGGTGGGTTCCTGTCACCACTACGTAGCGGGTCCTCAGGTTGCGGATAGACGAACGACCCGTAAGGCTGAACAGCCCCTCAGGTTAACTGCGAATAAAAGAATAAGCAGTCGCGGACAGACGATAGGAACCAGTCGTGGGTGGGGTGAGCCCACACTGGTAGAAAATAGGTACACGGCAGCCATGGCTTGGGAGGACTCACCCATTCGCGTTCATACGTAATAGGTGGGTTCTATCAAGCCGAGGTGCCGCGTGTATTCAGCTAGAAACACTACCCGGACAAAAACTAAAAATCTTGTAAGGGAAGAATACTGCAGCCCCATCGGACACCGCAGCGATGATACTGCCCGCCAGGGATGTGTGGAATGATTCGCCTGTATAGGACCAAAGGGGCTTTGGTGCCAGTAGGCGTGCTTTCTTGCAGGGGGATGTCAGTATACGAGGATGAAACTGTAATGTGTCTGACGAAAAGTTGATACGGTCGTTGTCAGAGTCGGAAAGCTCCCATACGTAGACCTAGGGAGGTATGGGGGATATCACTCCGGAATATCGGAATAGGATCCTAACGCGCGGATTTTCTTGAAATTACCATGGCTAACTTGCAAAAACAAAAAACTACAGTAAAATATCTAAGGGTGGGAACTCTGAACGCGTGTAGTCTGAATGCTGGCGGATTTAGCGAACTAATTGAGATAGTGAAGACATACGATACTGACTTAATAGCACTTCAAGAAACCTGCCGACCGGTTGATTTTGCGTCAATTTCTAAGGATAACTATACTTTTCACTATGGGGGCTAAGGGGCGCACACTTGGGACCGGTTTTCTTATTAACAAACGAATTTCGCAAGCGGTTATCGACATGCAATTCATTAACGATCGGTTTTTGACAAGTTCTCAACGTGTGACACAAAAATAGTATTGGGAGATTTCAACGCGAAGAGTGGAAAAGAACCGATGTGTTGGCCTACAATAGGGCCAGAAAGTTTGCATGACGTCAGTAATGATAATGGAACTAGAGTAATAAACTTTGCAGCTTCAAAGAACCTCGTTGTCAAAAGCACATATTTCAAGCATAAAAATATACATAAGGCCACCTGGACATCACCAGATGGTATCACTCACAATCAGATTGATCACGTTCTAATTGACAGAAGACGTCATACAAACATTCTCGATATAAGATCGTACAGGGGAGCGAATTTAAATTCGGACAACTTTCTCGTGATAGTAAGACTGAGATCTAGAACAGCGTTAAGTAAGAAAACAAGCCGCACAGAGCCAACAGTCCATTTCAATATAGATAAGTTTATAACACTAACAGAAACATTCAATTATCAAGTTGAGATGTTTAATAGGTTCGACGCGCTCCATGAACAGGAAGACCATAACGATAATTAAGAGGACGACCCGCAAACCGTGTGGATCAATATGAACAAGGCGATAAAGACAGCCGCGAAACTTACTGTAGGCTTAAAGAAAGTAACCAAAAGCCAACCATGGTTTGACGAAGAGTGCAAACTTTGGTTTGAAAAACGTCGAAAGGCCAAACTAATTAGTTTACAAAATAAGTGCGATCAAACACATGAGAAGTATCTCGAGATTAGTAAAAGTACAAATAGGCTTTATAGATCCAAGAAAAGGGAGTGGAAAAATAATAAACTACTAGCAATAGAAGCGCAAAATGAACAAAATAACTCGCTTGAGATGTGCAGGGGAACCAGTTTTATAAGGAAAGGCTTTCAAAGTAGAAATGAAGTAATGAGGGACGAAAATGGCAATTTAGTAGCCGGTGCGACAGAGAGACTGAATTTATGGAAAAACTATTTCGATAAACTATTGAACGTACGCAAAGCCCCCGTTGAAGGTAATTTCGGTGAAATCCACACTGCCGATCTATTAATTGATGATCCTACTGATATAGAAATATAAATGTCCATAAAGAAGATGAAAAATAACAAAGCCGCGGGCGTCGTCGACCTATCGTCAGAACTGATAAAAAACGGAGGCCCTTGCCCCACAAGGCATCTGAAAAAAAAATATTTACGACATATAAATTATCTTGAAATTCTAGATGCACATAGGGCCTTGAAATATAGGCATTGGCGATTTTACCATTTCGTGGAAGGAAAAATTCTTTATTCCTTTTCATCTTTCTAAATGATTTTGAGAACTTTGAAAAACATTAAGACAGATAAAGCATATGGGGTAGCAGTTGTTTCACAAAAAAAGCCAAATGTGATCTTCACATCGATTTCAGAGTGATTTTCACCTGCAACATTAATTACTCTCAAGTGTTAAGATTTACCCACCACTTGGGAAATGGTTACTACGTCAACTCTATTAAATCTTGTTTTGTTACAATGCGAGAAGATTCTACTTTATTTACTTGAAAACCAACCGCAACACAAATTCACTTCTGATTATTCTGTATTCGCTACGGAACTTTGGCACCATCACTTTCCCTGATTGTCGGATTCTTATCTGGGAAATTTATCCGAAGATAATATTTCCAGAGAAAATAATGGATGCCTTTGTGGCTTTTCAAATATAGTCAACCATGGAACAGTAGAATAGTGTCTTGAAGAATTGATGGACTTATTGTAGGATAAGAATCATGATGCATTCGACATCGAATTTTATTGCAAACTTTCTCAACGAGCGATTCAACGTTGGAGCCTCTTATGGTACTTTAAGTACAACTAGATCCGCGTTATCCCTTATGTCTGACAATAAGATATCTGATTCCTCATCGGAACATTTTTCAGGTGAATCTATCAACTTAAACCATCTCGAACAAAGTATGCTATAACCTGGAACGTGTCTCTAGTTTTAGATGAAATTTCGAAATGGTTTCCACTTGACAAACTTGACCTGTAAAAACTTACTGAGAAACTAACAAAATACACCTAGCTTTAAAAACAAGCCATCGAGTTCAGACCCTTCAGCTTATTTCATTAGATACCTGTGTATTCTCAGCTTCCGAGGTATAAATTAGAGTCTAAGCTCTAATAAAGACTTCAAGGCCTCGGTCGTATCAGCCTAGACTTGAGAGTCATAAAAAAACTCTGCTGCATGATCAGAAAAATCATCTGCCTTTGCAAATTTTTACGAAAGAGCAATTGTGGAGTCTGATACTTCAATTTTTTCCCTTTCCCTCCCAAACTCGAAAACGAAATTCCTTGCACAAGAAGAATAAGAGATAGGTCGTTATGAGGGTTCCCGGCGTAGCCTACGAAACTCTAAAAATTTTAAATAACAGATTCATGATAATAAATTAAGGCAAGGGAAAAATATATATATTTACGATAAAGTCGCAATTAATTTTGTATTTAACGCATACACATCTGATATTTAATTCAATAAATACATTAAATACATCATTATTTTTATTCTTCAGTCAAAATATTATTTTACAATACTTAGATTTGACTACGGTTCATCAAACGAAATTGTTTTTCTTCCTAATTAACTTGATTAATGATCATTTTGGTATCTATGCTCCAGTATAAGATACTCCAACTGAAGATGTTCGCCTATGTGATAAAACTCAATTTCTGCTTTATCCATTTCATGAATATCAGATGTTCGATTTCTGTGTATTCTAATCGGCAACCCTACGCCTTGCTCTTTACGATATATTCCACAAATAAAAGCATCATCGTTAAGTGTTGCAACGATGAATTCATCTCTGTTTATTAATAAACGATAGGCTTCTCTTGATGTAATATCAACGTTAGAAATAGGCACATGTTCGTAAAATACGTCAAAGACCCCTGCGTTCCTGGGTGGAGAAGTAGGTCTAATGGGATGAGGATGTACTTCAGAAGGATGCATCGAAAGTCCTAAATCTGTGAGAAGTAGAAATGGATGAAATTTAAATATTGATTAGAACGACTAATATGGGGAAGCGCATTCAATGTAGTTAAGTATCTTAGGGTTGAACCACAAGGGCCCGTCCATAAACTACGTAACCAGTTTGGAGGTGGAAGTAACGTTACGAACTTAGATAACGTTTAGTACGTTTCATAATGATAAATTTGAACAAGGTTTGCACATTTTGCAAAAGATAGCGCTGCAATGGTGCAGTTCAATCAACCAACTTTCCCCTTTTCTCATTTTTTTGTTCAATTTAGAACTGAATCAATAGTATCCAATGAGAAAATCTGAATATTTTCTGGGAATTGTTGAAAATTCAATTATTTCGTTAAAACAAAATGTTGAAAAGTCCTTTTCTTCCCGAATTCTATTACTTGGTTAGAAGTTGAGCTGCTTCGTTCAAAATTCATCTTTTCGATTCAAAATTTAACAATTCCTTTTTTAGAAAATTAATCTTCTATGTTGAAACATTATATTTTGGGTTAATTTTGTACTCTTTCCTTGAAAATTCATTTTTTTTTTCAAATGAAAAAATGGGTTGAAAAATCGCCTTTTTTATTGGACATGCAACTGGTTGGCTGAAAATTAATCTGTTTTGATTGAGGATTCAACTATTTTCATAAAAATAAGCCTTTTTGGATTCAATTCAACTATTTATTATTTAAAATAAAACATTTTTTGGTTGAAATATCAACTGTTACATGCTTCATTGAGAATTGATATTTTTTGAATGAAAAATCAACTACTTGGTCTAGAGTTAAATTATTTCTTTGGTTGAAAATCCTAATTGTTGGGTTGAAGATTGAATGTTTTGTAGAAAATTCGTCTATCTGGCTTGAAAATTCCACAATTTGCTGGAAAATGAAACTATTCGGTTGAAAATTCAACTTTTTTGTGGATAATTCGACTTTTTGTTCTTTTTTGTTCGAAGTTCACATTTTTGGTTGAAATTCAACTACGTAGTGAAAATTCAATTACTTTCATGAAAATTTAACTGCTTGATAAGCAAATTGAGTTTTTTCTTTAAAAATCATTTTTCTGTGTTAAAAATTCTAGTTTCTTGTAGATAATTCGTCTTTTTGGCTTACAAATTTAACAACTTTGTAGAAAATTGATGTATTTTGTTGAAAATTGGTATTTTTGGTAGAATATTAATCTTATTGGCAGAAAATTTTAAACGAAGTTCAATGCAAATATTTGATTAAAAATTCCTCTTTCCTAATTGAAAATTATCTTTCTTGTTGAAAATTCATCTTTTCCAGTTGAAAAAGTCACCTGTTTTTAAACAGGTTAGACATTTCAGCTTGAAAACATAACTTGTTGAAAGCTTGATTATTTTTTCAAAAATTCAACTTTTTTATTTGGGTCATCATTTTCTGTCGAAAATTAAACTGCTTTCTTGAAAATGTGTTCTTTTGGATATTCTTGGATATTCTTTTGTCTTTCTGGATTCAAAATTCAACAATATTGTTGAAAATGCAAATATTTTGAGAGAAGTTCATCTTTCTTATTTGAAAATTAACATTCTTGTTCAAAATTCATTTTTCTCATCGAGAAAGTCACCTGGATTGCAAAACGTTGGAACTTTTACTTCGAAAACTTAAATTATTGAAAGTTCAATTATTTTCTTGAAAATTCAGCTATTTCATAATAGTCATAATTTTTTGTTGAAAATTAAACTGTTTTGTTGAAAATTCCTACTTTTGGATAGAAAAATCATCTTTTATGGTAGAAAAGTTACCTTTCTTGGTTGAAATTGAACTTTTTTGTTGAAAATTGAACTTTCCGGGAGGAATATTCAACTTTTATCTAAGAAACTCTGCTTTTTGGCATAAAAACGTAACTATTTGGGTAAAAATTTCACCTTCAACTTACTCATTAAAATTATCTTTTTGAGTGGAAAATTCAACTTGCTTGATGAAAATTCGTCTATTTGAATCGAAACTTTATCTTTTATGGTAAAAAGTCAACTTTCTTGGTAGACAATTCATTTTTTTGTTTGAAGCCCATTTTATTAATTATAAGCACTTTTTGAAAAAAGAATTATGTCACCATAAAGAATGTAAGTAGAATTTTTTCCAAACTTGACTTTTTAGACGAATTCAATTGAATTTAAACAAAGTTAAGTTATTCAAAATAGATTCGAGTGAATCAAAATCAATTCTAGACTAGTTTTGGCAGTTTTCTTTTCCGTGACACGTAACATTCAGTAGATTGAGAGGAACACAATTTTTAGATTGAAAAATTTTGAATGAAAGTTACACAATTATAAAAAAATTGAAATAATAAATATGATGTAAGGTATTATATTATTATACGCACCAGCAAAGGTGTAGATAACAGCCAAGGTTGATACGATCGTAGTACTAAACTTCATTTTCTCTGAATATAGAGAAAACTACTCAATTGTTAATTTTTTTAGCAGTTGAATATTCTGATGTTTCATGCCAACATATTATAAACTGGTCGCTATATGAACTAAAAAACTAAATTACGTCATAAAATTTTTTAATTAAATGATTTATGTGCCTGCTCGTAAACCATATCATATTATCACGACGCACGTTATTCGTTATTCACAGAATTATAAGAGTGTAATTGCTGTCCACTCGCCGATGTAAAGTCGATCATTAAAAATATGCAAATAATAATGTCATGAAGTAATATAGCTAATAAGGTTTATTGTTTCTTTACTAACTTAACGATGTCAACATAAATTACCGTGTGCAGCCTTGAATACACGTGTCGTAGAAAAATGTTTCTTACTATTATAAATTATAAAGTAATCGTCAAATGTTTTCTAATAAAAATATGTTTTTTCTTACATTTCGATTTTTCGCAAAACGGGGAAATTTTATAAAAGTAAGGACCTCTATTGAATCTCATAGAATGCAAAGAATGTTTTCAACGTTATTGAACTTTTATGAAAATCTTAAACATTTCTGATAATAATTTGGAGATATTTTCTACGGGAAGAAAAATTGTGTTATGAATAATTTAAGTATATATTTTCGAGTTTTTTATTTTTTGACATTTTATGGGAAATGCCATTTATAAAATTATATAATATATGATAACTATTTGCAGTATTTGTTGAAAAATGTTTCTGTTTATTTATGGTCATTTTTTTTAATTGATTTGATTAATTAATAATAATATGACATAAGGTAAACGTCCCAGTAATCGTGACCTTAGTCCCAGTGATCGTGATGCCAATTTTCTTTCTTTTTATTTCATCTGAATGAATGTAATTTCTATTTGCCATTATAAAATGGTAAAAATAAGTGAGTTTCATCATTAAATGTTACTTTTAACACATTTTTGTAATAATATATTCAAACTATAACCAAGTTTCACGATTACTGGGACCGTCACGATTACTGGGACATTTACCTTACTATTATTCTCGCGAGTAAGTCACGCCTACCCCGAAAGGGAATGGCTTAATGGTATAATAATAATAATAATAATAATATGCTTCTTGGATGGGCTTCCACATTATACGTTTATATATGTAAACATGGGTTCAACGAAAAAGACGAATGAATGATAGGTTTACAAGTATGACTCTTTATATGTATCATCGATAACTAGAACCTAACAATGATTCTGTTCAAATGTTATTAGTTTCCATATTTTGTTTAATGTTAATTAATCTCCACTTCAAAAATTTACTAAATCCGTCTAATTTCATGTTGGATCACGGTTACCTTTTTCCGGCGGGACAGGATAGATCATGGCACGATCCAAAATTTATTATTATATAAATTGTTAATGATAAGTGCTCTTCTATTTATTGTCTTATTATTGGGGAATAATCATCTTGACCTAATTAAGCACCCTTTTTGTTTACCTCCTTTGATCCTCCACGAATGGCCAGGCAGCATTCAGGTGAGAAGGAAAATCTATTCTAACAGTCATTCAAAAATCGTTACTGAAGTCACATGGAATAGAATTTAAGCATAATATAGAGAACGATTTTATTTAGTGCATTAAATCCTGATATTAAATCAGTACAGACCTCAAATTCATTTTAGTTCTGATTTTCTAGACAACGTATTCTTTTACATAATTGAGATCAGACTTCAGTTTAATGAACGAAATTGCTTTAGGGGACGGTGGGGAGTTGTGGGCCGTGAGGAGTCGTGGGCCAGCTTAATCTCCGCCATGTTGTGGGTGGTAGGACTGCTTTAACCACTGCCAAAAGACTCTCTTTGTGTGAGCTAACTTTGTGAACTCGACTCAGACTCTCAACATGCGTAGTTAGTATTTTGACATTGTTGATTAAAGAAATCAAAATAAAAGTTTTTGGACAACTCAAGTGGTTGATATTCGAAGTCCCGTTCTACAGAAGATTTCAAAGGCACGTTATTGCAAAATATTCCTTGAGCAATTGGCTTTGAATTCAATCAAACAATTTCGGTAAAACATTCATTGTGTGTATGGCAATTCGGTCATTTCGTAAATGTCGGCTGTGGGGAGTTGTGGTTCACCATTAGTGGGGAGTCGTGGGCCAAACGTTCTTAATGCGTATTTCAATTTTTTAAGTGAAACTTCTTTTCTCTTGTTCTGAAAAGACTTTTGCATTATCTGAAAGGGCACAATGCCAAAAATTTTTAATCGGACCAACACAGTTCACTGGAACATGTGGGATCGTGCTGTGCACTTGAAATGTGCCAACATGAGGACCAGATATTACACTTGCATACATTGTGAATCAGAATAATTTTTTTTAATCTTTTTAAAATCATTAATTTTTATTTACTGCAACTTGAATAAACATAAACTACTGGAATATGCCATTTTCTTTTATTTTTTGTCGTGGCCCACAACCCCCCACCAAAATGACAAATATCGATTTTTATAAGATTTACGTAATCCTAAATATTTCTCGCGCATTAACGAATTTTATTAATTGTGGTCTCCAGTTGATGTATTGACAAGTTTACTACAAATACCAGTTTATACATTGACAATTTATCGATGTTCAGAGATTTTATGTCTTGAAAACAAAGCGTGGCCCACAACTCCCCACTCTCCCCTATATTAGCAAAATCTTGATTATTATTGACCAGGCTGTCTGGGTTAAATAATAAACATTTGGTGGTGGATGCGTGAGCCTATATGATAATGGGAAACTTCTGTTGTATCCATTACAAAAACAATTTCTTTATTACTTCTAAGCATTTTAATCGTTTTCACTTCATCTCCAAATCTACGATATAGTCCTTGAATCCAACCTTCCTCTCGGTGCATTGTTGCAACGATGAAATCACGTGCGTCTACTAACCAAAAGTCTGAAATTGGCATCTCCGGATTAATATTAACATTAGGAAGAGCCACATCTCCCCTAATCATTTCGGAGATAGGATCATAATGACGAGGAGCAGCTGGAGCAGCTGGAGCAGCCTGAGAAGGACTACCAGGAGCAGGATGTATTTGCCTACGCCTCATCGAATATCCCAAGTCTGCAAAAAAAATAGAAATAGCGAAATAAAAATCTTATTCAGAACGACTATTATTGAGTACGGACGTGACCTTGATATTAACCGGATATGACAGGCAGCGCCCGTGGCGGCCAAAGCCTAAAATATTTCAGGGATAGAATTTTGAAATATAGATGAGATAGCACTTATGAATTGTTTTTGAATATAATAAATGCATAAATGATTGCTTTAAAACGTATATAACGTTTTTAAAAACAAAGCAAGATAATATAGGGAACTTTCTTGCAAAAAGATTTAGTGAAAAAATGGTCTTTTCATTCCAGTTAAACCCGTTCTGGTTACGTTGTTGCCGGCATGAACATAACCCTAAAAATTACCGGTCGAATGTCAACGAGCGGATTGATGATGAATATTTTAATAAAAACAGGATTTCAAGCTATAAGTCAATAAATCCATTTTAACCCTGAAACGCTCAATAAGGGAAAAAGTTTAGCAGTCATTCATGTAGTGAGGGTGCAGGAGTTGAAAGTGAATGGAATAAGAAAAATTCAGTCCAGCGTAATCAGACAAACGTCTGTTAGTTCTCTCCCATACGATGTTAAATTACCGGTGTTTATCGAGTAAAAAATATATAACATAAAGAGAAGTATTAGGGAAATCTATAATTATAATAATAAATTTCCTGAAATTTTTCTTTATGTTAAAAATATTAATAAATTAGAAATTAAAATTGGAAATGAAACTTTTGAAGTTTCCCATGTAAAATGAATGGGAAAAATCACTTCTTTGAGTTTTTGGAATAATTTTTCAGGTTTTGGGATAATGTTACGGGAAAGTATAGGGGCTTGTTGAAAATTATTCACGGGAGCCTGAAAACGAACCTTGAAACCAAAAATGTTAATTTTTTATGAAATCGACCTTTTGACCACTTTATTCTCATTTTTTTTTTCTATTTAAAATTATTTCTATTAGTCTGGTGGAATACTTATCAACATTGGTTAATAAATTTTCGATTATTTGAACAAATTTATTTTATTTTATATCATTTTTTTTCGACATTTCGTTTTTTTCTAAAAATTATTACTATTGGTCTAATTGAATGTTTCTTAACATTGGTTTCGTAATTTCCAATTATTATAACAAATGAAATTTGTTTAAATAATTTTATTTGAATTTTTCAAAATAATAATTATGACAGGTCGGTGAAGCAGTCTGCGTGAAAACTCGATTGAATTGTTATTTATGATGGAATTGAAGCGTACAAGAGGAACTTTTCCCAAAATTAACTTAAATAGTAGAAATTTAATGCTAGTACAGTTGATTGTAGGTTAGGTCTGTTATTTACTTTCTTGATAGAACTTTTCGACTTGAAATTCAATCATATTTTCGTTTAACTGAAAACAGGTATCACGTCTTATTATTGAGAATCGAAAAATCCTACTGAACTTATTTTGAATTTGTGTAAAACGGAATTATCTGATTTTTCTTGTAAGTGATTGACATGAATGTATATGTTGTCTCTGGAGGATGTTTTAACCCATTCTCATTGGTCATAAGTACTTTTTGAAAAAATAATGTAATAATAACATTGTCCTGCTTGACTGCTTGAATTTGTTTATCAAACTTGTTTAAATAATGGATTGTTATGGAAAAAAACAATATTCATAACATAAGACCATTGGAAAGATTGTCAAGGTTGATTCTGCTGAAGAAACAAAACTGATCTACTAATAAATGGCGGAATTATACATTTGTTTATTAATTTTTTTTAAATGATGAATTATTGTTGTTTAAAAGTACAACATATATGGTAAATGATCATCAGTGAAAGATTTGTAGTTGATTCTGATAAAGAAACGAAACTTATCTACTCAAAAATGGCAGAATTATCAATTTTTTTATTAATTTTGTTTGAATAATGAATTATTGTTTCAAAAAAGTACAACATCTATAGTAAACGATCATCAGTGAAAGTGTTGTAGTTAACTCCGATGAAGAAACAAAACTTATCTACTGAAAACTGGCCAAATGATGCATTTGTTTATTAATTTTGTTTAAATAATATACAATTGTTGTCTAGTAGCAACTTATTACAGTAAACGACCATTGGCAAGATACTATCATTTGATTCTCCAAAAAAAAATGAAATGTTCTTATTGGAAAATGGCATATTTAGAAATTTGCTTATTACATTGTTATAAACAATAATTAATTCATATTTCACTTCTTATAATTTTAAGTGAACATTCTTTTCTTTCATTTTCTTCAAAAAATATAAGTCAAAAGTACTTGGTTATCGCAAATAGAAAAGATATAACTTTTGTTTACTAATTTGTTTACAACAATGCGAAAAAGTTTGCTATGCAGCTAACACTCACATACCGCATTTCAAATGCGTTTTTTCCCTGATTCTGACTATTTAAAGTCAGATACAAAAATTTCGAACAAAATCGCTACCATGAAAAGACAAAATTAATTTTGTATTCATTTTGTTTGTTAAATGAAAACTGTTGCACACAACTTTATTTTTCACAACTAAATAGGATGATTTTTCACAAAACAGGGGAATTAATTCTTCAAGATAAAATTGATATGAACTTCATATAGAAATTATTATAAAACGCTTCAAACTCCCAAGATTTTCATGCAAAAGGATATTGCATTTTCAACAAAATAGTTCATTTTTTAACAAAACAAGATTTTCTACCACAGGCGACGAATTTGGAACAACAAGAAAGTTAATTATTAACTAAACAGTTGCATTTTCTACAAAAAAAGGAAATCTTCAATCAGGAAAGATTATTTTTTTACCATAAAAGATAAATGCACAATCCAAAAAAGCAAAATTTCAATAAACTGTTGAATGGTCGACCAAAGAAGGTGGATTCAATTAAAGAGTTTAATTTTCAAGGAAATATTCAAACTTGCAACCAAATACATGAGTTTTTACTCAAGGAGATTAATTTTCTAGAAAAGGTAAATTTTCAACAAAATACAAAAATTTTCAATCAAATTGTTGAATTCAACGGCGAAAATTCAAAATTTTAAGAAAATAGTTGAATCCTTACCAAAAATATGAATTTTCAACCGATTACTTGAGTTTTTAAGCAGAAAGATGGATTTTCTACAAAATAGTTGAATTTGTCTCTCAAAAATATGAATTTCCATCAAAAAGTTCATTTTCTACCAAATAGTTGAACTTTCAAACAAATGCTTGAATTTTTAACGAAATTATAACATTTTTTACCAAAGTACTTGAATCTTCAACTAGAAATATGATTTTTCAACAATAAAGTAATTTTCAACCTTAGTTTGATTCTCCACCAAATTGTTAAATTTTACAGCCAAGAAGAAAAAATGTCAACAAAACAGTTGAATCTTCAACAAAAAAATATCTATTTTCGACCAAACAGTTGTAATTTCAACAACAAAAAAAGGTGAATTTTCGTGCAAGAAGATTTATTTTCTACCAAAGAAGAGGAATTTTCACTAAAATACATACATTTTCAAACAACTTAAAAATGTTTAGCGGGAACAAATCAATTTTCAATTGAAGATATCAGTCTTCAACCAAAAGTTGTATCAAATACGTAGTTCATTTTTTAATAAAGGAATGAATTTTTGACCAAAATGATGAGTAATAGATTTGATACATTCACGATGATTCATTATTATTATTATTATTATTATTATTATTATACCATTAAGCCATTTCCCTTTCGGGGTAGGCGTGACTTGCTCGGTTGGGGAATAGTAAACAGGTGAATATGTATAGAGTAGGTTGGTATATGGGCATAAGGTATATAGGAGTTTTATAGGTGTTAGGGATAGGTGTTTTAGATCGATCTGGAATTCTCGTGTCATTTATTTAGATGACACGTTCATTCCGCAACACTGCTCCGACCCAGGTTGCTGATCAATCTCTCTAGCGATCACCCCAAGTGAGGAACCTCACAAAATTGTTATGTATGGTTCCCCGCTTGGGCCCATTAGTATCCAAAGTCTCTGTTTCAGGCGCCATTCACACTATTGTCACTCTGTTTACAAATTATTTGTCGCCACACATTTCTGTCCTAGCATACTACTCTAGCTTCCTTCACGTCCATGCATTTCTTCACGCAAGCTCTTCTGTTCCTATGGCTTCTTACGTCTCTTCGGATTAATGTCTCATTCACAGATTCTGACCATTCTTTCGGCGGTCTACCTCTGGGCATTCTACCATTTACTTTACCTTTATACACTTGCTTCGTCAGTCGTTCATCTTTCATTCTTTCAAGATGTCCGAACCACCTTAGCTGATTTCTTTCCCATATGTCAACTAGTGTCTCTTGTGTACCACATTCTTTGAGGATTGTCTCATTTCTGACTTTGTCCATCAGTGTTTTCCCGCATATTATGCGGAGAGGTTTCATGCCGATCGCGTTGATTTTGCTCCTGTCCTTTTCTTGACAGGTCCATGTCTCGCTACCGTATAGTACAGTTGGTACGAAGATAGAGTTATGTATGGCCATTTTAGCTTTTTTTGATATGTTTTTATTTCTGAGGATGGATCCTGCTCTACCGATAACCTGCTTACCCTTATTTATGCGCCTATCTAACTCCCCATCTATTTTTCCGTCGCTAGTGAATAGGCTACCCAGATATACGTACTTGTCAACTTGTTCTAATCCCTCACCATTTAGGACAATGTTGCACATTGTTTTCTCGCTTTTTCCCTCAAACACCATGATTTTCGTTTTATTCACGTTAATTTTGAGGCCCATGTTCTCCATGCTTGTATTTAGTTTATTCAACATTCTTTGCAAGTCCTAGATTGATTCTGCCATAAGAATCTTGTCATCTGCGAAAGCTAACCCACGTACCTTGACGGTTTCGAGATTTACACCTTCTTCGTCGAAGAGGGCAGTTCTTAGACATTTATCCATGAATATGATAAATAGCCACGAGGACATAACGCATCCTTGCTTCACCCCTTGCATAATATCGAACCAGTCGCTCAGTTTCCCATTTACCCTTACACTCGCTTTACTGCCTGTATAAATTGTTTTTATTGCTTGTAGGAGCCCTCCATTTACTCCATACTCTTTAAGGATTTCCCAAAGTTTAGTTCTATTTACCTTGTCGAATGCTTTTTCTAGATCAATAAATGCACAGAAAACTTTCTTTCCTACTCTCAAGCTTTTTTCTGTGATCTGTCTTAGGCTAAATATCTGATCTGTACATGACCTTCCTGGCATAAATCCACATTGGACTTCCCATATCTTCTCTTCTGTAATTTCCATTACCCTACGGATAAGTATTTTTGAGTATATTTTACTTACGGTACTTAGTAGGCTGATACCTCTGTAATTACTGCAGTTGCTTTTATCTCCTTTTCTTTTGTATATTGGTACGATAATCGCTTTTCTCCAATCGTCTGGGACTTCTCCCGTTTCGATACATAAATTTATTAATTCGCACAACCTGTGAGGTATGTACTCACCACCGTATTTAAGCATTTCAGCGCTAATATTGTCTATACCCGCAGCCTTACCGTTTTTCAAGTTCTTAATTATATCTCTGACCTCAGTGACACAGACTTTTTCAATTGGGTTTTCTAGTGCATTATGTTCTATGTCGCAGTTTTGTTGCCTTATATCTTCACCTCCTAATAGTTCTTTAAAAGAATCTTTTAAAGCGTCTACTATCCCGTCTATATCATATAGCATTTCGCCTTTACTGTTTCTCATGCTAGCAAACTCTGTACTTTTACTTTCCTTCAACTGTTTATATAATAGTTTCATAATTCCTTCAAAGCAGTTTTTTATTTTGTTCTCTTCTTCTGTTCTGATTTTCTCTTTACTCTCTTTGACTAGTCGTTTAACTTTCCTATTTTTGTGTCTGTAATCATTTTTAAGTCTAGTTTTCTCCTCATCGCTAAGACCTGTCATGTTCAGCGTTCTATTGCGCGCTTTTTTCTTTTCTTTTTGGGCTGCCGCAATTTCCTCATTCCACCATGCATCACCAGATTTTCTTCCTACAAACGCCGTACCACATATTTCGGTCGCAGTTTTAACAATGATATCCCGTAATAAAGTCCACGCGCCCTCTACATCTTTATTGCTTATAAGCGCTTCCCACGTTGCCCTATCTATGCGTTCAGTTAACCTCTTTTGGAACTCTGTTTCCACTTCTTGTCTCTGTAAATTTTCAATTTTTATTCGTGTTTGTTTCGTTTTCTTTGTTTTCTTTGTTCTCCATCCCCGCCCTAAGTTTATTTTGCAGACTAAAAGGTAATGATCAGTATTGCATTCGGCCCCCCTCATGACTCTTGTATCTGTAACTAGTTCTCTTAGTCTTTCATCTGCAATAACGAAGTCAATTATACTGCGGCTATTTCCTTTACACCAGGTGTACATGTGGATCATTTTATGTCTAAACCAAGTATTTGTAATGAATAGGCTCTTTTCTAAGCATAAGCTAACTAATTTTTCCCCGTTATAATTTTTTCTTGTTGTGTCCCCAAAATTACCTAGCACCCCTCCTGTATCTGTATCCTGACGCTGGACGCCGACCCATCCGTTCATATCTCCTAACAAGATTATTCTTTCACCTTGATCGCAAGTACTTATTGTATCATTTAAAGTGTCCCAGAAGGCGTCCTTAACTTCCCTCGAATCGCTATCAACTGGTGCGTAGCACGCTATGATAAATAATCTTCTGATTCCTACCTTCATTCTAGCCCATAGCAATCTGGGTGATACAAAGTTATGCTCTATGAGATGTTGACTTGCTTTTTCATTCATAATTAAACCGACCCCCTGACTACGATGTGATTCACTATCTACTCCTGACCATATTTCACAACCGCCTTCCAACACCCCATTTTCTATGTTTCTAAATTCGCAACCTTTTTTCTTCGTCTCAGGTACACAGAGAATATCTAGTTTCCTTGTGTGCATAGTTTCTCGTAGTTCTCTTATCTTAAGATCATTCACTCCTCTAGCATTCCAAACACCCAGTCTCCATTCATCGCCCGAAACACGACCTTTACGTTTACCGTGTGCATGCCTTTGGTCAATCCGAGTTTCAGTCCATTCCGAGGCTACTTTATTGTTTGTATTATTCATGTTTAGATTGTACTCCCAACTATCACCTGTATGCGCGAGATTTATTTTGCGAATCGAAATCATGTCCTAATTAAGCAGTATTTGTCGTATGGTGGAGTCAAGCTGTAACGTCAGTCCCACCAAAACTTCTGTTACTGGGGAGGGGGGGGGGGTAAGGATATGAGAAAGGAAACCGAGGGTCGAGGGGCGGGCAGGGGGGGGTAAGGATATGAGAAAGGAAACCGAGAGTCTCAATAGGTTGGTGGTTTATGCTGTGAAGGTCACCAGCCTTCAGCAGCGTTGTATTAGATAGGAGTTCATATGTTCCCATCTGCCGAAAATTTAGAATTTAAAATTTAAAGATTTTTCGGGTTTCAATCGTGTGCGAAACTATGATTTTCGCACACGATTGAAACCCGAAAAATATTTAAATTCTAAATTTAAAATTTAAATTTATCAAAATGATGAGTGTTGAAAAAATTAATTTTCTACAAAAGAGTTCAACATTCAATCAAGATGTTGAAATTTTCACCTTAATAATAACATTTTACCCAAAAAGATTAATTTTCTACCAAAGATGACAAATTTTCAATGAAATGGTTGAATATTTAATTTAAAAAAATTCTCAAACAAACGTGGAATAGATGCAATAAATAAAAGATTAATTTTTAACAAAATAGAGGAATTTTTAACGAAATAGTCGAATTTTTAAATAGAAAAGATCAATTTTCAATTAAAAATATCAGTTTTTAACCGAAAGTGGAATAGTTATATTTTCAGTTGAAGAAACTAATTTTCGACAAAAAAAACTAATTTGCAACAAATCAGTTAACTTCTCAATTAAAGGGGTGAATTTTTGACTAAAATGTTGAATCTTAAAGAAAAATTTCACTGATTTTTAATGAAAAAAATGAAATGATTTTTCAACAAAATAGTTGAATTTTTAACCAGAGAGATGAATCTCCAACCAAATAAATGAATTTTAAATAAAGAAATTTTTTTTTAATTAAAAAAAGAAAAAATGAGGGGATTTGAAGGGATTTGAAAGGATTTCAACCAATCTCGAGGGACTTTCGTGGGGTTCAATAATTTAAAAATTATTTTATGAGATTTCTAAGTACTTCAACTAATTTCAAAAGATTTCATCGATTATCGAGAAATAAAAAATGTTTCCATGAGTTTCAAGGAATTTTGAATCATTTTGAGGACTTCAAAGATTTTGACAAATATTTCAGGAGATCTCAAGAAATTCCAAAGGACTTTAGGAGATTTCAAAGAATTTTGTTGAATTTCTAAAGATTCCCAGATATGTCTAGCGAACTCGGGCAAATAAATAAGAGTATATAATGAAATAAAATAAATAGAAACAGTAAACTAAAATAAAATTTGAATTCCAAAGAATTTCCACTGATTTCCCTCGATTTCGTCAGATTTTATGGAAATTCCAAGGAATTTTAAAGATTTCCATACACATTAGGAGGTTCAAAGAGATTCCAAAGGATTCCAACTTTCGAGGGACTTCCGCGGGTTTTGAGGCCTTTAAACTGATTTTATGAGATTTCGAAAAATGTATACTAATTGTAAAAGATTTGATTAGTTTTCAAGAAATTAAAGATATTTCCACGAATTTCAAGGAATTTGGAAATATTTTGAGGGTATTTACAGGATTTTTAAACTTTTTCAGCCATTTTGAGGAATTCCAAAGGATTTCAGGCAGTTTAAATAATTTCAAGGGAATACAAAAAATTTTGTAGAATTTCCGGAGATTCCAAGGTATTTTTAGTGAACTTGCAAAAATATATAATACTAAATTTGAAGCAGATCCCCGCGATTTCAAAGATTTCAAGGGATTTTAAGGCATTTCAAGTAATTTCACAGGATTAGGGGATTTCAATGATCAGTATATATTCAATACGATGAGTAAGTATTCAAACTAATCGTAGAAGATTTCATCGGTTTTCCAGAGATTAAAAATATTTCTGCGGATTTGGAATTTTTTTACACATTTTAAGGGATTCTAGAAGATTAATACGTTTTCCGAAGCTGTCAAGGGATTTTAAAGTATTTTTTAGGATTGCGAAATAGTAAAGGGTTTTCTTGATAGCGAGCTTTGATGAATAAGTTTAATTTATTCGAAGGCTTTCAAATGATTTATACTTTTTGAAATAGATTTTCACATTTCCCAAATACTCTAAGGGATTTCAAGGAATTCTAATAGATTTTAAGACATCTACAAAATTCCAAATTTTTTTTCGGTTCTTTGAAAATTTTAAAAAATTTCTAGATAACTATCAAAAATAAGTGAAATTGCATCAAATTCCATGGGATTCGCATAAATTCCATAAATTCCAAAAGATTTGTAAGGTATTCCAGCAATTCAAGGAGAGAATATTAAGACTTACAGAATCTCCAATTGTTTGAGAGATTTTGAAAGATATATAAAACTTTAACAAAATTAAAAATATTTTTCGAGGTATCAAGGGATTTCAAGACATTCCAACAGCTTTTCAGATGCATTCCAGGGATATTTGAAGAAATTTTCAAGATCTCGAGAGAATTCACAAATGTTTTCTGTCTGAAGCTTCTTTGCGCAGAATAGCTATTTTTGTGTACTTTCATATATGATTATGAGTGATTTCAAATAAATCCTTCCTTTGTAATTTTTCTACTTTTCACATTATTTTTTATATATTATGTGTGCATTATTTATTCAAATACGTTTCTATATAATAATTTTCTGTAATGAATTTCAAATAATCCATGGAATCTTTTGCAATCACATGCAATGTTGCGATCTAGTGTATACCATTAAATTGTAAGATATGAAATTAACATGTAAATAATATAAATATAATAGAAATACATGTAATAGAAATAATATGAATTGTCCAAAAAGATTAATTTTCTACCAAGAAATATGAATTTTCCACCAAATAGTGGAATTTTCAATTAAGAAAAGATATATTTTCAACCAAATAGAATCCTAAACCGAAAAAATAAATGTTTGGCAAGGTATTTCAGCCAAGCACTCAAGTTTTTGGCCATAAAAAATGAATATTCACCATAATATTTGAATATTCACCAAAATCGTTTTATTTTCGATAGAACAATCAAATTTTTAACCAAATAGAATTTTTAATGAAACGATATGAATTTCAAACCAAAAACACAGTGGGACAATTTCCAATAAAAACTAGTTGGATTTTCTTATTGGGCTCGAGTAATTCAAGTCGCATTTAAGCGAAAAAACTAAAAAAAATGGTAAAAAGGGGATGTTTTCTCAAAACAGGAGGAAAAAGGAGAATTCTTTTTGAAAAAATTGGAAGAAGGCGTGACATTCAGTAGATTGGGAGTAACAGAATTTTCAGACTGAACAATTTCGAATGAAAGGTATATATCACACAATTTAAAAAATACTTTAAATAAGAGATACGATATAGGATATTATATTGTAATACTTACCGAGAAAAGTAAAGACGAAAGCCAAGGTCAAGAACCGGGTAGTAGCCAACTTCATTTTCTCTGATTATAGAGAAAACTGATGAATCGAAAATTTTTTGAGCTACTAAATATTTTGATGTTTCATGACAGCATATTATATACCAATAACTATTCCCTCCTCCTAAGCTCTCCTTCACCGATTTTGAGTTGAAAATTAAAAACATGCGAAAAAAATGTCATAAAATCATGCTACCCAGTACATACAGCAAGTAAGGAGTGATATCGTTGTTAACATGCTTCCTAATAAAACCTTCTCTTATTTATGACAGGAGCGAATCAACATGTTTCGAAGCACTAATATCATATTGAATAGAATTTCTTTTTTTTTTTCATTTTTCGGTCCAAATATTTTTGTTTCATGGCAAATATACTTTTTCCTCATACATCGTTCTTAAAATCGTTTCTATCCATTTATTACCGTTTTAATTTCTTAACAAATCATTCATCCAGAGATCTCTATTTTGTACTTATTTCAAGTTCAAAATATGATCATTAAGTGTTTTTTAACCTTCATAAATGAAAATTTTCGATTTAATATATGCAGAAGTTTTTACTTGACACCCTTCAGATGACGTGTACAATACAAATAATATATATAAATATATATATATATATATATATATATATATATATATATATCAAAATGATATATCTTTAATTTTTTAATAAAAGGTCAGAAAAAAATAAAGAATGGAGAAAATAAAGATACAATGAGGTTTATTAGTTAAAGTTTCATTACAGCATGTATACTGGTCGCTATCTCCATTAAGAAATTGTCCTTCTAACTTATTGCACACATTCGTAAGATAGCTTGGCGAAGTAGAAAATTGTTATCTGAGGTATTTATATTTCATAAATCTGTTTCCGCTCCATCGAGGAAAAAACTCATTTACTCCTACATACGGTACAGATTAATGATATTTGTTTCTCAGGGTCTTTAAATGATGCCTGCTCTTTCAACCGTCTATATTTTCTAATAGAATTAATTTATAAGGATTCAGAATTTTGTATAAAAAATGAATAAAGTAGTTGCATAAGTTTTAAATAATATATCTTTGAAAAACTGCACAAAATGCTGACAATTATAGTGTATTTCAACAAAAATTCGAAAAGGGTTCATCCTGGCGAATCTCTATTTCTCCTCCGGGTTGAATAGCCTGACCTTTTTTTTCAATCGTCAGCATTTCTACTAGTTAGTTCATTTTGTAATAGGTGTACATGTATTTTTCAATAATTGTAGGCTCAATAGATTACGCAAACTTTTTCGGCTATGAAGGAAAAAGAATAAATATTAATTCAAGAAAATATCATTCAAAATAGCATGCAAGTATGTTTTCTTGAGGTAAAAAAAAGATTATACAGCCTATTTTGTTTTGTTTTTGACACATGCGCATAGCAAATATCCATGGTGGAAAAAGTGTTTTTGTAACGCACGCACGAAATGTTCCACAAAATTCCCGGCAAATTTCCGGATTTCCCGGGTCACTAGACAAACTGACGTTATAATGTCGAATTTCACTAATTTTTATTCTGTAAATTTTCAAAATTGAATTATTTCAAAAATATTAAAATATGACTTGTCATCCTCAATTTTCGGGACGACTAGTCCATCCCCTTTTCAAACTCCCCCAATTTTTCAGGACGACTAGACGCAACCAACGTTTTAGCATTGAACGTTTGGGTTTGGAACGTTCTTAAGTCAAAATTTACAATTTCAAACGTTTTTCATTTTTAATAATTTTTAATTTTCAATTGTGACTGTAGAATATCAAATTATATATCACCGCCAATTTAAGATCGATTTGCATCAAAGCTTTTAAATGCAATAAAAAATAGCGAGATTTCCTTTCTCTTTTTTCAGTAATAATAATCTGGTAAAGCTTCTGTAATTTTTTTCAATAGGTTTTTAAAGTTTATACAATTTTTTGAAACAATGCAAGACCCCGCACAAACAAAAACAAGTCCAAATCAGTCCATGTGCATTTTGGGAATTTTTTCAAGTTTCATAAACTAAAAAATCGATGAGTGTTAGTAAAATCCACCAAGAGAAAATTTTCACGTATTATATGCAGGGTCCTTCTAAAAGATATTTTTGACACAGTGTACGTAAAATGCGTTTTTACACACCTATATGAGTGCGCAAAACGGCTTATTTTTACGCACCTATATGCACATTTGAAGCACTTATATGGGTGTGTAAAAATGCATTTTCAGGCACCCTTTCTCAAAAAATATCGTATGCAACATCTGCGTACGATTTACCCACTTGTGGTAATCGCGTGTGTAAAACCGCATTTTACGCACATGTTACATAATATACTATTTTCTTATAGAATTACTCGGCAAATGTTGATTTCACAAACTATGTTGATCATACTGAAAATATTTTGGTTGGCGAAGTTTTTTACATCGTGGATCTTTTTGGTGGGATAGAATATTTTTGTGTCAAATTAGTATTTTTCAGCGTTGGAAAAAAAGTTTTTTTACAACTTATCTATTATTTGCCGTGATAAGATGACAATTTATTTTTTTCACGGTCTCGAGGCGAGGTGAGGGTTCCATGTTCCCACCCCCTTCACCTTGTCATCCGCTCACGAATGTAAAGTCGACCTTCGAAAACATTCGAAAAACAGTATCATAAAGCCATACTACGAAATATAGCAAACAAGGAATAATAAGGTTTTGTAATCGCCGACTGAAACTTGATATTTGAAACATGGACATTTTAAGACGTATCTCGAGAATTCTGGAAGATTCTCTAAGTTTTATTGTCTTAAATTTAAGAATAAGACGAGTTGAAAAATTCGAGAAATTCTTGAATTGTTTCTTCACTGCGAAGGTGGTATATTCTGTTCTCTAAGGTGAGGAGAAAAATAATACACAATAAATTCATGTAATAAAGAACTTCTTTATTTGTTGGATTAACAATAGATGATAAAATCTATTCATGCATGAACTCTCGAGGCAGCCCAGGGATTTCCAAACAATAATTTATAGGATATTCTCGTTGATCAACTTCGTTCATTATATGTATGTCATTTGCATCATCTGCGTTTACCATAACTCGTACATACGGTATACGATATATTCCTCGCACCCAAAAGTGCGTATCAAGTGATGAAACGTAGAAATTATTTGTTCGCGATTTCAACAAACGAAAAGGTTCTACTAAAGGAATAAAATGACCAGTACTGTTTGTCGTTAAAAGATTTAAAGGAAAAGGCACAGGTTCATCTGTTCCAGTATTCTGATTTCCAGCAGGTCTGGGGGGTGTAGTTTGTCTGGGGGGAGTAGCTTGTCTGGGGGGCGTAGTTTGTCTGGAGGGTCCGGGGGGACCCGTTGGTTTAGTAACTCTCCCTGCTCCTAATTCTGTGAAAAGAAATGGAAATGACTGAATTAAAATATTTAGACGAAAAGACTAATACAGGAAAACACATTAAATATAGTTAACAAGGGTACCCTCTCGAAAACGATCGGGCTCAAACTTTGACAAAGAGTTGTCCTATTTTGGATGGTGGCTTATGGGGAATAATAATTGTCTTTTGATCAGTACATCGGCTTCTAACTCTTTATTTAACACTTAAAAATAAAAAGTTCACGACTATAGTTCCTAAACAAAAATTGAAAAACCCTTTGGATGATCATGCGCAATTTTTAAAAAAATGAGTACTTGAAAGTAAAAATTTTGTTTTCATATCCGAGAACCTGCATTTACTCGAGCCACATAAGATATAAGAAAGGGCTGTGGCTGGTCGTCCCGAAAAATTGGGGGTGTTGGAAAAGGGGATGGACTACTCATCCCGAAGTTCGGGACGACAAGACACTCCGATAAAAAAATTATTTTCAGTTTCGATACCTAAAAACTAACACTTTATAGTTACGCGTATTCATATTATTATAACCATCATCAATTAAGTCGATTTTCAAATTTACACAATAATTTTATTTTCCTCTCTTTAGAGAAAAATATTTATCACGAAAGTTTTCCTCGCGAGAGGCGTTATATTCAGTGAATCTTTGGCAGAAATAGACTTGTTAGATTGAACAATTTTGAAAGGGAAGTGAATCTCATACAATGCCCAGTATATTCGAAATGATAGATATGATATTATGAGATATGATATTAATATACTTACCAAAAAGAGTCAGGAAAGCAGCAAAGCTGAAGAAGAAGATTATAGGCAAATTCATTTTTGCTAACTATAGAAAAAACTACTCAGCCGAAAGTTTTTTGGGCAACTGAATATTCTGTTATTCTATTAGAGGAAATATATATATATATATATATTGGTCGCTATCACATCATTCCTTCTGAATTAGGTCACATATTTATGATGTGGACTGGAGATATGGAAATTATTCTACTCAGATATTTGTATTTCATAAATATTTTTTTTCCCCAATTCAAAGTCCTTCCTTGGAAACACGTGCGTTACAAAAGTTTGTTTACCTTCAAAAATAATGACTCAATCGTCACATAATTCCTGAAAACTGAAATATTGAACAATCTACGGTTACGCAATTTTCCGTAACAATAATCTGTTTTGGGCTCCTTCAGGGTGAACGTTACGGACATTCTGCAGTACTAGACAGTGCTTTAAGTTAAAGATTCAGGATTTGGTGAAAAGTAATTTTCATAAATGATTTGCAAAACTTTCTACACGTGAAATTCTTTCCGAAATTCCAGGATGACTAGCCAAACTTATAAGAACTTCCCGTCTGGAAAAATTTCGTGGCGCTTTGTGTCTAGCCCGCCTTGAGATGACACAGGCGCATCACAGGCTGACTGTCCAGTGGCCAGTCTGTAATGTAACGCTCGGATCGACTAGTTTCTAGACAGATTGTCTATTTTGATGAAAAGAAATTGATAATTAAATGATAAAATAATTTTTGTATATAAAAGTCTGATATATAGATTTTGCAGTTAATTAAAAATATGAAAAAAGTTTTTGTACAAAAAAGAATTAGAAAAAGAGTTTTCGGAAATCTTGTACAAACGCCGCATGTCGAACTTTTGATCTTAGAAAATGATAATTTAAAAAAATAACTTAAAATGACTTTTAAAATGAAAATTGAAAAAAAAAACTTCTAAATAACTTTATGTTACTGTAACTTTGTACCGTCGCACAGTGGGACTAAACGCATATTTTTCGTTCAAGAAAGTCTGCATACTTCAATTTTGCCCCGATTTGCGATTTTTTTCATAATCAGAGTAATAAATTTCAAAAAGGACCTTGGTCATAGATTTTTGATTTTCATTTGTTTATTTTTTATATGTTTACTCAAATTATGATAAAATCGACATTTTTCACATAATTATTATTTACTCTTCAACAACGGTTTGCATATAATGAAAATCATCTTGAATTAACGCAAGAGTACTTCCAGAATACAAATAATTTGATTATTTATGTTTTTATTATTATAACCAAATTAAACTAACAAATAGCCAAATATCGTAATTGTGGTTGAAAAACATTTGTTCTTAGCTAACAATGCTTTAAATTATTGTGAGAGTGATTTTTGGTCAGTATATCCATAAATTATTGACAATTATAGTTGTTATGAACAATTTTTTGCACAAATTCTAAATTTGTGGTTTTTTCCATTGCTGTTTTCTTTTTATCATCTGAATTGATGCAGATATTCTTGAAAATAATATATGTTCAATTATATTTGTGGAGAAATAACAACAATTGTTGATTTTTTAAACGACATTATTATTATTATTTTTATTATATTATTGTTATCATTCCTCATTATATTTTTTTTCCTCATTGAAATTCTATAATATCGATGAAAGGTATCTCCTCTAGAGGAGATACCTTTATTGGTTTTTCAATTTCAGATTATTCTTCATCATCTGAATTGAAGCAGATATTCTTGGAAATAACCCAGGTTCAATTATATTTGTTAAGATGCAACAATTGTTGATCTTCCAAACAGACACAATAAATGAACATAAAGCTTCGGCACTTTGGCCAGGAAAATAATTTTTTGCACTATAATTGCTTTACAATTTGTTTAGGGAGATTTGCAGTCTATATTTCTATGTAAAATTAGCATTAAGAAATTGTCAATAATGATTATTATTATTCAATAAAAAATATCACGAAATGTTCATGCATTCGAAAATGTGGCAAAACTTTCAATTTATTTAAGTTGATTACAAGATTAACAATTGTTCTATTTTAACAAATATAATTCAACCTATGTTATTTTCAAGAATATCTGCATCAATTCAGATGATGAAGGAAAATCGGAAATTGAAAAACCAATAATTACAACATTTTCCACTAAAATGGTTTATAAGTATTATAATTGGTAATTTTTCATAGAAATTGTTACTGACGATTACTCTCACAATAATTTAAAGTATTTCCCGATAAGAAATTTTTTTTCAACAAAAATTACAATATTTTCTTAATATATGAACGTTTCGTGATATTTGAAATTAAATAATAACAATAAATAATAACAATTGCTTACTGTTAATTTTATAAAATTGTTTTCAACCACAATTATGATATTTGGCTATTTGTTAATTAAATTTGTTCATAATAATTGAAACATACAATGATCAAATTATTCGTATTCTGGGAGTACTCGTGTGTTAATTCAAGATGATTCCCATTATATGCAAACCGTTGTTGAAAAGTAAATAATAATTTTGTGAAAAATTTAGATTTTCTCATACTTGATTTTCTCAATTTTTGGCCAAATTGAAGTCTCTAGACTTTTTTGAACGAAAAATATGCGTTTGGTCCCACTGTGCGTCGCCTTATCACACTAAGCCGTCTAAAAGTTTAAAAAAATTTCATTTTAGTCAGATATGAATTTTTAATCATTACATCGTAATATTCATTTTAATAAAACATTAACAATTTTTGAACATTGAAAGTGCTTGAGGTGTAAATAAATCATTACAAATAATTAGGTTTGTATGATTATACTTGATATTAGGCTACCAAACAATAATTGTGTATTAATTTGAATAATTAATACTTCAGGCTTAAGTATCATTTATCTAATCGATAAATCATTAAAATAAATTAAATAAATCCTTTATGTCAAAACTTGGTTTCCTGCAATATTTGAAACATAATAAATAGCATTACACATATTATGATTATAATAAATTTAATATCAATTCATTATAACTTTACTATATAATTAAACTGGAAGAAAATGTTTTCAAACATACTTTGAAAAAAATCGTTGTTGAGAATATAGTTCGTATATTAAGATTTCAATCACCTGCATTCTGTAATAATAATTTTTCATTATCTCTAATATGTAATAGTGTATATTAGTTATCACTTGAGCATATTAATGCATTTATGTATTGTAATTTCCTGAATCTTTTATTCCATAATTATTATTTTCTGAATTCACTTCTGTAATTTTTAAGTCCAAACCGTGATTCTGTCTAGAAACTAGATACAATCTGTACAGTCTTCATACATTCAAATTCATAACGAACTGCTAGATAGCGCCAAGACTTGTATTAAAAAATTTTATGACATTTTTTATTAAATTTAACATTTATATATGAAAAATGAATTTATAATAAAAAGAGTGTTTAAATAAAAATTAATAGAATAAGTTACCTTAGGGAGAACAGCATAATTTTTTTAAAAAGATCTTTTTTTTGTATAACGGCTTGTATAACGCCAGGCCGGTATTGCGTGAATAGAGAGGCTTGAAAAAAACTGTACTGGCTTTAGTATAATTCAAGACTTCCACGGAATCTTTCCACACAGGTTTTGACTACTCTTCCCAAATTTTGAGACGACGAGGTACACTGTAAAAATAACATGAATAACATAACATTACAAAAATTAAATCAATGGGGAAAATTCAAATATTGTGTCTTACCACAACATACCGTTTCTACTTACGTAGTTTCTCTTTCTAGTTTCAGGAGTGATATTTATGAAATTCTCACAGAAAAAACAGAAAATAAACTTTACATCGATTTCCGACGAAAGATTCTTTGCAACAAAAATTAACTTCACAGGATAAACTTTACACAAATATCGGTTAAACTTTCTTTTGTTTTTCCATGACAAAGACATATATTTTCAAAGACGCGAAGTTGGCTGAACAAAACTTTGTCCCTCTAAAAAATTTCCTGCAACAAATTTAATTTTTAGTTTTTTCTGTGTTCAAGTACTATCCTCCAAAATTCAATTGTATAAAGAAAAGACACAGGCAATATAATTATATCCGCCAGGAAAACTTAAAAGATGAGTCTCAATGAATTACCATTTTTTCATACCTACCATTTCTACTTGTAAAGTTTCTCTTTCTACTTCGCGAATAGGTATGGGTCTGGAATATCAAAAAAAATATCTGCAAGTGGTTTTTCGATTTTAGGTAAACTTCGTGAAATTATAGTGCTATATAAGAGACATTTGGGGTCCAAAGGATTTTTGAAAATTTTCAAAATTACGGGAGTTACGCCATGTTGAATTTCGGAATCACATTTTTTTGAAATATCTATATTTCTGCAACCATTGAACGAATTTGGATAAAAATAGTAGCTTTTGTAGATAAAAATATACGCTTTAAACTGAAAATTCAAAAAAAAATTTGGTTCACAATTTTGGCCAAAAAATGAGCAAAAAACGTTTGAATTCAGTTTTTCGTCAAGAAGGGAAAAAATTTCTCTTTTCTTGTTAAGACGATTCAATTCCTTATAATTTCACCTTTAATTTGAAAAAAAAATTGATGGTGACTCTTCTAGATCACGAGATAATGGCCATTGGTCATTGATGTTGGATTTTCATTTGTTTATTTTTTATATGTTTACTCAAAGTATGAGAAAATCGAAATTTTTCACATAATTATTATTTACTCTTCAATGACGGTTTGCAAATAATGAAAATCATCTTAAATCAACGAAAGATTACTCCCCGAATACAAATAATTTGATTATTGTATGTTTTAATTATTATAAACAAATTAAGTTAACAAATAGCCAAATATCGTAATTGTGGTTGAAAATCATTCGTTCTAAGCTAAAAATGCTTTAAATTATTGTAAGAGTGATTGTTGGTCAGAATATCCATAAATTATTAACAATTGGAATTTTTATAAACAATTTTTTGTAAGAATTTGAGATTGTGGTTTTTTCAATTGCGGTTTTCCTTGTATCATCTGAATTCATGAAAATATTCTGAAAAATAATATATGTTAAATTATGTTTGTGAAAATAGAACAATTGTTGAGTTTTTAAACAAATAAAATAAATAAATAAAAAACTTTGGCACTTTGGCCTGGAAAATAATTTTTTGCACCAAAACTGCTTTAAATTTTTGTGAGAGAGATTTGAAGTCACTATTTCTATGTAAAATTAACAATATGAAATTTTTATTATTTATTGTTATTATTAAATTTTGAATATCACGAAATTTTCATATATTTACAAAATATTGTCATTTTTGTTTTAAAAAAATTTTCTTATCTAGAAATACTTTGAATTATTGTGAGAGTGACTGTCAGTAACAATTTCTATAAACATTAACAATCATACTATTTATAAACCATTTTTATGGAAAGTGTTGGAATTATTGGTTTTTAAATTTCGGATTTTCCATCATCATCTGAATTGATGCAGATATTCTTGAAAATAACATAGGTTCAATGATATTTGTTAAAATTCAACAATTGTTAATCTTGTAAACAAATGAAATAAATAAAGATAAAGCTTCGGCACTTTGGCCTGGAAAATAATTTCCTTGCACTATAACTGCTTTACATTTTGGTTAGAGAGATTAGCAGTCTACATTTCTACGTAAAGTTAACAGTAAGCAAATGTTATTATTTTTTCTTATAATTTAATTTTAAATATCTCGAAATTCTCATGTATTTAAAAAAGTGCCGAAGCTTTGAATGTATTCAATTTTCTTATAAGATTAACAATTGTTCTATTTTAACAAATATAATTGAACCTATGTTCAAGAAGATCTGCATCAATTCAAATGAAGAAGGAAAATCCGAAATTGAAAAAGCAATAATTCCAACATTTTCCACAAAAATGCTTTATAAATATTATAATTGTTAATGTTTTGACGAAATTGTTACTGACGATCACTCTCACAATAATTTAAATTTTATCCAGATACGAAAAATTTTGTTCATCAAAAATTACAATATTTTTGAAATTTATGAAAATGTCATGATATTTGAAATTGAATAATAACAATAAATAATAATTGCTTATTGTTAATTTCACATAGAAATAGTGACTTCAAATCTCTCTCACAAAAATGTAGAGCAGTTTCGGTGCAACAAATTATTTTCCAGGCTAAAGTGCCAAAGTTTTATATTTATTTATTTCAATCGTTTAAAAAATCAACAATTGTTGTATTTTCACAAATATAATTGAACATATATTATTTATAGGAATATCTGCATCAATTCAGATGATAAAAGGAAAATTGCAATTGAAAGAAGCACAAATCCCAAATTTGTGCAAGAAATTGTTTATAAAAATTATAATTGTTGATAATTTATGGATACTCTGACTAACAATCACTCTCACAATAATAACTGAAAGCATTTTCAGCTTAGAACAAATGTTTTTCCACCACAATTACGACATTTGTGTATTTGTTAACTTAATTTGTTTATAATAATTAAAACATACCATAACCAAATTATTCGTATTCTGGGAATACTCTTTCGTTGATTCAAGATGATTTTCATTTTATGCGAACCGTTATTGAAGAGTAAATAATAATTATGTGAAAAATGTCGATTTTCTCATACTTTGAGTAAACATATGATAAATAAACAAATAAAATTCTAAAATAATCTATGACCAAGGTGCTCTTTGAAACTGAGTGCTCTTTAATCAACAAAAAAAATCGCAAATCGGGGCAAAATTGAAGTCTGTAGACTTTTTTGAACGAAAAATATGCGTTTGGTAAGACAGCAAAGAAAAATCGATACCTCCCCCTTCCAACCAAAAAACTTCACTATTTAAATTTAAAACTTAACTGTAAACATTCCGAACAGATTTTTCGACATTCATATCATTTTACAGCATAGAAATCGAAATTATACAATTAATTTGTTTAATACAGTAATGCACGTTATGTATTATTTACAGTAATGACAACGTAATTTCTTCTTACACTCTCGAAGTGAGTCAAAGGTTTCATTCCCCCTCCCCCCTAACCGTCCTTGCAGTTGATTCACCTATGTGTATTCGTGCTTTGAAAACATTTAAAAAACAATGTCATAAAATCATGCTACGCAATATTGTAAACAAGAAATAATACAGTTTTGTTAACTTAATGACATTGACATCGATTGCCGAAACCAAGTACTTGAATTTCAATTGAAAAATATAAATTTTCTACCAAAAATGGAATAGTAAAATATCAAATTGAAAAAATTGACTTTCTAATAACAAAACGAATTTTTAGCAAATTAGTTTAATTTGCTATCATGAAAGAATTTTCTATAAAATAAATAGTTTTCAACCAAACAGTTGGATTTTCATTGTAAAAATATGATTTTTTGTATCAAAAATAAAATAGTTAAACTGTGTGTGTTAAAAAAATTAATTCTTAACAAACAAAAACAAAAAAAAGAATTTTCCACAAAGAACTTACATTTTTCACCAAATTTCAAATTTAATTTCCTAACCATTCTGAATTCTTCTTTTAGATATAAAAACAAACTTACTTACTTACATACGTAGAATATATGAATTTTCGACCAACTAGTTGAGTTTTCAACTCAAAATATAAAGTTTGAACCAAAAATAAAAGAATTACATTCTCAGTTAAGACAATTAATGTTCAACCAAGAAGAAGTGAATTTTCAAGAAAATAGTTACATTTTCAACCAGAGTGATGGTAGAAAAATGAATTTCCGACCAAAAGTGTGATAGTTGATATTTCTACAAAAAATATTTCAATTTTCAATCAAAAACAGCTGAACTAAACCAAAAATACGAAAAATTATTTGAATCATTAACAAAAATAGTCTAATTTTCAAACCAAGAAGATGATTTATCAACAGGAATTGAGTCATCAACCAAGTAAGATTTTGCAGTCAATAATGATTAAAAATCTCATCCAAAATGTTGAGTTTCATATCAAAAAGAAGAATTTCTGACAAGCAAGTTGAATTTATAACCCAAAAATATGCATTTTTTACCAGAATGATGGAATTTTCAACTAAAAAAAGAAGAGTTTTTCACAAAATAAGTGAATTTTCAACTAGAAAAGATCTATTTTCCAGCCAAAATGGATTAGATACATTATCAGTCTGAAAAATTCTACGAAAAAAAATTCATGAAAATAGTTAAATCTTTAACCGAAGAAATAATTTTTAACTAACGCAATTATTTTTTTTACTGAAAAGCACAAATTTTCAATACATTTTCAACTTAGAATAGATGAATTTTCAGTTAAAAAATTAATTTTCATCCAAATAAAATGAATGTTCTAATGAAATCGTTGAATTTTCAACTAAGCAGATTAATTTTCAAATGAACTTTGAAGAAATTTTGAAGAATATTCTTGGAAAATAAAATAGTACCTATAACAATATTTTAATCCTGCAAAAAATGGCAAGAATAACATACTTAAACAAAATAAAATTGTTTGAAAATTCACGAGTATTCTTAGGAAACACACTTTCACTTAAAAATATTAAAACCCGTCGAACATTTAGTAAGATAAGAAATCTCGCAAATTATTGAAAAGAAACCAATTTTAAAAGACTTAAAATTGCTTAAAAAATTGAAAATCTGTTACTACATGACTGAGTATTCTTAAATTACCGATCAATTAATATTAATGGAAAACATGTTTTATAAAGCGTTAATAAATCGCAATATTACGTATAATGGCTTAAAGGTTTAAAGTCATTCTTCTTTGACATTTATGATTGATTCTTATTATTTGATGGATTCTAAACAACATACGGAGACAGAATTATTTGTAACATATAATTGCATTCAAATATTAAAATTACAAAAAGCTGTCTTTTCTTATGTTAAATCAATGGAAAGCTTTGTGTCACTTTGCAGTTCATTTTTTTGGACATGTTGCTGTTGCTTCATCCAATTTCGTTACATTTCTGTCATTAGTATTTTGCATTTGAATAAATTCGGATAGAGTAGATTAAGTGTTAAATCAGTAACTAATTCTTGGTTTTCCATTTTGATAAAATTACTTCTGAATATGTTATCTTGATAGCCTATTTACAAGTTTCACAATATAGTCGTCTCACTGTTTCAACTAAGTAAAAATGTAACACAATCGTGTTCTTTTATCAAAATTTTAGATTTTTCACATTTTCCGTTTTCATAAACATTTTTCAATTTGATACATGATTCCTCTTAATAAATAAATATGTTTTCACAATGTAATTAGTATTTTGCATCCCGCGTGGGGAACGACTGCAAAGAGCCTCTAAGGAAAAAAGACTCCTGGGCGATGAGCTCGCCCCATCCCTATGCCTGTATATTATATTTTAATGATTATGTATAATGGATTCTTTGATATTAAAATTATTCTAAATCGAAAAAAGCAAAATTAGGTAACTTTTTACAAAATGAATAATTTGTTTAGTAAGACAATTTATGTCCTAGAATTTGAGGCATATTATAATATTGCGGTGCACCTTATCAGTTATTTACACTCTTAACAACATGTTTGGTTTTTAGTCCTCTCGAGGAAAGGCGAATGTTCCACGTGCCGTGATGAACCTTGAAAATATACGTTGTACAAAGTTATATGTACCTTAAAAAATGATAAATCTGTCGTCACTTAGATCATAATCAAATTCAGATTTTATGGTCAAATTCGTTTTTCGGTAGGTGCATTTAAATAATGATTCATAACCCCGCCATTTTTGTTTCGATTTCCAATTTTTTTCGTATGAGAGCAGAAAAACAATCCTTTTTAACCATATATGATGCAAGTGAAAAATATTGATATCCTTTGAAACTGGCTAGAAAAAAAAATTTGAAATTGTCAGTGGTTGATTTTTGAAATGAATGGTACCATTAAAGTAAATAAACTCTGAACAAAAACGCTTGTATGCTAGATCCTGCTTTAGGAGTTAGTATTTTACATCCAAATAAATGTCAACGAAAATATGCGATATATGTTTAAAAATTAAAGTCTGAACTAAACATTGAAGACGGGTATACTTAAATTATTTGAAAATGACCCTTATTCGCGGTTCAGTTCAGATCCAGGATATCTCTAGTTTTTTTATTTCTTTACATTCAAATTCTAATTTTTCAAGATGTTTTTTTCTCAAATGACGTACTTCCAAGTAATAGTTAAATGTTTTACCCTAGTATATTTTTTTCATCTATTAATAATTCTGGATAATTGGAAAGTTTTTTGTACAACATTAACTAATTATTTAAACTTCGAATTGATGTTCCTACATTCATATTATTCTACTCAGTAAAAAAACAAAATATGATATATAATTATATTTTTTAAAATGGAAGCTTCTATTGTGTCCCCTAAGGGGTTACATTTTTCTTGTATCTCTTCCCTATTCCTTTACACATCCCCCACACACTTACTTGGTGCTGGGAGAGGGACCTACAGGTTAAGGTGGGTTTCAAACCACCAAGGGCAACAGCCTTAAGTACCACGACTCTCCGGAGATGAACAACTCCCTCGCTAGGCAAGTGTTCACCGCATGGGCCACCGAGGCTCTTCCAGAGTGCGAGGCGGGAATCGAACCCGCAAGCCGACGGAGTGGTCCAAAGCCTATGCCTTAACCTGCACAACCATCGTCCCACTTTATATAACTATATTATTGACTAGTATTAAAAAAAAATAAAACAAGGAGAAAAAATGTAATAAGGAATTTTTATTTAGCGCATTAACACATGATACAGAAATCAATACACATATGAAATTCATTTCAATTTTTAGTTTAATGTCAAAACATTATATCACAACGTTTTGATCCGATTGCGGTTCACAAAACGAAATAGATGTACATTTTTTTTAATTTACTTGACAATTGTACGTTTTGGACGAAAAACATCTGATCATCGTTCGATGGGCGATTTGGAATGTCAGTTTTATCATATCGGCAAACCTATTCGATTCGAGTATCTAATTCAAGATAAGACACCAAAATGGATAATAATCAAGTATTATTATAATTATTATAATAGTTTATTATTGTGTATTTTATAATAATAATAATCTTATGATTATAATATTTTGTGTATTTTGGTGTTAATTCTTGAATTAGATACTTGCATCGAAGTGGTTGGCTGATATGATAAAACTGACATTCCAAATCGCCCATCGACAATGATCTGTTGATTTTCGTTTCCTCATTTTAAACGGCATATTTTGCATAAGTACTCCACAAATAGTCTCTCTATTGTTAATTATATTGCAACTATGAAACCTTCACTATTCAATGACAATAATATTACTTGATTACTGTGAATGTTGGTGTCTAATCTTGAATTAGATATTCTTGCAGAAGAGGTTGGCCGATATGATAGTACTCACATTCTGCATTGCTCATCGAATGATTGTTGGATATATTTCGTTTTTTTATTCTAAGCGGTATATTTTGATGTCTTACTGCACAAATAATGTTTTGATCGTTGAGTGTTGCAACGATGTAACCTCTCTTATTTACTAACAAACTAGTTGCCTCGCTTGAATGAGCATCGACGTTAGGAAGCCTCACACGTCCCTCAACTCGACGAAAGACTCCTCCTACGTTCGTGGGAGGAGTAGCATCTCTGTTAGGAAGCGGATGTACAGATCTCCGAAAAAATCCAGAACATCCTAACACTGTAAGAAGAAATAAAAATCGGTACACTGAAATATGAATTAGAACGACTAATATTGGGAAACGCATTCAATATCTATATTCAATTCTATAATCCTCTATATGGTAGTATATGAGAAACAATTTTTCTTTCAGTTCATAGCAATCTCGTTTGGCTTCTCTTTCATTCCTAGATTCAGTAAAACTGGAACCAGAAAATCTCAATAGCAGAATATGAATTTCACGGCGACATTAACAAGTTCAAATTACACATTCAATTACACTACTAATTTTGAAGAAATTCAATAAATTCGCTGACTTAATGCAATCAAAAGTGTACTTAGAACAATAGATATCATATAATATTATTGAAGATTATTGTGTTATATTTACCAGAAAAAGTAAGAAAAAGAGCTATTGTTAACAACAGGCTAATAGTGAACTTCATTTTCTCTAAATATACAGAAAAATGCTCAATCGAGAATTTATTAAGTAACTGAATACTATGTTGTTTGATTGCAGCATATATAAAAAGTCGTTATCTTATTCGTCCTTCTAAATAGCACTTCAAATATTTGTGAGATGGAATGACAATGTGTGAAAATTTTTCTTCTCAGATAACACGATTTGCATTAGTAATTGAGTGTTTGACTAATGACATAGTGATGTTTCAGCATTTCACTAATAAAATTGTACAATAATTCAACGATTACACGAACTTGCCTGTAAGTGAAGTTATATTGGAATTTTATGTAGCAGCCTCTTCCAAAGAGATCACTGGTATTACCTCTACTTTACCTTCGGCAGGTAATTTAGGGGTACTACCAGTGATCTCGAAGAAGAGGCGCGAAATACAAATCATAATTTGATTTCACATGGACATGAAGTGAACGACTCAAAGTGTGCCAGATATGCTGTGTTGTGGTTTATTGCACTTCGTGTTGTTTCTTTTGGATTATTTTTAACGTTAATAAATGAAGGCGAAATAGATTAAGAGCGTAGAATCAGTAAATAGGTGTTGTTTTCAGATTTTAATGCATGAACCAGTACATATTTTTTGTTGCAGGTGTACTAGCCTATTTATATGTTTTACAATATTGTCTTATCACCGCTGCCAGGCGCGGCACCAGAGAAGTGACTTGGATGGGACAACGTCGGAAGATTGTATGCACATAGAGAGCTTTGACTAACTAAACTGACCAATTTCTAACCAATTCCATGCTAGCAATAATGATTCGCGCGTTATGCGCACAATAAGTTTCTTATTATCAGTCAAATTATCAACATAAATGATTTAGAGTAGCCCTTGAAAATAAAAACAACTTTCTGATCATTTCATGGTTAGCAGGCATTTTTCCAAGTCATAATTTGAAATGATATGATGGATTAAAATGACCAATTTCAAAGCTTTTTCGGGTTTCAATAATGAATGTTGCCAACGTTTCGTGAACATTGCAGTTCACTTCTTCAGTTCACTTATATATGTAATCTCTACGATGCCTGTGATTGGCCAGTGCGCCCCACGTTGGGGTCTGGTCGAACTTGGTTGGCCAATCAAGCCTTTTCAAAAAAACAAGGAAGGACGGAAAGCCAAATCGGATTCGTATTATATCCGTTGTCCCTATTGATGTTTTGAAAGAGTTTTAAGATTTCGATTGCTTCTTCATGTTTTCTTGGAAAAATATTGTACGTTTTTGCGATGATGGTTGTTTTGTAAAATAAGATGCTATGTCATGTTTCGAATTGATGCTCAGCTAGTGCTGATTGCGTGAAATGTTTTAGCCTGATTTTACTCTCATGCTCGTTTACACGTTGGCTCACAGCTCTCCCGGTTTCTCCAATATAAACTTTGCCACAAGAATAAGGGATTTTATATACTCTCGGATCACTGAAAGGTTCCTTTTTATCTTTAGGGTTGTTTAGAAGTTGTGCTATTTTCGCAGGTGGCTTGAATACAGCTTGTATGTTGTGTTTGTTAAGAAATCTTCCTATTTGTTCTGTGATACCTTGAATGCAGGGTAGGATGGGGATCGTTTTTCTCTCTTTCTTTAGTAGGGTTTGTTGACTTGTTTTTTTAGTGTATTTTCTTATTGCTTTATTGATTTGCTTGTTTGTGTAATCTTTTTGTATTAGGATTTGTTTAACATGTTGTAGTTCCTTCTGCAAGTTATCTTTATCTGTCATGGAGACAACTCTGTATACAAGGGAGTTGATGATCGATTGCTTTCGAGATGGTTGGTGTTTGTATCAGATACACCTTGCATTTATTTTATAAGAGGAGTTCGTAAGGAATGAGTAGTCGGGTTCCCAGAAATGAAAATGCAGCAATATTCGCGGTAGTATACTATACAACAACAACTTGCCTAGGCATAAAAACCCTCACGATTCGAGGGAAAAGCCCGGGCAATCCCATGAGGCAGAGCAACTTTACTCCTAAATCACTTTAACTAACATCAATTAACATTAAGTACAATATAACTTAAACTACTTACACACTGGTTGTGAGCTTAATCCTAAGAGAGATCTCTCTTACCCTTTCCGCAACGTTGCAAACTCAAAGGCATACCCAACATGACTTATACATCTACTGGCGAAACCTTGCCACTCTCGGAGAGTCAATCCTCGTCACTCACAAACACTCAACAATCAACACATTAGCACCCGCTCAACCACAAGGGCACATCACCTGATCCACAATTAAGAATCGTCACTATCTCCACCACAAGGGCACATCATC